>JANFOE010000981.1:167500-458651 GCA_025667525.1 Glebionis coronaria | reverse complement strand
CATCTCTCCCTCTCCCTCCCAAATGTAATTTTAGTAGTTACACTTATCTATTTATTAAATAGGCCTTAAAACAATTTGCGCTTTAAGAAAATAAAATTTGTTATATAAAAATATTTAGGGTATTGCTTCTTCCTAGTTAGCTGCCACTTTAAACAATTTTCAATCTTCTCTTTTTTTTTGACTGTGAAAACGTCTCACACACAACATTGACAACTTTCAATTGATAAAAAAAAATTAAATCAACAAACAGAACACGAATATAACCAATACCCAAACAATATTTTGTAATACATTGTTGGTTGATGCATCGGGCTTCTCATATGTAATCTTTTAATTTATCTATGCATAGCTCGATAATGTGTACGCAAAGGGGATAATAATACATTTCAGATGACAATCCTATATCATTTTTCAATATTTTTATTTTTAAATTTGATACCAAAAATAACTTACCATACTAAAATAATTAATACTAACAATAGCTAGTTTAATGTTTGTTTAACCCATGTGTGAATCAAAAACTTAGATTTTGCGTCAATTGTATTCTGATCACAACAAAAAATAAGAAATTTGCCATACATGGTCTTTTCTATTCATATAGGAATTTGTCATTGATATGGTCTTTTTTATTCATAACGAAAAAAACAAAAGAAATGATCACTTACTCTAATATTTTGCAATAACAAAAGAGACGGTCTTTTCAATTCTATAAGGAAAAAGACTATTTATCAACGTTTTAATTTCGCATGTATAAAGTATAAATTTTGATTTCCGGCCCAACTTCACAATATATAAGTTATTATCTATGATACTCACTTATCTTATGGGTTGTTTAATTAATTCATGACAGAATGATCGAGCAATGAAGGATGAATCGGTCATAATTAAGTGCGTTTGACATCACAAAACACTACCTCTGAATCGTTAAATTGATGATGAGCGATTCATTTAAAGAAATCAAGCAAAATCACTCGGCGTTACCAATTTTTCTCATTTTCTACTAAAGTAATATATTTGTTCACCTTTATTAGGATACGATATTTTATAATTTTAAATCAACAAATGTGAATGATATAATACTATTGAAGCAATATGAAATTCAATCTGAATGATCATTTACATTTATGTATTATTAGCCCATCATGTTTTGTTTTGTTTTTAAATAAAAAAATATGAAACAAAACCGAATATTGAAGCAATATGAAATTCAATTCATGGGCTCATAATTTAAGAACATATTAGAATGGGATATTACCTTATAATAAGCCCATGTTATAGTGGCCAACTTTTGAAATTCAATATGAAAATATTACATAAGAGGCTCCGCTTTCATTTGCCATAACATGTTATAATGCACTATTTAGTAAACCTAAAGAATCTCACATACTAACATCCGCCTCATTTTCTTGTTTTACAATAAATTATTATTATTTTTATTTTAACATTACTTTATTATAATAATATGATTTACAAAATGATACAGATAAATTCATCAAAAGTAAATAATGAAAATGAAAAAAACCATATCCAATATCTGCACGTTAGCCTCACACTTGGTACGTTTAGGTTGTGCCTCACCAATAATACTTACAAAACCAAAGACCTCTTGGTCTAGAGGTATATGAGTGGCCCTCTAATTGCATTCAAGTCCTTAAGGTTTGTATCTGTTTTCATTTCTAGCTAATTTTCCACTTAATTAGGTTTTGCAAATAATCAGTCCTTATAATTTTGGAACTTTACAAAGTTGGTTAGTCAGTTTTACTAGTTTGTTAGAATTAGTTACTTGTTAGTTACATTTACACAGTTAGTCTTGTAGTTAACTGTTTTGCATTTCAAGCATTTTAATTTTCAGAATTTACATTTTCAGCTCTTTACTTTCATAGATTTACATTTTTGTCTTTACTTGAATAACAAATGTGGTATTTGACAATTTGTTTTACGGTTACGTAGTTAATATTTTCCATTTTTACTTGATTGTTCAATTAGACATAGTAACGCCAAATAACCTTACTAACCAAAAACGATTATAAACCCGATCTTGTTAGGACTTTCAATTTGTTAAGATTTGAGAAAACGAACTTCAATTATACACAATTTCAAATGGCCTACACTTGAACATTGTCATGTCCTCATGCAATGCTATATTTTAAAGCACAAATTTACATTCTCCTCATAATTAATCCACCTTGACCAATATGGAATGCATCTACACTACTCTACTCTATATGATGCATGATTTTAATTTTTAACAATGCAATGCAAAAGAAACAATTCTATTTATATCTTTTTGGATTTTCCTTGAAATGGTTTTGATGGTAATAACTCATAAAGAAACCAATGACTTTAATTAGGGCTTGGGTACCATGGATACTTATCATCCTCAAGTTTCACTTTCCCCATATCAAGCTTAAAAATGGGATCATTGTATTCACAAGTAAAAAGTGCATCAACTTATTCATGACAATTAAGTGTGGAACCGGTTATTAATTGAGCAAATTGCTTTTGGGAATTTTTGTCATTATTTCAAGCGTAAAGTATAAGAAATGCAAAATCCAAAAATAAGGAAGCACGGTTTTAATCCTAAGTAATCCTCTCATCCATTACTTGAAAAAACCGCTCACAATTAATATAAGTTCGTTTCAAGAGTAATAAGTCATTCTCCTTATGTGTAAAATTCTTATGTCATGCATTAATAAGTAGCTACACACTCGCTAAGGAAAGAAAAATAAAACTCACGCAATAATTTACATCCGTCATCTTTTTGAGACTTTGGATCTTCAACCCCGCAACCCGTCAAGGTAATATTGGATTAGAGCAACTATTAAATCCCCGCAACCCGTCAAGGTAATATTGGAATCTAATAGTTACTATAATTAACACTTCGCTGCCCTCTTGGGAGTCTTGTATATTTTTTTTTATTTTTTTTTTCTAGCCACTCATTTTTTTGTAAGCCGCTCTTATTTTTCTTTATTTCTCACAAAGAAAGTTGAAAAGAATAAAAGGAAAAACACCCGCTAAATATTAAGCATGACATAAGTCTTGTTTTCAATTGATAAAAGAAAGAAAGTTGATAAACCATTGTTTACAGGCTGGAATGATGTGGTTATGGTGTCTAATCTTAAGGTTTTAGTAACGTTAGAGGAGATATCTAATTTGTTTTCAATTCCTTTGAATACTGTGCGTGACATTGAAGTGTTTGCAAATGGTGTTAAGGCAAACAAATTTCCTAAATGGTCTACTTTACCTAAGGAGACCACTATGCTTTATTATGAAGTTTTGTGTGAACGCCATAAGGATCTAACTAGAAGCACTTCTTCACTCAGTTCAGGTGGTTCGAGTGTGCACTCTGCACAAATGGCTAAGGAAACAGATGACCCTATTACAAATGTTTCCTCTTCTTGTGATGTATCTTTGGACCTTGCAGCTAAGGCTGCAACCATTAATGGTTTGCAACCGTGTAATCTACATGAGGTTTTGAAATTATTTGGTGTAACGATGCGCACGGTTGGTGATGCGGGTGAAATATGCATGAATTAAGAATGAAGAAACATCCTTTGTGGGAATTGATCTCACATGACCGTGCTAAAGAAATTCTGGAGTTACTTTGCAAATTTGAAGTTGATATGGTTACGTCTACTAATGGAGGTATTAATGCAGTCTCTTCTTCGTTTAATTCTGAAAATGTCTGTGAAGGGGTTAATATCTCTATTCCTAGGAAGGTCATTAAAAAAGTAAATACTCGCTACCACAACACTTTATATGGTTACTTTCTTGGTAAAAGGATTGCATTTCCTGTGGTTGAGTATTTTGCTAAGAATAACTGGGCAAAACATGGTCTTAAGCGTATCATGATGAATGAGAAAGGTTTTTTCTTTTTTCAATTTGGGTCTAGTGAGGGTCTTAATGCGGTGCTGGAAGGTGGTCCGTGGATGGTTCGTAATTCACCAATTTTTCTTAAGAAATAGACTATGAAAACGAATCTTCTAAAGGAGGAACTAACTCGTATTCCGGTATGGGTCAAGTTACATGATGTCCCGCTACAGGTATTTGAAGAGGAAGGTATTAGTTTAATTGCTTCGTTTCTTGGTAAGCTTATTATGATGGATAATTATACTGATAAAATGTGCAAAGAGTCTTGGGGTCGTTGTAGTTTTGCTCGTTGTCTTATTGAGATGAATGCTGATTCGGAGTTTATAGATAACGTTACTATTGGTGTCCCTGATCTTGAAGGCTCTGGTTGTACTAAGGAATTAATTCGTGTTGAATACGAATGGAAACCGCCTAGATGTCATACTTGTAATATTTTTGGTCATTCCTTTGATTCTTGTCCAAAAAATGTTAAACCTAAAACGGTTGAAAATGTGCCTACTCATGTTGATAATGATGGATTCCAACAAGTGCAAAGCAAGAGGAAGAAGTACAAAGGTAATTTAGGGAATCAAGTTCCGAGAGGTGTTCCATTGAGCAAGGGTTTCCAAACAGGTAAGACGGTTGTTTTTCGTCCAAAAACTCACTTGGATACTACAAGTACGAGTGGTGATAATAGTAGTAAGTTGAATACTAAATCTGGTCAGTTGCAGCAGTCTAGCAACCCTAATGGTCCGAGCAAGGGTAAAGCTCAAATGAGCAGTGTTTCTACATCTAATAAATTTTCATCTTTGTCCATGCCTGGTATTGATGAAGGGGTTCAAGTAAGCGAGGAAGATAATGAGGAGGGAGTCGAGGTCGTCTTTGATGAATCGTTGAATCTTCTCAACACTAATTTTGGGGCAAGCACTCCTACTGGCTGATCCCATGTTGATATTTTATTATGTTCCTCGTAACTTTATGTTATCGTCTTGGTTTTTGTCTAGTTTATATATTTCCAGTATTCTAGACTAGTTAATGTTTATGGCCTGTCATGAACATTTTGTTTAACAAGCTGCCTGTAGCTTGCGGTTAATGTGGCACTTCAGCCACATTCCTTGTACTTCAACGCTTTTTTTGGTTCTATTTACCGGGGTCATTGTTACCCTTTTACCAAAAAAATAAGTCTTGTACACATAAAACGTTCTAACTTAGAATCTTAAGACGTACTTATATCAACCATGAATGATTAGACAAAAATTCATAAGAGATTACAAATTGATTAAAACCGTTCTTGATTATTTATTAACATATATATACATGCGAAGAAAATAGAGGTAAAGAAGAGAAGGGTTTAGCCACAAGTAATTATCATGAAGTTTATCTAGCCCTTTTATACTTGCTTCAACTCTATCATTTCCTATTCTCCACAAATTTAAAATCTCAAATAATGAGATTGGTGGATGCTTAGCCTAATAGACCAATGAAGGACTACATGGTTAAGGATACTAGCTAGAGAATGCTAAGATAATTAAACTCGGGTTGAGTCAAAATATCCATGGCAGGCCTAATATGTCAAAGAAGTCTAAATTTGTTAAACCATGTTTTTATTATATTTTTTTCCTTTTATGTATTTTTGATGAAAAACAAAACAAGAAATATATACAATGCAAATGTGTTATGCAAATGAAAAATGATTAATGCAAAAATTATGAATGCATATTTTTGGTGGCCAAAGTAGATCAAAAACTTGAAAATGTTTGAAAAATTAATTTTCCATGTTATCATGAAGGTTAATGACAAGTTCTAGGTAAGGTCACTTCGATAGAAGACCCCCCTACACTTAAGCTAAACAATGTCCTCAATGTTTAAGAGCATGGAAGTATTTTAAATGGAAAATTTTCACAAAAACGGGCTAAGAAGAGAAATAAGCTCGTATAAGCTGAATTCTTTACCAAATAAGCTCTAACAAATTGCAAAAGACTTAAAATCGGATTTTAGCTAGGCTTGTTAAAGGATTTAAGCAGAAACCAAGTAAAACTCAAACTAGCTTATCTTAATAAGCCAATATTAAGCTATCGAATAAGCTGAACATGCACATTCTAATTTTCTTGAAAATTCTTGTTAATCAGCTCATAAGAAGCAAGGAATGTCTTTTCTTATCAAAAATCATCAAGTAATGAATTCAGAAAATGAAATTAAGCTAAAAGAGTGCTTATTTGACTTTCGTTGACCAAATTTTCCAAAAAGCTGAAAATTACTAAACTTATCCAGGAACACTATCTAAAAAGGCTTGTGAAAGAAAATTGGCAAGTTTATGAAGTGGAAATGCTTGAATGAGAAAACAGTAGGACACTTTATCACGGAGAATGAGATATGCTCAAGTGCTTAATCAAATGCTTATTTCTCTTTCAAAGCTAGATACTGTAGATTTTCCTTTAACACACTAAAACTACAAATATTGAGTGATGATTAGAAACTTGTTTGAAAGAATTTCATCAAGAATTAAAGAAATGCTAATGATTTGAAAATCACTACTTTCTGAAACTTGATTAACAAAAACTGACCCAGACTTTTTCAACTGCCAATTGCCTGTTTGACTAAGAACTTGACTTGAAAACTATGTAAACTTATTTGCTATAACTAAATGACTGAAAGAGAACCAATATTAACCAGTTACTAAAACTTGAACTCAGATTAAGTCCTAATCCCAAACACAAGTTATCTGAATTTTATCAAGTTTTTGTGAAAGAAATATTAGCTAAAAGCTAAACTGATTCAAGACAGATATCAAGCTAAGTTTAGTAACTAAATTGTAAAGGATCAAAACTAATTTCAAGCTATGAAACAGACTTACACTCAAAATGCACTAATAAGCTAGTATGACTGATAATAGGCAAACAGGAATGAGAATTAAGCTAGAATCAAATGCTATACTACAATTAAGCTACTCAAACATCAACATCAATTCAATAACAGTCTAAACACACTTTATCATGCAATCAAACAAGTTTTTATCTAGGAATTAAGCATGCAGGCAACATTTGAGAGGAACAAAAATGCAGGACATAAAACCTTTAAGCATAGGCCTCCATTGGGGAGTAGAGAAGCGTTGTTCTTTCTAGCTAGTGCTAAACCACCACCTTAGCACTAGAATCAACTAAACATCAACTGATCAACAACCATGAACATCTTAATCACCATTAATGAGCTTGAATTCTTCAAAATCTACTCAAACTTGAACTGGATTGAACAGAACAGGAACAACAGCTACAGGTCTTCACAATTAGCTAATCATGATCAATGGTGATCATAATAAGCTAACATCATAAACAGAATAACAAGATTGCAGGAATGAACAATAGATTTAGGAGATGAAAGATGAACTTTTATTGATTGAGTGGGAAAAGTTGTTACAAAGCTAGAAAAGTAGTTACAACTACTAACAGACTCAAGAGATTGTCAGTCTCTTGAGCTGTGAAGCTATTCCTAACTGAATTGAGAGAAAAAGGAAAAGTGTGTGTGTTTTCACACTTTCTACATTACATCAAAATGAGAGTTATCTAGGGGTATTTATAGAGTGCAGATGAGAGTTGGTGAAAGAGAGTGACGTGTTGCCTCCAATCCCAAGCTTCCACGTGGCTTTATTCTGTTAATTGCAATTTCTGATGAAGAACACATTTGGGCCTTTTTGTTTGACTGAATTTCATCTTAATTGGATAAGTGGGCTGAATTCGTCTCTTGATTGTGAACACTTTTCATGTTTACATCTTCTTCTGAAATGCATCCTAGCTGAAAGTCGTCCCTGGGTTCTTGGTTGAAGAAGGAGGACACGTGTTTTGTTTTTATTGGAAAAGGAAGTGACACACGGATCACTATCTAAATTGGATAAAAGTATTATTGCATGGCGAGTTGCTATTGGTTGAGAACTAGAAAGTGGAAGTTACTGTTGGGATTTTGCTATTAATGTGAAAACGGCGCTAGTGGCCAGCTGGCAATCCAAACCCCTTCTTTCTTCACTTCTCATTGGTTGAGAACTAGTTCACACGGATTGAGCACAAAATAACTTCCACAAATGGCAGAATTAACCCCTCAACTTTGGCATTTTGATCTTTTGAGCTATAATCTTCATTTCTTTGACAATTTCAGTCCTTCAACTTGCATTTTTGAACATTTGAGCCCTTTGACTTTGTTGACTTGATAGTTGACCAGGTTTGACTTTGATCTTGACTTTGACAAATTTACACTTTAGTCCTTCATCTTTGGAAAATTATCAAGATAGGTCCTTTGTCTTCAAATGGCTTGTCACTTTTGATCCTTCTTTGTCTTTTCATCCAAATTAGCTTGATTTACTTCTTGCTTGCTTGAAAATACATCATTCTTACCTATTTTTACACAAACACAAAACATACCACATAATTCTGCTTTATAGCACAAAGTTTAGGTATTTTTCTTGTGTTTTAGGGTGATTTGTTGATAAATTGATATGAGTTTTTTCTCATATCACCCTCTAACCTAAAGGTTGTGGGTTCAAGTCTCGATGGAGACATGTGAGATAGAATTTTTGAGAGATAGTTGTGTGAGTTGTAAAAATTGCTGTTAAAAAAAAAATACTTACAAAATATGTTTTTAAAAACACAAAATTATACAACACTAAAATGATTACGATGAATACGTATTTATAAAGAATTGAATATAAAAATCGGAAATATATTACATTAAAATTTCACTTGGTTTGTACTTTTGTTTTTTTAGATTGTGAAGTGATTTGTGTCTAAGATTTTGTGCTCTATCTCCACGTGTGTATTTTTTTTGGTTTAATAGTACTACAACTACATACATAACAATCGGCCCGATTAAAGATAGATATCATGGCCCATTTTCAAATAGAGATAACAAATACTCTCTAGTCATTAGAAACCCTAGTTTAACACTCACCGCCTCCATTTATCTTTTCATTTCAGTTTCAATCGTTATCGATCTAAATAACCTCATTAATTCCATATATCGTCTTTGCTTTTCACATGTAACCCACAAATCAATGCATCCATTTTGATTGATCTGCTGCTGAGATTCGACCATCAAATTACAACCTTTAATTTGTTCAATCAAACAATCATCAATCCAACCTTCTTGTTTTTGTCACAAACACGAACAAAGAAGATAAACTAACACGATAGCACACGGCCGGGTAGGTGTGATTTCAATTTTAATCTTGATTAAAACTGATAGAAGGTATTAAGTTTTGTTCTTTCTTTATTTTTTTCGAAAACCAAATGAAGGCTAGCCTTAAAAACGATCTATGATGGTATGGGGTTTTCGTTTAGTGAAGATCTTTATAGATCTTTACATTCCAAAAGAGATACGAATGAAACCATAACTGAGATTTTTTTTCGAATCTTGTTTTTGGGTTTAGATTTCATGTGACTTGAAAGGTCATTGTTTGGGTTTTTATCGAGTTTAGATCTAGATTTATAGGTCGTTTATTTTCGATTTTGATTCAAGATATGTATTGAATCTCTTTTTCGTGTTATGGATCTGGTTGGGTGGTGGTGTGTAGTTTGTTTTGGGATGTTGATTTAGTTTATAGTTTGAATTATCATAGGTTAGAAAATATCACATTAATTTAGTGCAAATCAAAGGTCATTTTTTGATGAATCCCTAAAGACTGCGATTGAAAATATAAGAAAACTTTACTGCGTGAGACTTCATAATTAAAACTGCAAAAACCTTTTGTATGCCAGTAATTGATTAGATCTGTGAAGAAAGAATTGAAGCATAAAACAGTAAAACAAAATAGCATAATTACTGCCCATTCTATGATAGGACTGAATCTTTAGATATAATAAATTTTATTGTTACTGATAACGTAGTAAGTACACGACTCATTTGGGCTTGGACCACATTGCAATCTTTGGATCACGGTCCAACTGAAGTAGCTTTGTGTGCCACGATAATGGCTGATATAAGCCCGTCTCAGGGGGAATTCATAAGGCATTACCGGATGATCCCTACATAAGCGGATCAGCAAGCCACGATTAGTAAACAAACTGTGCACCCTTGCCCAACAAGGGTCACAGTCCGAGCGCTATCCGAAATACTGAGAAACCCTAGCATTTTTTAACCATAGAGTTAGTAGTTAGTGATTCGAGCTCACACTGACATCCAATTAGGTAGTATGCAAGCCTCGAACCTTCTCCTTAAGGGATAAACCCCACTCCTTAGAGAATACCCTAGCATTTGACTTGCCTATAAAAGCAAAACCCTCACACTCCAGAAAGATAAGATTTTTTTACACATCCCAATACAACCACATATCTTTGACAATATAAACTCTAACTCTTACACCGGAGTCTATTTGTGGGGGTCATCCTAACAACAATGTTGTAAAAAACGGGCTAGGCGGTCATACTTCGCCTAAGTGGCGCCTAGGAGCTAGGCGGTCAAAAAAGTGAAGAAAGTCAACAAAAAGTCAATATTTGTTTTACAAAAAATTAAAGGTTTTCTTTATGATATATAGTGCTCATATTTATTTTAACGTAACATCTTAAAATAAAAGATAAACGAATGATTATAAACATAAAGTAATGGGGTTTTCTTATGAAATTCGAACCAGTTGAATTATATGTTCACGTTTGAAGTTTTAATCACTTAAATTGTTATGTTTATTTGTATATTTTGCAAATTCAAACTATGTGAACTTTGAATTATTTGAAATTAGAAGTATTTTTTTATGTCATACATATTATTTTTAATATTTATATGCATAAAATTCCAATCCACCTCGAAGGTCGTCGACCGCCTGACTAGCTCCTCGCGATTTATACAACCTTGCCTAACAGTAAGATTAACGGTTTACCTTTATTGTGTATGAAATCATCAAACCCAATCCTTTTTATTACAAGATCCTCTCCAATACCAACTTGTTGACCCTATTCGCAGGTGGCCCAAACTAGTATCTAATGACGTATAGTCCCTAGTCGGTTGATGCGTGTGAAAACGCTCATATTTAATAAGCCAAAACCATTTAAAACACGGCCAAAATACATTATATTGAACTGTAAATTATCAGAATTACGCGTGTATTTGTGTTTTTGTGTGTTTCAAACAAATCAGATACATTGTGGATAAAAAACGAGCTTTCACGGGATTTATCTAAAGAAAAGACAAAGAAAAGACAAAACAAGGATCCAAGGACTAATCTTGTTGCTTCTATGATGATTTGAGGACTTTACTTGCCAAGTATTTGAAGATAAAGGATTTAAAGTACCAAACATCAAAGTGTAATATCAAGAGAGCAAACTACCAAAGCATTAAGAGTCTAAGGGTTGTTTTTGACAAAAATGAGAAGTATATTCAAGTCTGGCCAATCAGAGGCCACACACAGCCATCACACGGATTGAATATATTCTAGACCAATCATAAGCCACAAAACTTTTCACTTGGATTGAGCATTAATAGCATAATATCCTAACAGTGCCTGTACGCCATTTAAAACCCACTATACTTCATCAACCAATCAAAATTCATTTTTTAGCCTCACACTGATTCTACTATTCTAGTGGATATCAATCCATGTGAGCAATCAGCTCCTTATCAGAAACGGCCACGTCAGCAATTTTTATTCATCAAAATTTATGATCGATTTTGGAGGTTTCAGAAGAAAGTCATAAAAGTAGAAATGATCAACATCACTTTCTCATCACTCCTATACCAGTTAATTGCACAATTATCCACTCAATCAGAAAACCCCAAATCCTTGATGAACCCTAAATTATCCAATCCAGAGATTACCATGTGGCATACTCTAATTGGATCGAACACATTGCTCAATCACCTCTCCCACGCTTATTTCTCTATAAATAACACTTCTCTCCCTCATTTGAAGATGGTTTGACTAGGAGTAGAATAGGAGTAGTTTAGACAAATCTTTCACACAGTTATTGTAAATCATGTTTTAGTTGTTCAGTTCAGTTACGTTACTTGTTAAATCTTGTAACTAAACTCAGTTAATCAGTTGAAACCGAATTTCCTTTTCTGCCATTACTGAAAGCTTTCAGTTAAAATCAGTTAGAGAATACTTAGAATTCGGTTATGTTTTCTAGTTAATCTTCTAACAATTCATCCTCCATTAATGAAAATATCGAGTTTGCAAGTTTCACCTTTCTATTCTTTGCCTTCAAATCCAGTTAGATAATTAGTTATGTTGTTTCAAATTCAGTTTTCAAGTTTGTTAGGACAGTTAATGAACTTTGTAATTTTTCACAATTAATGAGGATTACTTAGTTTTCATTTTTTTTTCTTCTTTCTCTGATAATCTGTTCATGATAATTTTTATCTAATAATCAGTCCAATAGATAGTCAGTTAAATGTTCTACTAAAGTTGTCACTTTAAGCTCTTTAATGGTTTAGATGAGTCAATATGTTAGTTTAAACATTCTGACAAGCTCTTTGTTGGATTCTATTTCAAACGTGATTTAGCCAAAGAATATCGTTCAAGTTTCTTGGTTCTACAAGAAGTTTTGGTTGCTTATTTTGGCAGTAAACTGATCACAGCTTAATTGTGAGAAGCTGTTATAAAAGCTGATAAGTTTTGTAGATAGTTTCAGCATTGTAGCAGATCGACATCTTAATGCAAATTTGGTTCTTCAATTAGCTAGCTTATCTCTACAACAGGAAGGCTTGGAAGATAAAGGTCAGGCGTATTTTAATTTCTGCAAAATTTTTAGATTAGCCTGTGTTTGTATTGTAGTATTAGTTATTGCCTGCGATCTGCTGAATTTTCATATGTTCTTATAAGTTTAAACTTTAAATTATGTTTCTTTCAGTACTTAAATTTTAGTATTAATCTTTTCTTTATCTCATAATTTTTTGTTAACATAGTTTGGGATAACAAGTTAAGAACTGAATTTGGTAGATCTTGAGTAAGTCTGTTGTTAATTTTAGTTTGAGTATTTGGAATATTAGTTTGTAAGTTCAGGTTGCATTTAACTTTATCATAGCAATCTATAAGTCAGAGTGTTTGTTCAAATATAAAAAGTTAGTCAGGGTAAAAATAGGATTTAGTGTAGGATGTTAAATAATCAAATTTGCAGGCACTTTGTTGATAGGGTAGATTGTTTTAGGAGCTGTGTTCGTTTGATTGGTATTTACTTTTTTGTAGATTTGTATTGTAGTTCTATAGCTTATTAGATAATCAGCTCACTGTTGGAAAATATTGTTGGTAAAATGACTTTTGACCAACTTTGGATACAATTATGTATATGTATGTATCATATATATTAGTGATACTTTATAGGTTCGCGTTCTCCTTGAAGAGAGTTTTGCAATGAGCTTTTATGTGTCCAAAATGAAGCTGATGTGAATGAGATATCGTATCTCAAAGTTAGGCATTTGGTACCATGCTTAAAGAGAAAAAATAGTTTATTTTTTATCTCACATCGGTGGGATGACTAAACTGAAAGAGAGTTTATTGTGTACAAATAGAGGCCTAATTCCATAACTTTTTCACACATCAAATCAATAACTATTATTATTGATTTCCAACATATGGAGTACGCATATGAAAAGGTGAAATTCCAAGCAGTTTTGTTGAGTCCGACAGTACAACTTACTGTTTCGGCTGTTGTACCCTGGGAAACAGACGACGAATCTGTTTTAAGGGAAGCGTGTCAAACACGTGCCTCGGCTCTTTAGTTCTAAGCGTGTTGATTGTGGTAAAATACGACCTTTTAGGAAAAAGGCGTAAAAGCGGTAAGTATTAAGTGATGATTTAGGAAAATCAAACACTAATGACCCTATGAAGTTCGTTTCCCAAGGAGGTATATGTGTGTGACTAAAATGTAGCAAGATTTGAGATTAATATTGGTTAGAAGGGGATGAGAAAAGAGGATGACGAAGACGTGAAATTACTTACTACTACGACTACACGTAAAACCGTAAAAAGTACAAAAATAAAAATTAATTCTAAAAATTACCAAAAATTCACCAAAAAATAAAATATAAAAACTAAGAGTTTATCAATAAGCAAAACGTTTTCAAACCTTTTAATTAATTAACTATTTAATTTTTAAATGCTAATTAAAGCCCTAAAAATCAAATTAATTATCAAAAACCCCAAATAAAGATTTTTCAATTGGTAAACCTCTAAAATGACCTAAAAAGATTAAAAGTTTTTTTTATAAAATTTTAAACTAAGAAAAACTATTTAAAATGATTTAAAAACTATTAAAACTTAAAATAATTATAAAAACTAATCTAAAGATGATAAATTTAATCTAAAAGTTGCCAAATTCCTATTTTAATATATTTAAGCTAAGAAAAATATAAAAAGTGCAAAAATGTGAAATTTGAAAAATAATATTAAAATAATATTAAAAATCCAAAAATTATAAAAACTTCTAAAAACTTGCAAACTAGTTTATTTCGACCTAATTAAACAGAAAATGAAAGTAAAATGACCAGAATACCCTATTGGGCCCTCAAATGGGCCAAAACCCAAAACAGTCAAGCTTATTGGGCTTTTTAGCCCAAAAAGTCAAAATAAGCCCAAAAGACTTGGAAAAGCATTATCTGACTCAAAATTCAATTCTAAACACAAAACTCTGAAGGCCAAAAAGCTGAAAGTGAGCTTATCACAACTTAATGATCAAACAACTTATCCTTATTGGGCCATTAAGCCCATGAAGCAATAAGCTAATGCCATAAGCTCTAATTTGACACACAACCTTCTTTTGGGATACTAAAGAGATCTGTAAAAAGAAATTTTGAAAAAGCATACTCAATAAGCCAGAAATAAGCCAAGTACAAATCCACTAAAAGACAAAATAGTCGGGTTTTAGTTCTAGGGCACCTCAGGACTTGATTCAACTTGCAAAATGTTACAAATGACTTCAATAAGCCAAATCAATCAACCAAAATCCAATAAGCAAAACCAATAAGCTGGAATAAGCCAATAAGCACTTATGAAAAAGTCAATTAAGTTGGTTTTCTAGTCAAACCCTAAAGTCAACCCACCAATTGCTCCAGTATGAACACATGGGTCAAATAATGAGCACCTATTACAAAATCCAAGTTGTTGCTGGTTAAAATAAGCTAGAATAGCTTATTGATAAGCTGAACACAAAAATACACTAGCAGTGGCTAGCAGCAGGGGAAAGGAGTTCCCACTGCTTTGACTATTTGACAAGGCTTTTTATAGAGATTCTGTATGTTTTGATGGAAGACAAGGGCACTCAAGTGATCAATTAATCACAAGGAGTAACAAACAAGCACAAGAACACACTTTGGTTCACTCAATAAGCACATAAAAATCAAACAATGCTCAGATCTAGCACAGAGATGGATATTAAGCAGTTATGAATACTTAAGCAGTTTTAAGCTAGAATAAGCACTCCAAATTCAACCAGATGCATACACAAGCTATATAAACTATGATTAAGCACAAACAAACTTAAATCAATCACTGAAACAAGGTATGGAACAAGATCAAAGCAAATTACACTTGCTGTTATGAACTTCAAGAACACATGCACACTTAGCTGATATAATTGACCAAAAATCTAATTTCAACACTCAAATCCTACTTCCCTGGTGTAACTAACTAGGTTTAATCACTTGTTAACCCTAGTATATGATTAGATCTAGGTGTCCCTTAAACCACAGCCAATTTCAACAAGTATACAAGATTTTAGAGCCTATTTTAAGATCTAGGTGTTTATATGCTTAAAGCTTGCAGCTAAATAACACTTAGCACTTATGAGATATGTTCCAACACAAAGCAACACAAAGCATCAACTCAAAATCACACAAATCCAAAATAGGCTGTTATACCAAACAACCCTTAATCTACCATTTTTCAAAGCAACTTGTGATTTTCACTAATAACCTACTGATTTTATGAATCAAAAACACTTCCTAGGTGACAACTAACAGATTCAAACACTAAAATCACAACCTCAAACACAAGAACACAAAATCAAAGCTCAAAATAAAAAACAGGCAATAACATGAAATATTTAGGGGAAACTTAAACAAGGGATTATACCTGTCCTCCACAACATCAGGAGGACCAACTATGCTCCTTGGACCCTGTTCAACAACTAGAACAAGACCAAGGTTCTTCAAAAAGGAAGATCAAAACCTGCTGATGTTCAAAGCAGAACAAGGTTTTGATTATGATATTTCTTCAACACAAATGAGCAAACAACTCAACCAAGAGTTTAGAACTCTTCTCAGGCTTGGTGTCAACAAGCTTGAAGGAGCTTAAGGCTTTTGGCTAAGGGTTAGTACAGTATAATAACCAAAACAGAACCAAGGATTTCAAGGTTTTTGAACCTTTGAAAACCTTCAAACAAGACGTGCCTTAACCACAAGATTAAGGAAGGTCTTAAAGATCAAATGGAACTCAGATTTTAGCTATTCCAACACCAACTTTTAATAAACACAAAAGAGATTTCAGAAATTTTAAGAAATTCAAATTTTATTTAACTAAAAAGGAATTACAAAGATTGATAGCCAAAATCTGGAACAAAGGGACTCTCACAGGCTGAGGTCTCATTTTATAGGCAAATGCGAATATAACACTATTCATAAACCCTAGAACTGAATTCCCAAAAGTGCCCTTGAAGTCTTCTAGATCATTTGATGGAATGAGCTGTCCAAATGCATCATGGACGTTCATTTTAGCTTTGGGGTTAAGCTAAGAGTCTTGGCTGTTGATTTAGCCACGTCATTTGCCTTGGGGAGTAAGTTGGATGTTGATAGGTGGACGAGGTTGAGTGTAGGGCCTTTTGGTGAGTGGAGGTGAGGTTTTTGTGTGTGGGTTATGATTCTGCATGTGTGAATCAAGTGTGGGAATGGTTAATTGAAATTTACCATTTGTTTAAGTTGTGAGAGTTACTGGGTTCATAAAGGTGAATAGTGGTAACTTTTGATCTGAAATTGGGGGAAAGGTGTTTGTTTGGCGCAATATTTGTTTCAAATGTTTCACTTGCACATGTTTGGCCCTTGTGTTTTCAGAAAGATGGTAAAACAAGTTTTTAAGCCTTTTAAACCGTTTTCCTTTGTTAATAAACTTTCCAAGTTTATACTTCTGCCACAAAACTTTGGTGAAAAGGTTTAAAGGGTTGTATTTGCAATTTTTCCATAATTCAAGGGCTGATCTTGGACTTTCTTGATCTTCAAAGGTCTTCAATGTATCTTTGACTTCATGAGGGACCATAATTGTAAAACCTCTGATTTTACCTTATTAACTTTGTCAACTGTAGTGCTATTTATATTTGGAATTTATATAATTTCACTTTTATATGACTTATTAATTATCATATACCTATTGTCATACTACCTTTCATATTTATTTTACATTTATATGAACCTTTAGTCATTTATTGACTACTCTGGCAATTGACTGGCCACTTGATTGAATAATGAAATTCATCACCTTAGTACATATTTTGAGATAAAGTGTGACCATACTTAATTTATTTATTAAGTGCTTGGATTATTTTTATATGTACATATTTACATATATTACCTAAAAGGAATAAATACCTAAACACTTTAAAAACAATGTATATTATTTTACATTGTCACTTATTTACTTTATTCAAGTAAATTAATTTTAGTGATGTATTTAATATACACTTTCACTAAGTTACCCAAAAGCTTCAACAAAAATACCTACAACACAACAAGTACCTATAATAATATACAAGGACTATTATTATGATACAACACTTGGAAAAATTTACCAAAACCCTTTCCCATGCATATATAAAACGTGTGGGTGTATGCATGCACTACCATCATTTGCTATCTAACCTACAAGTAATCATGTTTACTCCACTAAAACACTATCATAACCATACTTTACTTACACCTAAGCATACTTTTCTTACATAAACCACTTACACACTCCAAACCCTCATGCATTCTACTATGCTTGTAAGTTTTGTCCCCCTTTGACTTGTACAAACACACGGCTACAACACCAAATTGGGAAGAAAAGTGAGTTTGCTAGTTTTGAACATGTGGAAAATATCAAGCATATCTAAACTAGATATGACATATCTTAGTTTGATCCTTAGGTACAAGGTACATGATTTGATTGGATATCTCTCTCTCTTCCTTGTCTTAAGCCGAAACATACACTCCTCCCACAACACAAAACATTTTCCAATCTCACTTCACTCTCTCTCTCAAACTCACGGCTAAACCTCACTTTCCACCATTTTCAAACCTTCAAGTGTAACTACTACTCCTATACTATGTATTCTACTACATAAAGATCAAGCATAAGCTCATCCTACAAGAAACCTTGATCCTTGAAGCAAGAACAAGAACCCTAGAAGCTTTGTGAAGCCCACAGCATGTTTTTGATCAACTAGACCTCCATTGTTGAAAGCTTGTCACTTGTTTCTACTCATCCTTATATCATCTTTAAACCTATCTAAACAAGTAAGTCCAAGTTAAAACCTATCTTTTCTAATACATTACTTTCATACATATTAATGTGTACATGGTTATTCTTGGTAAAGTTAACATTTAAACAAGTATTGAAACCCTAAAAACCTAATGAAACCCACGGCTTGATTTTAAATATAACATAAAATGATGTAAAAACTTGTCAACCTTGAAGAACACATCAACATGATCTTGTTTAACTTGAAAAACTATGAAAACCTAACCATGCATGTAATTTTGGACGTGATCTATTAAGCTCATAATATTATTTTGGGTAATCTTGTAATGTTTAGATATAACTAGAAACATTAGATTTATGTTTTTAGGTGCCCAAAAATGTTAAGATCACTATTATGCCTCATAAGATTAGTTTAAGCTCACTATAATACCTTGCCTTGATAAATAATCATTTTCACTAAATAAATGTTTTTAGTGTCAAAAATATGATTTTATAAAGTTCTATGTTGAAAATATAAATCTATAATTGTTTTGGATTTAAATAATAGATCTACTAAATTTTGGATTAAATATAACAAGTATAAACTTTTGGGTTGGATTTATAAATTTACAAAGTAAAAGGGATCTAAATAAATAAGTGTAGAAACTTATATTTCAAAAACATAAACTTTGGATCACTTTTAATTATTGCCGAGAGTATAAGGGTGTGTTTTGAACATATCCGAAACTTTATAGGGTTAACAAGGACTAAAAAGAGATTAATATAATATTAGGGTAAGTTGTGTAAACTTTAGAAAACCTAGGGATTGTTTTGGACTCTAGCCGAGACTAATATGAACATTAGGGATCAAATGTGCCAAGATGCTAAACTTAGTTAAGGCCTAAAGTAACCCTAGGGACTAAACTTGCCTTTTGCCGAAACTTATACAAGCCCTAGGGGGCAATAATGTAACTTGTATTAAACTTAAATGTAAACTGCAAGTTAGAGGACTAAAACTGCCAATATGTGAAACTTAATTAAGCCCAAATATGAGTCGTATACCTTAGGGACTGTTTTTGCCAATTAATGAAACTTAAAGAAACCCTAGTTACACGTATAACTAGGGAGGGACCAAAATTGTAATTACTTGAAAGATTTAGAAACCCTAGGGGTATAAAAGTAATTTAACCGCGAGTATTTATTTAATTAAAAGGACAAAAACGTACTTTATACAAAGTATTACGAACCTCAAAATCCTATATATTTAAAACGTTATTTAAAACGTAAAACTTAAATAAACGTAACAATTGTTATTTTTTTCCAAACTTATAACTTAATAAATATAAACCTTACGTAAACATGGATTTTAAATAAAATGTTATACATTTATAAACCTTATTTATATATGAAATGTAAATTTAAAATGATTAACTTATAAAATAAATATATTAATTATATTTATTTCCTATCACTTTAAATGTATATAAAACTATCCTATATAAATATTTAAAGTGTTTTATAAACAACGTAAGTACAAAATATTAATTATATGAATTAATTAATTAAACCTTATTATTTATTTTATACTTAAAATAAATACTATTAGAACTTGTACAACGATGAACAAAATACAAGTATTGTAATTAAATGCTTAAAACCAGTTTAAGCATGTACAAATTTATTCTGGAACTTTTATGCAGTATGTTATGCATTTACTGAGACCTTATAATTATTTAGGTCGTTGATTGTATCGTGAGCATCCTTATCAGATTTATCCACTGACTTATTGCAGTACTACTGAGGTGAGTTCATGGCCCCACTTTATATATTGACAAACTTTTAAACCTTTTAATGGGGAAGAAAACATGCAACATATTTGATTTTATGGACATGGATTGAATTGTGAAACTTTTGATTACATTGCCTATTGTAGATGAACCCGCATGACCCGTGCATCCGAAACTGTTAGAATTATTGAATTACCTGAATGTTATAAATAGATCTATTTGGGATTGACCGTCCCCATCTGGGTGAGTCATGCTCACTGTGCCTAGGCCAGGACAACATATGTTTCACATGTCAGCACTTATTTTTGTTATGGGTGCCTTGATAAAGATAAGGCGAAGGGTCCTTATTTGTTAAGGACTTAACTGTGAAGTTTCAGTTTCGGGCAATATGGAAATGTAATTACTTTTAAGTATTGATGCTTTGTGCATTACTACTTCAGGGAATATTTAATGTCCAAACTTATTTTAATTAAACCTGTGAATTCACCAACTTTATGTTGACTCTCTAAGCATGTTTTCTCAGGAAACTGAAGCAGGTATTGGTGTGCATGGAGTCAAGCATCATGATAGGCTGCATTTATAGAGCTCATCTGGGGTTTTATAAATTGGGAATAATTCTAACTTTCAAACAATGTTAAAGACTACTGTAATACTATTTACACTTTCAATCATGTAATAAATGTAAGGATAATCTTTTATCTGTTGTTCTACATTCTGTCTGCTGTTGATCCACCTACGTGACACCCAAATATTATTTCCGCTGCGTTTGACTCAATTTGGGGGTGTCACAATAATTGACAATGTTGAATAGTTGAGGGACTAATCTTGCTATTTCTTCAAAGTTGAAGGACCTTTTTGCAATTTTGATAAACTTAAGGGACCAAACTTGTAATTATGAATTCACAAGGGTTTTAAGTGTCATTTCTTCATTGTTTGAGGATCAATCTTGCATATCTTCAAGTCTTCAAGGTTTAATCTTGGATAATTCATGAATTAGGGCCCGGTTCTTTGTACGGCTTCATTTCTCGTGTCCATTTTTCCTTGTTTCTTGTGATCTTTTGTCTTTTTCACGATATCCATACCTAAAATACACAAGTAAACAAACACAAGCATATATATGGTATTTTATGATATTTTAATGCATTTAAAGCCCGAAAAGAACGATGAGATCATGTATAAATGCCATCTCATCACTCCCCCATACTAAGCCATTGTCGTGCCCTCACGCAATGCTAGAATAAAGTATCTAAGCATCACCAAAATTCAGTTTTATTAACCTTTATTGAAAAGTAAAAGACTTGCAACAATACTACGAAGATGTGTAAAGACATAATGTATGATTTTCATCACGAATGTGACTTTTAGGGTCAAAGAATAGAAACAAGTAAATGTCCCTCAGAGTAAATTTCGTCATCCTTGATCGTCATACATTCCATGCTAAGTGAAAAAACGAGATCATTGTTGGTACAAGTCACAATGCTAACACTACTCATACGTCCAAATTGTGTAATACTTTTTCTCCCTGCAATCCTAGTTATTATAAAAGGAAATGGGTTACTAGCATTTTTTAACTATTTGTCATGGATCACAAGTGATTCATATTGACTTATTTGAGTAGTTATTAGTCCGAAAGCAAAGTAGCACGATTTAATCGATAGTTAGCCGAAGGACAAAATCTTTTAAAACGGCTTCTCGTGTATCTTCTTAAGTTCATATCTTGGCATAACTCGTTTCACGATTTGAGACCTTTCTCGGACCGATATTTGGCATGTACTTCATACTTCAAATCTTGGGAAGACGTTCTTGAAATTATTGTCTTCTCTTCATATATTTGGAATTTCTTCACTTGACGTTTTTGAGAGATTCTTCATATTTGGACCACGACTTCATCATTTTTCTTCAATCTTTATTTTGGACTTTGATATACAACGATCCGCCTCCTTTTCGGACTTGGATATATTTATCCTCATACCTTGTAAGGGTCTTTCTGGATAGACTTTCTCCATGATCTTTAGGGGAGTAATTGCTTTTCGTCGTGTGTCTCGATCCTTTATATTGATTTAGGAATAATGATACTTCACATCATCTTGGATCTTTAGCAACAAAATAGAGCTCCTCATGCCTTGTTAGGGCCTTTTTGGATCTTCACCAATCATCGCGTCCCGCTTCAATAAGTTATGCCTTGGCTATGAACTCTATTCAACCCCGAGCAACTTTTAAACGATCTTGCGCTAGAGGCTAAGTAACCTTTCAAATCGTACGACCTTACTTATTGCAATTATTTTTATTCCTAATGCATTGATCTTATGGGAAGAAAAAGCCACAATTAAAAACATATGAGTTTTTGAAAGAACATTTTCATGTTCTACGTTTAGCATGATCACTTGTCTAACTCTATCATCTCTCGTTCTTCACTATATAAAAACCTCTAATTAAAGAGACTCGTGAATACTTAGCCATGCAAGTCAAAATTAAGCCAAATTTGGATTAGCTTTCATTAAGACTATATCAAATCAAAGTTTTGGGTTTTCAAGCCACCTATAGGATCTTGCACTTTCTTGGACTTTTTCAAGTTTAGAGAATGCATTTTATAGTTCCCTTGATAAGTGACTTTCTAGGATCAATTATAGGAACTTGCGAAAAGTTCTTGTTCTTAACCCGTATGAGCTAAGACTTTCGCGTTTTAAAGCTCCCTATATAAAAGTCTAGCAAAACTTGAATTGAGCGGGTTAAGGAATGTAAAGGGCTCCAAATGCCCATCAAGTCAAAAATTATCTCTTATTCTACCCATCAGAAAATATACATTCGTGACTTAAAAACACTTATTAAAACTAAATTTTTTTTAAAATTTGGCCATTTTTAGCCTTATTAGCAACAAAAATATTGAAAGTTGGTTGGAAAACGTGAGGGCGTAGCAAAGCAAGTATCTATTCACCCCCCATACTAAAAGTAAACATTGTCCTCAATGTTTCGAGTCTAAAGGTGGAGCACCCCCATACTAGAGACGAAGAGTCGAATGCTTAGGATCTAGCATGGAAAGGGTGATTAACAATATATCTAAAGCCGTTTATTAAGTATGCTAAAAGATAATTGTTTGAACAATAAAGGATATGTCATGGATTCGTGAAAAACTTCTTCAAGCAATGGAGGCTCACGTAAACGAACACGAGAGTCTTCAATCGTAGATGATGATGATGATCTAGATAATACAATCACAAACAACCACGAGACAACGAGTTGGAAGGGTACAAATCCCCTCATTAGTTATTAGTAAGCATAAAAGGATAAGCATGGGATCTCCCCCACGAGGCACCTCGTTTTTGATTACCGAGTCATAAGCTCGACTCGATCCCCTCAATGCTAATTATCATTGGGGAAGGTGACTTGGTCGAGGTCAACCATTGAAGGAATTTCCCCACCAAAGTAGTGCTTAAGCCTATGTCCATTCACCTTGAAGTTAGGACCATCATCTTGAGCTAGCTCGATGGTCCCATAAGGAAACACTTGTGTAACGGTGAAAGGACCCGACCAACGAGATTACAATTTCCCGGAAAATATCTTAAGTCTAGAGTTAAAAAGTAACACTTGATCACCAACGTTAAAAACCCGGTTTTTAATTTTTGCATCATGAAACTTTTTAGTCTTTTCTTTAAAAATCAATGAATTTTCATAAGCATTGTCTCTTAGTTCATCTAATTCATTCAATTGTATTTTCCGGTGATCTCCCGCGGTCTTTAAGTCAAAGTTTGCATGCTTAAGGGCCCAATATGCCTTGTGCTCCAATTCAATGGGCAAATGACAATTCTTTCCATAGACTAACTTATAAGGAGTACAACCGATAGGTGTCTTATAAGCGGTCCTAAAGGCCCATAAAGCGTCATCGAGTTTGTCGGACCATGAAGCACAGTTTTCTCCAATCGACCTCTCTAAAATCCTCTTCAAAGCTCGGTTCGAAACCTCGACTTACCCACTTGTTTGCGGGTGATAAGCCGTAGAAAGACGATGAGTAACTCCATATTTCTTTAAGACCTTCTCGAATTGGTCTTTACAAAAATGGGTTCCACGATCGCTTATAATAGCACGGGGGTTCCGAACCGAGATAATAGTTGCTTCAAAAACTTTACTACCACACGAGCATCATTAGTAGGTAAAGCCTTAGCTTCCACCCACTTAGAAAGGTAGTCCACCGCGACGAGGATATACTTGTTACCATGAGACGATGAGAACGGCCCCATAAAGTCTATGCCCCAAATGTCGAAAATCTCACACACTTGAATTATGTTTTACGGCATTTCATTACGTTGAGACGATTTTCCTTGACGTTGGCACGAATCACACGACTTCACAAGTGCGTGTGCATCACGATAGATAGAAGTCCAAAAGAAGCCTGCATCGAACACTTTCTTAGCCGTGAGATTAGCACCGTGGTGACCACCCGTGGGTCCCTCGTGACAAGCTCTAAGGATATTAGAAGCTTCGGCACCAAAAACACAACGTCGAACGAGTTGATCCGCACAAACCCGAAAGAGATAAGGGTCGTCCCAAAAATAGAACTTGGCGTCACGAAAGAACTTTCGCTTTTGTTGTGTCGTCATACCCTTGATTATGAAATTCCCCGCATGGTAATTTGCAATGTCGGCAAACCATGGGGTGGTGTCTTTAGAATTCACTACACCGAGAGTCTCGAGAGGAAATATTTCGGTGATTTCCTTGTTCTCGAAAACATCTTTGTGAGGATCTTCTAGACGAGAGAGATGATCGGCCGCTAGATTCTCGGCTCCTTTTTTGTCAAGCACGGTGACATCAAATTCTTGGAGGAGGAGCATCCAACGAAGCAATCTCGGCTTAGCATCTTGCTTAGCTAAGAGATACTTGATAGCCGAATGGTCGGTATACACGATGCTTTTAGTTAAGACGAGATAAGGTCGGAATTTCTCAAAAGCATAGACCACGGCAAGGAATTCCTTTTCCGTTGTGGTGTACTTTAATTGAGCCTCGGTCATCGTCTTACTAGCATAATGGATAGGACGGCAATGCTTTTCATAACGTTGCCCTAAGACGGCCCCTATAACATAATCACTTGCATCGCACATGATTTCAAAGGGTAATTCCCAATTAGGAGCAACAAGAATGGGAGCTTCGGTAAGTTTCCTTTTAAGAGTTTCGAAAGCTCTAACACAAACCTCATTGAAATTAAAAGGATCATCCTTCTCGAGAAGGTGTGTCATAGGTCAAGAAATTTTCGAAAAGTCTTTGATGAAACGACGATAAAAGCCCGCGTGGCCTAGGAAACTCCTAACTCCCTTAACGGTTTTGGGATGAGGTAACTTGGCGATGACGTCTACCTTAGCTTTATCGACCTCAATCCCCGCTTTCGAGACCTTATGTCCTAAGACGATTCCTTGTTTATACATGAAATGACATTTTTCCCAATTAAGCACAAGATTGGTTTCTTCACAACGTTTTAACATTTGCTCGAGATTAGATTAACACGACGTGAACGAATTGCCAAACACCGAAAAGTCATCCATAAACACTTCCATCGACTTCTCGATCATATCGTGAAAAATTGCCATCATACACCGTTGAAACGTACCCGATGTATTACAAAGTCCGAAAGGCATCCTACGATAAGCAAACGTTCCATAAGGACACGTAAACGTAGTCTTCTCTTGATCACGAGGGTCGATAGGGATTTGAAAGTAACCGGAAAAACCATCTGAAAAGCAATAGAATTCATTTCCCGCGAGTCGCTCCAACATTTGATCCATGAAGGGCAAAGGAAAGTGGTCTTTACGAGTGGCGTCATTTAACTTTCGGTAGTCAATACACACCCTCCAACCGGTCACAACACGAGTGGGAATTAACTCGTTGTTTTCATTAGGCACAACGGTTATTCCTCCCTTTTTAGGGACACAATGGATTGGGCTCACCCATGGGCTATCGGAGATAGGATAAATCATTCCCGCGTCAAGGAGTTTCAAAACTTCCTTTTTAATGACATCATGAATTTTGGGGTTTACCCTTCTTTGACTTTGAATTTCGGGTTTGTAGTCCTCCTCCATTAAAATCTTGTGACTACAAAATTTTGGGTCAATACCCTTAGTCGGAAATTTTCCACGTAATGGCCCCTTTATGAGCTTTAAGAACTTTCAAGAGCTCGGTTTTTTCATCATTAGCAAGACCTCTTGCAATAATAACCGGCAACTTGTCATCACCTTCCAAGAATGCGTATTCAAGGTGAGAAGGAAGATCTTTCAATTCAAGGATAGGTGGTTCCTCGATTGAAGATTTTGGTTCAACACTCATAACTTCCATCGGCGGAAGAAATGGTGGCATAGAAGTATCATCACTAATCAACACCTCCTCTTCATTGTCGATTTCATTTGAAGTAAAATCGCCTCCTTGGAATGGAGTGAGATTTGGTGTAGAGTTAGCAAGAATCGGATCCAAAATAGTGGGATTCCCACTTGACGAGCTATCGGAAAAACCTAACACTTCTTGTGAAAACTCATCACAAACCACATCAACTAAGTCAATGTGATTGATGGTAGCGATTGCATAAACATGAGAAGGTTTTGAGTTTTGAGTAGCGTTTATAACAAGTTCCTCTTCGTTGAATCTCAAAGTGATAGTTCTTGCATGAACGTCGATAAGCGATCTCGAGGTGTCTAAAAATGGACGACCTAAAATTAGAGGAACTTGAGGATCCGCGGGGATGTCAACTACTAAAAAATCAACGGGATAGTAGAACTACCCCACTTTCACGAAAACATCTTCGGCTACTCCACATGCTAAAATTGTAGAATGATCGGCCATCTCGATAGACATGTTCGAAGGAGTAAGAGCCGGAAGCGAAAGCGATTTCCAAATGGAAAATGGCATCAAATTAATGCTCGCACCAAGATCGGCCAAGGCGATGCATTCTTTCATATCTTGTATCTCACAAGGAATGAGAAACTTTCCGGAGTCACCAACTTTTTCCGGTATGCGGTTAAGATAAACCGAAGAACAATTAGCAAGCTTTGAAAGCTTTTCCTTATCGCTCATCATAATTTTAAAAGTGGAGGCGAAACGAGGCATATATAACAACGCGTCGGCTAAACTCACATCAAAATGCACTTGTTGAAACATTTTTATAAAAAGCTCGATTTGTTGTTTGTTACATTCTTGCAATTTCTCTTTGTTTCGTCTCGAAGGGTAAGGTAAGGGTGGTGTGGGTTGGACATTAGGCAACGGCCTTGGAATCTCAGGTTCCATAATTGGTATTGGTTCAACCGTAGGTGTGGTATGAGCGGTACTTCGTGGGATTGTGATATGCTCCTTTTCGACCATCACCTCGGGTTCTTTCTCGATTTCCTTCTCCGTAGAAGTACTTGGACGAGAGATTGGTTCCTTGAAAGTTTTACCACTTCGTGTAGTAATAACCTTCATTTCTCCCTTCGGGTTTGCAATGGTATCACTAGGAAGACCTTCCGAGGAAGAGGGTTTACACATGATTGCTTCAAACATTTTTTCCATTCGGTCTTCAAATTTTGATTGCCTTAAATCCGCTTTTAACAATTCTTGCTTAATCTCATGTTGTCCTTGTTCCATCTTTTGTTGATTTTGTTGAAGACGTTGAACATTTCCTTCCATTTTATTAGCATGAGTTTTAAGTTCATTAGCAAGTTCGTTTTTAAGCTCGTTTTTCAACTCGGATCTTAAGCTAATCATCTCACGTTGCATGTTATCAAATTTAGCATCATTTGATTTAGCATAATCCAAAAATTCTCCTTGAAGATTTTTAGTGTGAGCATTTTGAAAACCTTGTGTAGTGTTTTGAAAATCACGGTTTTGGTTTTGATTGGTGACTTGTCCATTCCACTTTGATAATTCCCTTTGTTGTAGTTACGTGAATTGCCTTGATAATTACCACCTTGGTTGTTGTTTTAATAGTTATTAGCATTTTGATTTGGTGGAGCTTGATTTGGGCGGGAACCTTGGCCGTTTTGGTTATAAGTTCCCGTTGCTACGTAAGCACTTGAAGTGTTACCACCAGCGGTAATGCACTCGGAAAGATCATGAGCTCCACCACAAGACAAACAACTCTTTTCAACCGCTTTAACCGAAGCGTAATTCAAAGCATCTTGAGCTTTCCAATGAGTCATAAGATTAGCAAATCTATCTAAAACCGATTTTCCTCATTAGCTTCATCATGTAAGGCATTAATGCTACGAGATGATGACGACGATGACGAACCCAAATTGGCAACACTCGGTGTGTTACGAGGGCTATAAACCTTAGATCT
Organism: Glebionis coronaria; assembly: GCA_025667525.1. Lineage (NCBI taxonomy): Eukaryota > Viridiplantae > Streptophyta > Magnoliopsida > Asterales > Asteraceae > Glebionis > Glebionis coronaria. Next base: position 430,327 of record JANFOE010000981.1, on the reverse strand, counting down.
ATTCTCGATAATCTTTAAAGCTTCATCGGTCGTTTTGCACAAAAAATTACCACCCGCGGCGGCATTTAAGTAATCTCGTTCATGATCATTAAGCCCATTATAAAAAGTATCAATTTGATGCAATTCCGAAAAATCATGGTGTGGACATTCATGTAACATTTCTTTAAAGCGTTCCCATGCCATTGAAAAACTTTCATTATTTCTTTGAACAAATCTTGAAATCTCATTTTTCAAATGTGTTGTTTTAGATGGTGGAAAAAATTTGTTCACAAACTTAGAAACGAGACCACCCCATGTCAAAATTGAATTTGGTGGTTCTTTCTCAAGCCAAATTTTAGCGGGTCCATCTAACGAGTATGGAAACAACATCATCTTAATGGCGTCATGTGGAACATCCTTAAACTTGCTAGTAGCGGTGAGACGATTAAAAATCCTTATGTGATAGTGCGGGTTGTCTTTCTCATGACCTCTAAACTTATAGCTTGCAACATCGATATTAAACCGTCTTAATCTCAAAATTCTCCGCAAGGATAGCGGGAATCACAATGGCCTCTCCAAAACCCTCGGTGGGTGCTTGTAGCGACTCCATCATAGTACGATTAGCCATGACGAATTCTTGTTCTACAATAGGTTCAACAATTGGAGTTTGTTCTTCAATCAACGTCTCTTGATTTGCTTGCTTTTGAAGACGTTTACGAGCTCGTTTTGCTTGATTACGAGTGATCATAAACTTCACGAAGAATGGGAGGTGAGCAAAGAAGATTCTTTTTGGGTGTTTTGTGAATTTTCAATTTTTTTGTGTTTTTGATTGTTTTTAATTTTTTTTTGGATTTTGGTGTATCTTCGTAGACAACAATCTACCAAATCTCTCCTCGAATCAAACTCTTGATTAAAGAAGCCTCAAAGGAATGAAAACGATCACGTGGAGTGAACGCCTTCGAATGACTTTAGAACTTTGGTGAAAACCAAATTGTTCAAGAGGGTTTAATCACAAAGAAAACCAAGCAAATATATTATACGTAATAATACTTTGGGCGGCAAAACCCTCGATTAGCCTTCAATCTCAAAATACTCACAAGCAAGCGGGGAAACGAGGCGGCGCGAAGCACTTAAGATCATTTTTCCTTAGCGTATATTTTATAATACCCGCCTTATACCCACCTTATACCCACCTTATAGTTTGTATTTTTCAAAATCGAGCTTCACAAAAGTATTTATCTATTTTTGCCTTTTTTTTGTTTGAGATTCGAATACAATAATTAGGAGATCAAATCCCAATTAAGGTTGCGTTTTCACACTTTTGGAGATATTTTGTATTGATTGTGATACTTAATACAATATAGTAATAATAATTTCACAAGAAAAACAAAAAAAAACCGATAATACATATTAGTAGATTTCTACTAATACAAATACTATTTATGGTTAATATTAAAAACAAGAAGACAAATTAATCACGACACACCTCCCCGGCAGCGACGCCAAAATGATTGTGGTAAAATACGACCTTTTAGGAAAAAGGCGTAAAAGTGGTAAGTATTAAGTGATGATTTAGGAAAATCAAACACTTATGACCCTATGAAGTTCGTTTCCCAAGGAGGTATATGTGTGTGACTAAAATGTAGCAAGATTTGAGATTAATATTGGTTAGAAGGGGATGAGAAAAGAGGATGACGAAGACGTGAAATTAATTACTACTACGACTACACGTAAAACCGTAAAAAGTACAAAAACATAAATTAATTCTAAAAATTACCAAAAATTCACCAAAAATTAAAATAAATAAACTAAGAGTTTACCAATAATCAAAAATTTTTCAAACCTTTTAACTAATTAACTATTTAATTTTTAAATGCTAATTAAAGCCCTAAAAATCAAATTAATTATCAAAAAGCCCAAATAAAGATTTTTCAATTGGTAAACCTCTAAAATGACATAAAAAGATTAAAAACTATTTTTATAAATTTTTAAACTAAGAAAAACTATTTAAAATGATTTAAAAACTATTAAAACTTAAAATAATTATAAAAATTAATCTAAAGATGATAAAATTAATCTAAAAGTTGCAAAATTCCTATTTTAATGTATTTAAGCTAAGAAAAATATAAAAAGTGCAAAAATGTGAAATTTGAAAAATAATATTAAAATAATATTAAAAATCCAAAAATTATAAAAAATTCTAAAAACTTGCAAACTAGTTTATTTTGACCTAATTAAACAGAAAATGAAAGTGAAATGACCAGAATACCCCTATTGGGCCCTCAATTGGTCCAAAACCCAAAACAGTCAAGCTTATTGGGCTTTTTAGCCTAAAAAGTCAAAATAAGCCCAAAAGACTTGGAAAAGCACTATCTGACTCAAAATTCAATTCTAAACACAAAACTCTGAAGGCCCAAAAGCTGAAAGTGAGCTTATCACAGCTTAATGATCAAACAGCTTATCCTTATTGGGCCATTAAGCCCATTAAGCAATAAGCTAATGCCATAAGCTCTAATTTGACACACAACCTTCTTTTGGGATACTAATGAGATCTGTAAAAATAAATTTTGAAAAAGCACACTCAATAAGCCAGAAATAAGCAAAGTACAAATCCACTAAAAGACAAAATAGTCAGGTTTTAGTTCTAGGGCACCTCAGGACTTGATTCAACTTGAAAAATGTTACAAATGACTTCAATAAGCCAAATCAATCAACCAAAATCCAATAAGCAAAACCAATAAGCTGGAATAAGCCAATAAGCATTTATGAAAAAGTCAATTAAGTTGGTTTTCTAGTCAAACCCTAAAGTTAACCCACCAATTGCTCCAGTATGAACAAATGGGTCAGATAATGAGCACCTATTACAAAATCCAAGTTGTTGCTGGTTAAAATAAGCTAGAATAGCTTATTGATAAGCTGAACACAAAAAATACACTAGCAGTGGCTAGCAGTAGCGGAAAGGAGTTCCCACTGCTTTGACTATTTGAACAGGCTTTTTAGAGAGATTCTGTATGTTTTGATGGAAGAAAAGGGCACCCAAGTGATCAGTTAATCACAAGGAGTCACAAACAAGCACAAAAACACACTTTGGTTCACTCAATAAGCACAGAAAAATCAAACAATGCTCAGATCTAGCACAGACATGGATATTAAGCAGTTATGAATACTTAAGCAGTTTTAAGCTAGAATAAGCACTCCAAATTCAACCAGATGCATACACAAGCTATATAAACTATGATTAAGCACAAAAAACTTAAATCAATCACTGAAACAAGGTATGGAACAAGATCAAAGCAGATTACACTTGCTGTTATGAACTTCAAGAACACATGCACACTTAGCTGATATAATTGACCAAAAATCCAATTTCAACACTCAAATCCTACTTCCCTGGTGTAACTAACTAGGTTTAATCACTTGTTAACCCTAGTCTATGATTAGATCTAGGTGTCCTTTAAACCACAGCCAATTTCAACAAGTATACAAGATTTTAGAGCCTATTTTAAGATCTATGTGTTTATATGCTTAAAGCTTGCAGATAAATAACACTTAGCACTTATGAGATATGTTCCAACACAAAGCAACACAAAGCATCAACTCAAAATCACACAAATCCAAAACAGGCTGTTATACCAAACAACCCTTAATCTACCATTTTTCAAAGCAACTTGTGATTTTCACTAATAACCTACTAATTTAATGAATAAAAAACACTTCCTAGGTGACAACTAACAGATTCAAACACTAAAATCACAACCTCAAACACAAGAACACAAAATCAAAGCTCAAAATAAAAAACAGGCAATAACATGAAATATTTAGGGGAAACTTAAACAAGGGATTATACCTGTCCTCCATAACATCCTAGGAGGACCAGCTATGCTCCTTGGACCCTGTTCAACAACTAGAACAAGACCAAGGTTCTTTAAAAAGGAAGATCAAAACCTACTGATGTTCAAAGCAGAACAAGGTTTTGATTATGATATTTCTTCAACACAAATGAGCAAACAACTCAACCAAGAGCTTAGAACTCTTCTCAGGCTTGGTGTCAACAAGCTTGAAGGAGCTTAAGGCTTTTGGCAAAGGGTTAGTACAGTATAATAACCAAAACAGAACCAAGGATTTCAAGGTTTTTGAACCTTTGAAAACCTTCAAACAAGACGTGCCTTAACCACAAGATTAAGGAAGGTCTTAAAGATCAAATGGAACTCAGATTTTAGCTATTCCAACACCAACTTTTAATAAACACAAAAGAGATTCCAGAAATTTTAAGAAATTCAAATTTTATTTAACTAAAAAGGAATTACAAAGATTGATAGCCAAAATCTGGAACAAAGGGACTCTCACAGGCTGAGGTCTCCTTTTATAGGCAAATACTAACATAACACTATTCATAAACCCTAGAATTGAATTCCCAAAAGTGCCCTTGAAGTCTTCTAGATCATTGGATGGAATGAGATGTCCAAATGCATCATGGACGTTCATTTTAGCTTTGGGGTTAAGCTAAGAGTCTTGGCTGTTGATTTGGCCATGTCATTTGCCTTGGGGAGTAAGTTGGATGTTGATAGGTGGACGAGGTTGAGTGTGGGGCCTTTTGGTGAGTGGAGGTGAGGGTTTTGTGTGTGGGTTATGTTTCTGCATGTGTGAATCAAGTGTGGGAATGGTTAATTGAAATTTACCCTTTGTTTAAGTGGTGAGAGTTACTGGGTTCATAAAGGTGAACAGTGGTAACTTTTGATCCGAAATTGGGGGAAAGGTGTTTGTTTGGCGCAATATTTGTTTCAAATGTTTCACTTGCACATGTTTGGCCCTTGTGTTTTCAGAAAGATGGTAAAACAAGTTTTTAAGCCTTTTAAACCGTTTTCTTTTGTTAATAAACTTTCCAGGTTTATACTTTTGCCACAAAACTTTGGTGAAAAGGTTTAAAGGGTTGTTTTTGCCATTTTTCCATAATTCAAGGGCTGATCTTGGACTTTCTTGATCTTCAAAGGTCTTCAATGTATCTTTGACTTCATGAAGGACCATAATTGATAATGTTGAATAGTTGAGGGACTAATCTTGCTATTTCTTAAAAGTTGAAGGACCTTTTTGCAATTTTGACAAACGTAAGGGACCAAACTTGTAATTATGAATTCACAAGGGTTTTAAGTTTTATTTCTTCATTGTTTGAGGATCAATCTTGCATATCTTCAAGTCTTCAAGGTTTAATCTTGGATAAGTCATGAATTAGGGCCCGATTCTTTGTACGGCTTCGTTTCTCGTGTCCATTTTTCCTTGTTTCTTGTGATCTTTTGTATTTTTTACGATATCTATACCTAAAATACACAAGTAAAGAAACACAAGCATATATATATATATGGTATTTTATGACATTTTAATGCATTTAAAGCCCGAAAAGAACGATGAGATCATGTATAAATGTCATCTCATCACGTGTCTTATGCGTGCCTCGACTTGTTGGTGATTTAGTAAGTCTTTTTATTGTTTTATTTAATTATCGTTTATAATAAGATCTATATTTGTTTTTCTGTTATTTATATTATGTTATTTGTTTTATGTTAATTTAATTAATTTGATTTATTTTATTTATTTGATAAAAATGTTATAGTTTCTCTGCAGTCTTAAAGCAGATTCTGTGTAACAGAATTAAACATTTTTTTTTCTAAAATCATATTAATTTAATTAACAGATTTTTATATAAATTGTATTCTCTCGAAACCAAGATTGTGTTTCTTTAGAAATCAGTTTTTAAGTATAAAAATATTAATTAACAAATTTGGTGTTACAGATCTATAAACGATTTTTAAAACCGGTTTATTGTATCAATTTGTATTGAAACCATGATGAGTTTGTTTTCAAACTAATCATTTAGTTTGTTTGTTACATATGTTATAGTATTAACCTACATTTTCCGAAGCCACAATTGAGTTCTTTAAATCAGATTTGGTACAAGTTTATATAAACCATGCTGAGTTTATTAGATACCAAATTGTTTTAACAGTTCTTAACTTGTGGTAACACAATTGTAACCATAGTGTATCTTGTAAATGTAATTGGTGCGCCAATTACAACATGATTGAAATCATGATGAATTTAGATTCATTGAAACCAAGTGGAGTTTCTTTGACACAAATCTCGTAAAATATAAGTTGCTATTTTATGAGATTATTAGAATGTATTCATTGATTTCATAAAATACAACTTGTTATTTTATTAGATTTTTGGAACGTGTTCAATGAAATCAAGAAGAATTATTTTTGAAACAAGATATTGATAATGATACGAGTTATCATTAAATATCAGATTAAACCACTATTTACTAAATAAGTGGAAGTGTTTGTTTGACTTGTGTAATTTATTTTAATTTAGGCCGGGTTTAATTGTAAACCATATATATTCTTGAAACCTTGTTGAGTTTATAGATATACCAATAGAAACCTTGTTGAGTTTATAGATACACATTGTTGAGTTTAAAGGCATATGTAACACTCTCAAATTTCATATCAGTACAGCGGAAGAGTCTTTAGAGTGTTACGGGATAGCACAATAACTCCAATCATAGACAACACAAAAAAAATGGTTGTACAAGGTTTAACATACATTCATTCGAAATAAAAGTTTCAAGTGTACAACAGGTCGCAAATTATACAGGTCATTAAGTTTACAAAACATAGATAGAATGAACAGTTTTATTATTATGTGGGCCATCAAAGTGGAAGTGTTTGTTTGACTTGTGTAATTTATTTTAATTTAGGCCGAGTTTAATTGTAAACCATATATATTCTTGAAACCTTGTTGAGTTTATAGATATACCAATAGAAACCTTGTTGAGTTTATAGATACACCTATAGAAACATTGTTGAGTTTAAAGGCATATGTAACACTCTCAAATTTCATATCAGTACAGCGGAAGAGTCTTTAGAGTGTTACGGGATAGCACAATAACTCCAATCATAGACAACACAAAAAAATGGTTGTACAAGGTTTAACATACATTCATTCGAAATAAAAGTTTTAAGTGTACAACAGGTCGCAAATTATACAGGTCATTAAGTTTACAAAACATAGATAGAATGAACAGTTTTATTATTATATGGGCCATCAAAGTCGATCTCCATCCGAATTACCTTCAAGCACCTGAGATAAAACATGCAAAAATCATATCAGCGAATGCCGAGTAAATTCATAGATTTTAATAAAACCGTTATATAAAACAATCGTTGAAATCAGAACACAAGTATAAGATCAGAAGTAAGTCCTCGTATTGCCAGTCGTTCAATATATAAAGCAAAGCATACATCTTAAACCGTCCATGAGACCGTAGTCTCAATATTACCATTATAGGTAACATTATTATCGTTATTCATATCGTTATTGGATTACATTGTTGCATTAGATTTCATTGGATTATTATTAGTCGCATGACATTGTTACCTTACTGATAGTTTGATTTTGATACGGGTTCAGATTAAATCTCGGTATCTTCTCGAATTGATCACTGTTCAAAGTGGAATAGTTGTTCTTGGTGGAAAATAAAATGGTTTGGTTATCTATTCTACTTAAAAGGTAAATGCACAAAATAAAAACAATAAACTAAAAGCGATTAATTAATAAAACAACACATTATAAATAATAAAACGTGAATTTAAAGCGAAACAATTAATAACAATAAAACTAAAAGACGAAATTAACTATCGACTCGAAAATAAAGTTTACTAAATGAAAAAGGAGAGAATAAAACTAAAATGGTACTTTAAAGCTAAACGAGGCAAAACCTAAAGCGGGTACTAAATAAAAGATAAAACTTAAACTTTTGGAAAAAATATTAATACTAAAAATCGACGAAAAATTCAACTAAAAATACGTAACTTTCAAAAATAAAATCAGAACAACTTTCAGATAAAACTAAACAATTACGGAACAATACTATTAAATAAACAAGCTAGCAGGCTAGCTGCTGGAAGCAGCCAGGCAGCCTGGTGAAATTGGCGGGAAACGGTTGGTAAGCTGGCAAGCAGGCTGGTGAAAATTATAACTTTTGTTCGGAACTTTAAAAAAAATCCGATTCGGAACGTTTGAAACATTTGGTTCGGAATTTTAAGCAACATCTGGATCGGAACTTTCAATTCTGGTTCGGAACTTTAAGCAACATCTGGATCGGAACTTTTGCTATTCTGGTTCAGAACTTTTGAGTAAATTCGGTTCGGAACTTTTTCAAGAATTCTGGTTCGGAACTTCTAAAAATGGTTGGTTCGGAACTTCTAAAAAAAACACTGGTTCAGAACTTTTGAATCTGGTTCGGAACTTTTTGGCAAGAAATTTGATTCAGAACTTTTTAAATTAATCTGGATCGGAACTAAAAACCTGGTTCGGAACCTGGGGAAACAAAGAACAGTAGGTAACAGAAAAAAACAGAGGAACACGATTTTACCAACAATCAACCAAGTTTTTAACCAAAACTTAAACAAAACTAATCATCAATCATCTACTAACCATAAACATCAAATCCCAACAATAAAAACACAAAACCCAATAACTTTTGAAGATCAAATCAACCAAATAAGAACTTTAAAACTTTGAATCAAAGAACAAGATGAACAAGATGAAATGGAAGGATTAAATTGATAGATTAATGTAAAGTAAACAAAAGGAAAGATTAAACACTTACAAATTCAAAGATTCAACAAGAAAAGAAAAATCACCAACACCTTAATGGTGTTGGCTTCCTACGAAAGAAAAGGAAATGATTGGGAATGAAAAACTTGCACAAAAAGTGTGAAGGGGTGGTCTTTATATAGTCCTTGTCTTTGGTTGGTGAGTGGGCTTTCTCCCGTTCTTCTTGTCTTCTCGTCTTTTCAGAAAAGTTGACGTTTTCGATTCTGATTCGGGATTTGTCGTCGATTAAATTCAACTCGTCTTTTAATTTCTTCGTTTAATAGACTTGAGTTCCTTCGACATATGTAAATCTTCCGTCTTTGGTCCTTTTCTTCGATAAATCTTCAAATAGGCCCAATGACTTCAAATCTTTTGCATCTCTTGGACAATAGACTTCGTCTTGAGTCTTTTTCTTCGATAAATCCCGTGCAATCCCATGTTTTCTCAAATATCCATCCGGTTGGCTCTGAAAACACAATAAACACAAAAACCACTCATAATTCCAAACAAATGATATTAAATACGCGTTTTGGTCTCGTTTTAGCCAGAATTAAGTGGTAAAAGGATGGGTGTTTTCACACCTATCACTTACTATCACAAACAACGGGCCGCGAACCCGACAAAAAATTTGCCCATCTAAGTTAGCGTGTCATCACAAAAATCACGCTATGTAAATCTTCTCATACATAAATTCGCTTACCAATCAATGTGGTATGACGGGGATCAGCGTCAAGGCGCGAACTGGGGTGATCATCCCCAAATAGTACTATCATATGCATAAGAGTCTACCAAATCCTAGTAGTTCACAATTCTTGCTAATGGGACTTTAAGTGACATAACGTAACTACTAATAATCCTTTTTATCTCGTTTATTGGGTCATAGCATCATTCGGGTCCATATCATTAAGCATACCACCGGGACTACTTGTGTTCTATTTTTATCAAAAACTAGCATGTTACACCACTTTATTAAAATTTGACTTTATTTCGGGATATATACATATGAAAGCAACGATAAAAATTTAAAAATTACGACTAAATGGCCAAAGTTAATAAAAATTTGAAAAATGTTGAAAAAGATGATTTTTCGGTTAAATGAAGGCATTTTCATGGAAAAGTCCACTTAAAACTTCGATAGAAGTCCCCCTACACTTAAGATAAACATTGTCCTCAATGTTTAAGCATGTGGGAAAAGTCTCCCCTACACTTATGACATTGTGCACGTTGGTTAAATCAAGCTAAGGAAGAGACGACTAAAGTGATCAATTTCAAATGTGAGTATGAAGAAAATTGAATCACGATAGTTGAGAGATAGAACCGGATTTCGGATAACACGGGAGAACGGTTCTTCAGAGATTTGCACTTATCCCTGTAATCACATCACCACACAAACACAAATAACCTATAGAGGTCCCCCTACACTTAGGAGGTTAAAACGGAAAAGGATAGATACTCGGGCTGCCTCCCGAGGAGCGCTTGTTTTTGATAACCGAGTCACGAGCCTGACTCGACCCAAAATTAGTTCATGGGAAACGTGGTGAGGGATGGAATCATCTCATGAGAGATGTCCTCACCAAAGTACAACTTCACTCATTGGCCATTCACCTTAAAATTAGGTCCATTAGGTTGAGCGAGCTCGAGAGTACCATATGGAAAAATTTGGGCAATGGTGAATGGGCCGGACCAACGAGATTTCAGCTTGCCCGAAAAGATTTTCAACCGAGAGTTAAAGAGTAAAACTTTGTATCCAACTTGGAACTCTCAGTTTTTAATCTTAGAGTCGTGAATGAGCTTAGTCTTTTCCTTATAGATCAAAGAATTTTCATAAGCCTCATTACGGAGTTCATTGATCTCATTGAGTTGGATCTTGCGTAGGTCACCGGCTTTGTTGATATCGAAGTTAGCACACTTCAAGGCCCAGTAAGCCTTGTGCTCCAACTCAATGGGGGAGGTGGCACGCTTTCCCGTACACGAGACGATATGGTGTACAGCCAATCGAAGTCTTGTAAGCGGTACGAAAAGCCCACAAAGCATCATCAAGTTTATCAGCCCATGAGGCACGATGCTTTCCCACGGTTCTTTCAAGAATTCGGTTTAATCCTCGGTTAGAGATTTCAGCCTGGCCATTAGTTTGTGGGTGGTAGGCGGTGGAAAGACGATGATTTACACCATACTTAGCCATGACTCTAGCAAATTGATCATTGCAAAAATGAGTCCCGCGATCACTAATAATGGCACGAGGCACACCGAATCTAGCGAACAACGATTTCAAAAAGTTACAAACCACCCTTGCGTCATTAGTGGGTAAAGCTATGGCTTCAACCCATTTAGAAACGTAGTCAACGGCTACAAGGATGTATTTGTTTCCTTTAGATGAAGGGAATGGCCCCATAAAGTCGATACCCCAAACGTCAAAGATTTCACATTCTTGAATGAAATTCTGAGGCATCTCGTCTTTATGTGTGATCTTTCCTTGTTTTTGGCAAGCATCACAACGTTTAACCATCTCGTGAGCATCACGATAAATGGTGGGCCAATAAAATCCCGAGTCAAACACTTTTTTGGCAGTGTAGTTGGGACCAAAGTGACCACCGGTGGGTCCTTTGTGGCAAGCGTCAAGGATTTCTAAAGCTGCCGGTCCATCAACACATCGGCGAATAATCGAATCGGCACATTGTTTGAATAGGTACGGGTCATCCCAAAAGTAAGTCTTAATGTCTTTGAAGAACTTCTTCTTTTGTTGGGATGTTAACCCGTCGATGAGAATTCCACCCGCCAAGTAGTTTGCAATGTCCGCAAACCACGGGGCTTCATCATTACTCGATTTGATAGACAATAAGGTCTCCAGGGGAAAAGAGTCATTGATCTCTTTGTTCGGATGATCCCCTTGATATGAATCCTCAAGTCTGCTGAGATGATCCGCGGCTAGGTTTTCAGCTCCCTTCTTATCACGAATTTCGATTTTAAATTCTTGAAGTAGCAAAACCCAGCGAAGAAATCTTGGTTTGGAATCTTGTTTAGTTAACAAGTACTTCAACGCGGAATGATCGGTATAAACGATTGTGGTAGAAAGGACAAGATAGGGGCGAAATTTTTCAAAAGCATAGACAACAACTAAAAGCTCTTTTTCGGTTGTCGTGTAATGCAATTGAGCCCCTGTCATTGTCTTGCTAGCGTAATGGATTGGTTGGAAGTGTTTGTTCACTCTTTGGCCCAAAACCGCTCCAATAGCATAGTCGCTAGCATCGCACATCAACTCAAAGGGAAGCTCCCAATTAGGGGTAACCAATACCGGTGCCTTAGTTAGCTTATCCTTAAGCAAGTTGAAGGCTTCAAGACACTCTGTGGAAAAGATAAAAGGAGTATCTTTTTCCAAGAGGTGGGTCATCGGGCGAGCGATTTTAGAAAAATCTTTGATAAAGCGACGGTAGAAACCCGCATGACCGAGGAAACTTCTCACACCCTTCACGGTTGAAGGTGGAGGCAACTTAGAAATAACATCGACTTTAGCAGGTCCACTTCAAGACCGGCTTTGGAGATCTTGTGTCCTAGCACGATGCCCTCTTTTACCATGAAATGGCATTTTTCCCAATTAAGAACAAGGCGAGTGTCTTCACACCGCTTAAGCATACGTTCTAAATTGGCAAGGCAAGCAGAGAAAGAATCGCCATAAACCGAGAAATCATCCATGAATACTTCCATAGTTTCTTCAACCATGTCATGGAAGATAGCCATCATACACCTTTGGAATGTCCCAGGAGCATTCCATAAACCAAAAGGCATACGTTTGTAAGCAAATGTTCCATAGGGATAAGTGAATGTGGTCTTTTCTTGGTCTTTGGGATCGATGGGAATTTGAAAATACCCGGAGAAACCGTCTAAGAAGCAGTAATAGTCATTACCCGCAAGACGCTCGAGCATTTGATCCATGAAAGGAAGAGGAAAGTGATCTTTTCTCGTGGCATCATTGAGTTTGCGATAGTCGATACAAACTCTCCACCCAGTAACGAGATGAGTGGGAATCAACTCGTTGTGTTTATTGGGAACAACGGTTATTCCGCCCTTCTTGGGCACACAATGGACGGGACTTACCCAAGGCGAATCCGAGATAGGGTAAATCAAGCCGGCATCAAGAAGTTTGATAACCTCTTGTTTGATGACGTCATGAATACGAGGATTAACCCTTCTTTGGCTCTGGATTGCGGGTTTAAAGTCATCTTCCATGAAAATCTTGTGAGTACAAAAGTTTGGGTCAATTCCGCGGATATCGGAAATTTTCCAAACAATTGCCTTCTTATGAGCTTTAAGCACGGCGATGAGGCGAGATTTTTCTTCTTCTTTCAAGTCCTTCGCGATGATGACGGGCGACTTCTTCTTTTCTTCAAGGAAAACGTACTCGAGATGGGACGGCAACTCCTTAAGTTCTAAATCCGGAGGATTTTCGATGGTAGGCGTATTCAAAGTCGGTTCATCGATAGCAGTAGCCTTAGGAGATGGTGGAGAAATATGGTCTTCTTTGAGAAGGTTCTCAATGAGACGAATGTCTTCATCCCAATCGGTGGGAGAATCGTCATGTTCTAAGTTCACATCTCCCATGGTGGCTTCCAAATCTTTCCAAAGGAAATCACTTTCTCCAAATAGAGATAGTGATGAATCAATAGAGGAAACAGTCTCAACATTGGGAAGAGAGGTAGGAATACTTTTACAAGCATCTTTGAAGTGTTCTTCACAAGCCTCATCAAGAACGTCAATACAATTAACACTCTCGTATGAATAAGGTTGTTTAGACAACTTTCCCATGTTGAAGACAATTTTATCGTCACCCACTCTCATGATAAGCTCACCCGCTTCAACATCAATGAGAGTGCGATCGGTCCTCAAGAATGGACGTCCAACGATTAATGGCACACGAGAGTCCATATCGTAGTCGACCACAACGAAATCGGCAGGAAAAGTGAATTTGTCGACTCCTACAAAGACGTCTTCGGCTATCCCCACTGGATAAGCAACCGTACGGTTAGCTAATTCCAAAGTCATTTTGGTGGGGACTAGCTCAGGGAGAGATAATTGCTTCCAAACACTTAAAGGAATTAAGTTAATACTGGCACCTAGATCGGCTAGGGCCATGCAATTCTCTACTCCCGGGAAGTTGCAAGGGATTAAGAAGCGACCCGGATCACCAAGTTTAGTTGGCAATTTCCTTAAGAGCACTGCAGAGCAATTCTCATTAAGTTGGGTATTAGCGATATCAAGAAGCTTCTCCTTGTCGCTAAGAAGATCTTTGAACATTTTTGCGTATTTAGGCATGTGAGCGAGAGCCTCAATGAAGGAGATGTTGAAATTCAATTGTTTAAACATTTTGAGAAAGTTCGAAACCTGAATATCGTCCTTGCTTTTGAGCTTCTCTTTCCTCAACCTTGAGGGATAAGGTATATCGGAAGAAGAGGAAGGCTTTGGGATCGAAGGATCACTCACATCCTTGGGTGGAGGAGGGGTAGAAGTAAGAGGTGGAGAAATTGGGGAAGTAGAAGATTGAGGAAGAGGAGCAGGTGACTCGTTTTCCTTAGTCACAATCACCGGTGGAGGTATAGGAAGCTCGGGTTCCTTGGTACCTTTGCCACTGCGAGTGGTGATTTCTTTCATCTCCCCTCTTGGATTCGCAACGGTGTTACTCGGAAGAGTACCCGAAGAAGAGGATTGATTACCTTGGAAGAAACCAACCATCATGTTCCTTAAGTCATTCGTTTGACTTGCCAAAGTGTTTCTCATATCAGCTCGAAGATCGTTTCCTTGTTTCACCATGTCAGCTTTCAAGTTGAGAACTTCCCGCTGGAGATTTTCCACGATCACATCATTGGTCCTCATGTAGGTTTCAACATCTTGGTGTAATGCGGTGGGTTGGTTGGGAGGAGGAGCATGGTAGGCGGGTGGTTGATAAGCAGGTTGTTGGTAAACTTGGTTATTTCTTTGAGGTGGATATGGTTGTCTTTGAGGTGGTTGGTATGGTGCACGAGGTTGTTGTTGTTGTTGAGGAGGGCGATTGAGGTTTTGTTGTTGGTTTGGGTTGTTAGGAGGAAAACCAGGCGGGGAAAGAAAGTTGTTTGAGCGGTAGCTAAGCAATTTGCGGTCTCCTTGAGGACGAGCTTGATAAACGGCCGGAGGATAAGTACCGTATGCTGCATTCACATTCTCAGAAGGAAAGTCTTGGGTGGTGGTACAAGTGGTGTAAGAGTGATGACCCCCGCATATTTCACATGGTTGGTTTACAGCATTGACTTGAGCGTTTTTAGTGTTGATGCTGTTGGTGTTACTGGCGGTTTGGGCGGCAAGCGATTCAAGAAGCGTAGTAATTTTGTCAAGTCGCTTGTCGTTGTCACTAGTACTAGCACTAGCGGCATTGGTCCGAACACTCTTGGTTTGCACACGAGACTTATTTTCAATAATATCCCAAGCGGTATTGGAAGTTTTAACCAAAATATTACCCCCGAGGCACTCTTTAGTGAATCTTGGTCATTCATGCTTAAACCATTATAAAAAATATTAATTTGGTGCACTTTGGTAAAACCATGTTGTGGGCACTTTCTTAAAAGGTCTTTGAAACGGTCCCAAGATTCACTAAAAGACTCATCGTACTTTTGTTCAAAATTAATAATTTCATTCCGCAAAGCGGTAGTACGAGAGGGTGGGAAAAAGTAATTTATGAATTTGGCCTCTAAATCCGTCCACGTCAGAATACTTTGTGGCGGTTCCTTTGCAAGCCAATGCCGGGCTTGTCCCTCTAAAGAAAAGGGAAAAAGTTGTAAACGGATTCCCTCTTGTGGAACACCATTGAATTTGACCGTATTCGTTAGTTGCAGGAACCTTTTGATGTGGTCATGAGGATCATCAATGGTACGCCCCAAGAATGGTTGAGCAGAGACCATCTGAATAAAGCCGGATTTGAGCTCAAATTTGTTGGCTACAATCGCGGGTATGACAATTGGATCATTGTTGCCCTCCACATGTGCTTGTAAAAGTTCAATCATAGGGCGATTGTCGGGTAGAGGTTCATTGTTGTTGTTATTATTGTTGTTGAGAGGTGGATTGTTATTGTTGTTGTTATTATTGTTGTTTTGAGGTGGATTGTTATTGTTGTTGTGTACACCGGCCATGTCTAAGTCTTCGAGAGGATCGGGCTCTTGATAAGACGTTGATCGTGTACGCATGCACCTGCAAAAGAACTAACAAAGCAAACAAGAAATATTTTTTTCTTTTTTATGTTTTTTACTTTTTAGGATTTTTGAAAACTTTATATTTTTTAGGGTTTTTGAAAGTTTTTATGAAAAAGTAACGTTCACGGCGAACGGATCCCAAAATCCAAGTTCTCACAAAAAACTGTTAATCTTAACGAGAAGAGCCGGCAGCGGCGCCATTTGATAGTTTGATTTTGATACGGGTTCAGATTAAATCTCGGTATCTTCTCGAATTGATCACTGTTCAAAGTGGAATAGTTGTTCTTGGTGGAAAATAAAATGGTTTGGTTATCTATTCTACTTAAAAGGTAAATGCACAAAATAAAAACAATAAACTAAAAGCGATTAATTAATAAAAACAACACATTATAAATAATAAAACGTGAGTTTAAAGCGAAACAATTAATAACAATAAAACTAAAAGAAGAAATTAACTATCGACTCGAAAATAAAGTTTACTAAATGAAAAAGGAGAGAATAAAACTAAAATGGTACTTTTAAGCTAAACGAGGCAAAACCTAAAGCGGGTACTAAATAAAAGATAAAACTTAAACTTTTGGAAAAAATATTAATACTAAAAATCGACGAAAAATTCAACTAAAAATACGTAACTTTCAAAAATAAAATCGGAATAACTTTCAGATAAAACTAAACAATTACGGAACAATACTATTAAATAAACAAGCTAGCAGGCTAGCTGCTAGAAGCATCCAGGCAGCCTGGTGAAATTGGTGGGAAACGGTTGGTAAGCTGGCAAGCAGGCTGGTGAAAATTATAACTTTTGTTCGGAACTTTAAAAAAAATCCGATTCGGAACGTTTGAAACATTTGGTTCAGAATTTTAAGCAACATCTGGATCGGAACTTTCAATTCTGGTTCAGAACTTTAAGCAACATCTGGATCGGAACTTTTGCAATTCTGGTTCGGAACTTTTGAGTAAATTCGGTTCGGAACTTTTTCAAGAATTCTGGTTCGGAACTTCTAAATATGGTTGGTTCGGAACTTCTAAAAAAAACACTGGTTCAGAAATTTTGAATTTGGTTCGGAACTTTTTGGCAAGAAATTTGATTCGGAACTTTTTAAATTAATCTGGATCGGAATTAAAAACCTGGTTCGGAACTTGGGGAAACAAAGAACAGTAGGTAACAGAAAAAAACAGAGGAACACGATTTTACCAACAATCAACCAAGTTTTTAACCAAAACTTAAACAAAACTAATCACCAATCATCTACTAACCATAAACATCAAATCCCAACAATAAAAACACAAAACCCAATAGCTTTTGAAGATCAAATCAACCAAATAAGAACTTTAAAACTTTGAATCAAAGAACAAGATGAACAAGATGAAATGGAAGGATTAAATTGATAGATTAATGTAAAGTAAACAAAAGGAAAGATTAAACACTTACAAATTCAAAGATTCAACAAGAAAAGAAAAATCACCAACACCTTAATGGTGTTGGCTTCCTACGAAAGAAAAGGAAATGACTGGGAATGAAAAACTTGCACAAAAAGTGTGAAGGGGTGGTCTTTATATAGTCCTTGTCTTTGGTTGGTGAGTAGGCTTTCTCCCGTTCTTCTTGTCTTCTCGTCTTTTCAGAAAAGTTGACGTTTTCGATTCTGATTCGGGATTTGTCGTCGATTAAATTCAACTCGTCTTTTAATTTCTTCGTTTAATAGACTTGAGTTCCTTCGACATATGTAAATCTTCCGTCTTTGGTCCTTTTCTTCGATAAATCTTCAAATAGGCCCAGTGACTTCAAATCTTTTGCATCTCTTGGACAATAGACTTCGTCTTGAGTCTTTTTCTTCGATAAATCCCGTGCAATCCCATGTTTTCTCCAATATCCATCCGGTTGGCTCTGAAAACACAATAAACACAAAAACCACGCATAATTCCAAACAAATAATATTAAATACGCGTTTTGGTCTCGTTTTAGCCAGAATTAAGTGGTAAAAGGATGGGTGTTTTCACACCTATCACTTACTATCACAAACAACGGGCCGCGAACCCGACAAAAAAATTGCCCATCTAAGTTAGCGTGTCATCACAAAAATCACGCTATGTAAATCTTCTCATACATAAATTCGCTTACCAATCAATGTGGTACGACGGGGATCAGCCGTCAAGGCGCGAACTGGGGTGATCGTCCCCAAATAGTACTATCATATGCATAAGAGTCTACCAAATCCCAGTAGTTCACAATTCTTGCTAATGGGACTTTAAGTGACATAACCTAACTACTAATAATCCAATTTATCTCGTTTATTGGGTCATAGCATCATTCGGGTCCATATCATTAAGCATACCATCGGGACTACTTGTGTTCTATTTTTATCAAAAACTAGCATGTTATCTCCCTCGCGGGTTTACAAATCATTTTATAAAACATTTAAAAGAGTGCGAGGCTATGAACTCACGTTGATAATGAAAGGCGGATTATCAGTTACGAGCGTGCTTCGATCACGGAAACCTATATAAATAATAATCGGTCTTAGAATTTTGTCCAATGACTTTATAAAAATAATAGCTATGTATACATATGATGATGATCAAGTGGGATTGTACATCTTTATTTACTCATTATAGTGTTATGTGTTGGTAAATTTTATACTAGTTTCATTAGTTCATCTTGTTTACATGTTTAGGCCCAATAAGCCCATTATAAGCCCATTACCTTATATTAGTACATTTTACACTTTTAATATCAGTCCTATACTTATATGTTAGGCCCAAGTGGGTTAATCCCAATAAGTAAGTTATAAGTGTTTAGCCAAATTAGTTGGATTAATAGTCCAATAAGGCTAATTTGGCCCGTTAATGTCCATATGTTATAAGCTCGGGTTTTATCGGTTTTTACTTGTAACATGTACTTATATATCAGTATATGAGTTATAAAAAGTTTACATAAGACGGGTCCGACCGTCTAAGTTTTAATTGATGAAAACGTTAATTTTACGGTTTTAGCCGAAAAGACGTGAAAATCATGTTTATAGTTTTATAACTTATAAAACTTATCAAATTGCCGTTTTTATAAAATGTCTCATTTATTTATTAATGTACATACTTATTATTATGTAATATATAAGTTAGTGGGTTTTAAATTTATAATTTATACTATATTTATTTGAGTGCTATTATTATACTATTATACTTTAATTTCACAAATCTGATTTTTAGTTTCACTTTCACCATTTTTATCATATCTTGAGTTCTACAAGGAGATAGAAGCTCATTTTTGATGACATAAACTTCATATTATGTGCTACAATTAACTTAGTTTTAGCTACTGCTCAATCCAAGTCTAAGTGTCCCTAACAGTCCTCACAAAACAGACTATTCAGATTGGTACTTAAATTTTGTTTTGATCATATCTCACTCATTATAATGATTCATTGCATGGCCAACTCTCACATGTGCACAAGACTTAATACTTACTGTATATTAATTTGTACATACCATTTTATCATTTTAACATATGGTTGTTTACTGTTTTTATACAGCCTAATAATTTAAGATAGATTTACCACTTTTACATGTAGTTTTCCATCTTTTTATCCAAGTTTATCAACACATGATCCCCACACAATATTTTTATCATCATATATCATCATATACATATACATTAGGAAAGAAAATACATTTTACATTTACAAAAATAACAATGAAAATGGGAAGAATGATCTTGTTTACCAACCAAGACTATAACTTGTCTTTTGATGACAACACCTTGATGTACACCAAAACTATCTTCAAGATCACCTTTCACCAAGAACACTTGCTGAGAAATCAGCCCTAGGACACAAGCAAATCACCTCCTTGGATGTTAAAATGATCACCAATCAACAAAGCTTCAAAGGTTTTCCATCATATGTGTAGATAACACCAAATATTGTGGTTAAAAATTGATCAAAGGGGTGTTTTGGTGATGGTTTTGGACGGCAAGGGTAGAGAGAAAGAGAGTGTTTATGGTGGTTTTCATGAGATAGAATGAGTAAATGGTTTAGTGGGAAGTGGTTTTGATAAGTTTGGTTAGCTTGTTAAGAAAACAAGACATGTGTATCACTTGTTAACTAAATGTTGATACCTCATGGGTGTGGTGGAGTTATGTTGCCGTCCCATAGAGTTGGGCGAAGCAAAACTTGTTTTGTCTCATCCCACTAATTTACGGGTACTCCTCGATTCTAGTTTCCTCGATTTGCGTGCCCTTGGGTCGTTTTACGAAAAACATTTTTATAAATTATGAATCAACGATACAAAACGAATCTAATAAAAATTGTCTCATAAAAAACGGAGTTCAAAAACGTAAATACGTAATCCTAGGGTTTCCGGTTTAGTCGTAAAGGACGTTAAATTATGCACGTAAGCCCAAATTTAAATCCGTAAATTGTGAGTTCATCAACCAACACAAAAATAAGTTTCAAAGTAATATACGAGAAAATAATTTACTACCTGAAAATGTTAGATTGTCACAGCTTTTCCTCCTAAAAGGGATCAACGTCCTCGTGATCCATTTCATTTTGATGTCCGTTCTTTATTGAAATCAAAGAGGTGCGGATATTTCTTCCATAGTTCATCTTCTCGTTCCCAAGTAAATTCCGGTCCATGCTTTGAATTCCATCGGATCTTGACGATAGGTATCCGACTTTATTTCAGTTGCTTTACCTCACGATCCATAACCTCTATGGGTTCTTCGATAAAATGCAACTTCTCATCTATTCGGACCTTATCCAACGAACTTTTCTCATCACTCACTGCTAAACATTTCTTTAGATTAGATACATGGAATCTGTTGTGAACACCATGAAGTTCTTAGGGTAACTCTAGCTTGTAAGCCACCGGACCTACTCTAGAAAAAATCTTAAAGGGTTCAATATAGCGGGGATTCGATTTCCCTCGCTTTCCAAATCTTATGACGCCTTTCCATGGCGATACTTTCAACATTACTCGGTCACCCACTTCAAACTCCATCGGTTTCCGCCGCACATCCGCGTAACTTTTCTGTCTACTACGGGCAGTCAACAGCCTATTCTTAATCTGAACTATCATCTCCGTAGTCTCCCGGATCAATTCTGGTCCCGTGAGCTGGGTATCCCCAACTTCACTCCAACATACAGGAGATCTACATTTCCTACCATACAAAGCTTCAAACAGATCAGCCTTAATGCTAGCATGATAACTATTGTTATATGAAAACTCTGCTAACGGCAAATGTTTATCCTAATTCTTACCAAAATCTATCACACAAGCTCTCAACATATCTTCCAGTGTTTGTATCGTTCTTTCACTCTGCCCATCAGTTTGGGGTGATAAGCAGTGCTCATGTCGAGATTCGTTCCCAAGGATCTTTGGAGAGATTTCCAAAAATTTGATGCGAATCTAGGATCTCGATCTGAAATGATCGATACAGGCACTCCATGCTTGTATACAACATTCTCAAGATAAATACGAGTCAGCTTCTCCGGTGAGAACTGCTCTTTAACCAGAATGAAGTGTGCTGATTTGGTCAGTCTGTCGACAATGACCCAAATAGAGTTATTTCCAGATGATGTTCTAGGAAGCTTAGTGATAAAGTCCATCGTAATTCGCTCCCACTTCCATTAAGGAATCTTTGGTTGTTGAAGTAGTCCTGATGGCTTTTGATGTTCAACTTTGACTCTAGCACAAGTCAAGCATTGAAGAACATACATAGCAATATCAACTTTCATATTCGGCCACCAGTACAACTTCTTCAAATCATGGTACATTTTATCAGATCCAGGATGAATGGAATACTTAGATTTATGGGATTCTAACATAATCAAATCTCTTAAGCCTCCAAACTTAGGTATCCACATACGACCTCTTAAGCATTTCACTCCATCAGCTCTAACTTCTAAAGGATCTCATTCTCCTTGAAACCCTTCATTAACGAAAATTTCTTTCTTACAGGCTTCTATTTGCGCATTTCTAATCTGCTCAGGTAAATTTTTGTGCACGGTCAAGACTAGAGAACGTACCCTGATAGGCTCTCTATCTTTTCTGCTTAATGCATCGGCAACAACATGGGCTTTTCCTGGGTGATATTTTATATCACAATCATAATCACTTAACAGTTCTATCCATCTTCGTTGCCCCATGTTCAATTCCTTTTGATCGAGAATATACTGTAGGCTTTTGTGATCAGTGAATACCGTACACTTGGTGCCATACAGATAATGTCTCCACAACCTAAGAGCAAAGACTACAGCTCCTAACTCAAGATCATGAGTAGTATAATTCTCTTCATTATTCCTTAATTGCCTAGAAGCATAAGCTATTACTTTTTCTCGCTGCATCAAAACAACTCCATAACCTCTAAGAGATGCATCACAATACACTACAAAATCTTCACTTCTGTCGGGTAATGATAGAATTGGCGTACTACATAACTTTTGCTTCAATATCTGAAATGCTCCATCTTCTTCACTTCCCCAAGCGAAAGGTTTATTTTTCTGGGTAAGCTTAGTCAAGGGTTTAGCTATTAAAGAAAATTCTTTAATGAATCGCCTATAATAGCCAGCCAATCCTAAGAACTGTCGCACTTCCGTTGGCGTTGTCGGTGCAGACCAATTCTTAATGGCTTCAATCTTTGCAGGATCAACATGAATTCCATCTTTGTTAATCACATGACCAAGAAATTGCACAAAATCTAACCAAAAATCACATTTTGAAAACTTAGCTACAACCTTTCATCCTTTAACAAACTCAAACTAATGCCTAAATGTTCTCCATGTTCATCTTTATTCTTAGAATATATTAGAATATCGTCAATAAACAAAATCAAAAATTTGTCCAAGTAGGGTTTGCACACTCAGTTCATTAGATCCATGAAGACCGCAGGTGCGTTAGTTAACCCAAATGGCATTACTTGAAATTCATAGTGTCCATAACGAGTTCTAAATGCAGTTATAGGAATATCTTCTTCACGAACGCGAAGTTGGTGATATCCAGACCGCAAATCTATCTTAGAATACACACTAGATCCTTGTAGTTGATCAAACAAATCATCAATCCTTGGTAAAGGATATCGATTTTTAATCGTCAACTTATTCAGTTCCCTATAATCAATGCACATACGGAAAGATCCATCCGTCTTCTTAACGAACAGGACTGGAGCTCCCCAAGGCGACGAGCTCGGTCGAATAAAACCTTTATCAGACAACTCCTTAACTTGTTCAGATAATTCCTTTAATTCAGAAGGTGCTAATCGGTAAGGCGCACGTGCCATCGGTGCAGCATCAGGAATTAAATCGATTCGAAACTCAACTTGCCTTATCGGCGGAAGTCCGGGTAAATCTTTAGGAAATACCTCAGGAAATTCACAGATAATAGGTACATCTTCCAATCGTTTCTCCTTAGACTCATTCCCGGTCACTTGAGCTAAGAATAACTCGCAACCGTTCCTGATGTACTTTTGGACTTTAATACATGAAACGATTTTCAAATGGGATTCACCTCGATTACCATCAATTACTAACGTCCTATTCCTAAGAGGAATCTTAACCTTCTTTTCTCCACATAAAATAGTAGCATTATTCAACGACAACCAATCCATACCAATGATAATATCAAAACTACCTAATTCTATCAACATCAAATCAATCGGAAAGGAATAGTTTAAGAGATTCAGAGAGCATCCTTCTAATAACTTATTAGTTTTCACTAATTTACCATCAGCCAATTCCACCTCGTAACTGGTATTTATCTCAACAGGTTCAATGTTAATAAGGGCATTAAATTTAGTGGATACAAAGCTCCTATCAGCACCTGAGTCAAATAAAGCAACAACATAATGATTGTTGAGTAAAAACGTACCAGTAACGACATTTGGATCCTCTTTCTTCACCTCGACTGTTCCAAGTTGATAAGCACCACCCTGGGGGTTTCTTCCAGGTACAATCGCTTTCAACTTAGGGCAATCCGATTTCTTATGACCCTCTTCGTTACAGTTGAAGCAAATGATTCCCTTCTTACACCTTTCAACTTTGTGTCCAAGCTTTCCGCAATTTCGGCACTTCCAGCAGTCGCCAGCATGCCTCTTGTTGCCACACTTAGGACATCTTTCATCATTGCGCGGTGTGTTGTTGGTAAGAGCATTTGCATTCCCCTTTCTCTGGTTCTGACGACGATTGAAATTCTTCCTATTATCACCTCTATCTACACGATCGCCATCACCCTTTCTTTTCTCACCAGTACGCGCTTCATCTTCCTTATCCTGAATTATTTGCCCAATGAGTTGGTAAGCCATTCGAACAACATCATCAATGGTCAGTGGTTTTGATGATGTCATGTCCCCTCAGATGTTCTTGGTTAACCCTTTGATCTATTGTTCAATTCGGATCTCTTCGGGTTCCACCAATCGAGGACACGGCAAGGCCAACTCATGAAATCGGTTTGTATAGCTATCAATGTCCACACCTTTCATTCTTAAATGAATCAACTCTTGTTCTAACCTAATGATCACACTATGGGGACAGAACTCCAAAGTCATCCACTTCTTAATTTCAGCCCAAGTAGTAGCATTAGCAACATGAATACCCATGAAAGCAATTCTCCCGTTCCACCAAGTCAACGCACGACCTTTAAAAGTAGCCATAGCAAAAGTCACCTTATCTTCTTCCTTACACTTACTAATCCGAAACACCGACTCAATCTTCTCAATCCACTGGCTTAATCCTACAGCACCTTCAGTTCCATTAAAAGGTAGAGGTTCACACTTCATGAACGTCACATAAGTACAACCACCGACTTCAGGTACATTAGTTCCAAGTCCTCCTACATTTCCTCCAGCATTAGCATTTACATTATTAGCATTCACATTCACATTAGTACCACCAATTCCACTACCGCCAGCTCCATTACCGCCAGCTCCATTACCGCCAGCTCCACTACTGCCAGCTCTATTTCTAGCATTTGACATAAATTTAGTCATATATGCGGTAACTTGCTCCGCAATAATCCTACGTACATCATCCTCAGTCATAGCTTTCTTGGGCGGCATGGTTCTATAATTTCACAATTTCAAAGTATTAAGCATTTGCCCAACAAGGGGTTCATATAATATGGATTGAATTCATAATCAAAACACAAATAAGGCACAATATGGAATTCAAGACAAGATACATATTTCATTGGATTTGAAACAAACGCATTGTCTTAATTACATTCCACATCTAAGTTTCTAGCACTATACATACCCAAAATTCGTGCCAGATCTACTAACTAATAAGTCGGTTCAGTCAAAGTTACAAAAGGTACAAAAGATACAAAGGTCACTACTAAATATAGACTGGTCTACTAAGAACCGCCAGATGGTCCATCATCCATCGTCTTCGGTATCTTCGTCGGACGATCACAAGACACATCTTTAGCTGGGCGCTTACGGATCACTCATCTTTCAACCATCTCAGCATAAAATCTACTGTTCCAACCAACAGATATGTTCAACTCTTTCTCAGCTTTCTCACGCATCACACGAGCTACACTCAACTGAATCTCCATAGTATTCACCTTTTACTTCATTGCAGTAAACTCACCACTTTCTAACACAGATAACCTCCTAAAAGCCTCATTCAAACCACGCTCTACATCAGTCAAATCCAAGTTAAGCAATTCCCGCTCTTTCTCACCAACCTTAGTCTTCGACTCCAAATAAGCAACATGAGTCTGAACAACACCTAATCCAACCTCTGTCATACTACCCTGAGCACGAGAAGCATCTAAATCACGTCTCAAGGCCCAAGGTGCAAGACCATCAATATGAGTAGCCTCTCGAAACCTAGAAGACTCTCCTATCACATGTCTACGAGTAGCAATACCATCAGTACCATCAGGTACATCATCATCCTCATCATCCTTTGATTCAGAATCAGATTCAGACGATTCAGACAATTCATCTCTAGGTAGCTCAATCTCAGAATCAGACCAATAAACTGGAGGGGGTAAGGGCTCACCCTCCTATACATCATAAGGGTAAATAAGCTCAGCCTCATCATCTATACCTATCTCCTCCTCGACATCCTCGTCGTCATCCTTATTATCTACATTATCTATACCAATCTCATCATCATTCTCAATACCAACATTATCATTTTCATTTTCTACAACATCAACCTGAGGGGCATTCTGATCTCCTAGTCCTATCTCGGGCTCGGGATCCTCAAATGGTTCCTCATCATCATCATCCATATCCTCATTTACATCATATCCACTAAGTCTAAATAAGGGTTATCATCTACATTAGGTTCGGGAATAACATGGTTCTCTACAGGAATATTAGGGTCAGCCATGACAATCTGCATTTATATATATCTCGTATTAGCATAAAAATAATTATTAAACAGTTACATACTGAAACCACGATATATACATATATATAAATTAAATTATATATATTAAAATATATATCTTCTCAATAAGGCTTGTTGGTAACGTCGGAGATCTTTGGCACCGTTATAGTCAAAAGATTTTTCAATATTTTCTCAAATGTTTATAGTTAAAAGATTTTGAAAAGTTTTGTTCAAAACCTTGGTTGTTAAAATCTTTCGTTCTCTATAACGAGAGCTCTGGTACCAAACTGTAACACTCTCAAATTTCATATCGGTACAGCGGAAGAGTCTTTAGAGTGTTACGGGATAACACAATAACTCCAATCATAGACAACACAAAAAAATGGTTGTACAAGGTTTAACATACATTCATTCGAAATAAAATTTTCAAGTGTACAACAGGTCCCAAATTATACAGGTCATTAAGTTTACAAAACATAGATCGAATGAATAGTTTTATTATTATGTGGGCTATCAGAGTCAATCTCCATCCGAATTACCTTAAAGCACCTGAGATAAAACATGCAAAAATCATATCAGCGAATGCCGAGTGAATTCATAGAGTTTAATAAAACCGTTATATAAAACAATCGTTGAAATCAGAACACAAGTATAAGATCATAAGTAGGTCCTCGTATTGCTAGTCAGGCAATATATAAAGCAAAGCATACATATTAAACCGTCCATGAGACCATAGCCTCAATATTACCATTATAGGTAACATTATTATCGTTATTCATATCGTTATTGGATTACATTGTTGCATTAGATTGCATTGGATTATTATTATCCGCATGACATTGTTACCTTACTATCACAAACAACGGGCCGCGAACCCGACAAACAATTTGTCCATCTAAGTTAGCGTGTCGTCACAAAAATCACGCTATGTAAATCTTCTCATACATAAATTCGCTTACCAATCAATGTGGTACGACGGGGATCAACCGTCAAGGCGCGAACTGGGGTGATCGTCCCCAAATAGTACTATCATATGCATAAGCGTCTACCAAATCCCGGTAGTTCACAATTCATGCTAATGGGATTTTAAGTGACATAACCTAACTACTAATAATCCTTTTTATCTCGTTTATTGGGTCATAGCATCATTCAGGTCCATATCATTAAGCATACCATCGGGACTACTTGTGTTCTATTTTTATCAAAAACTAGCATGTTATCTCCCTCGCAGGTTTAAAAATCATTTTATAAAATATTTAAAAGAGTGCGAGGCTATGAACTCACGTTGATAATGAAAGGCGGATTATCGGCTACGGGCGTGCTTCGATCACGGAAACCTATATAAATAATAATCGGTCTTAGACTTTTGTCTAATGACTTTATAAAAATAATAGCTATGTATACATATGATGATTTTATATATATGATGATGATCAAGTGGGATTTTACATCTTTATTTACTCATTATAGTGTTATGTGTTGGTAAATTTTATACTAGTTTCACTAGTTCATCTTGTTTACATGTTTAGGCCCAATAAGCCCATTATAAGCCCATTACCTTATATTAGTCCATTTTACACTTTTAATATCAGTCCTGTACTTACATGTTAGGCCCAAGTGGGTTAAGCCCAATAAGTAAGTTCATAAGTGTTTAGCCAAATTAGTTGGATTAATAGTCCAATAAGGCTAATTTGGCCCGTTAATGTCCATATGTTATAAAGCTTGGGTTTTATCGGTTTTTACTTGTAATATGTACTTATATATATATATATATATATATATATATATATATATATATATATCAGTATATGAGTTATAAAAAGTTTACATTAGACGGGTCCGACCGTCTAAGTTTTAATTGACGAAAACGTTAATTTTACGGTTTTAGCCGAAAAGACGTGAAGATCATGTTTATAGTTTTATAACTTATAAAACTTATCAAATTGCCATTTTTATAAAATGTCTCATTTATTTATTAATGTACATACTTATTATTATGTAATATAAGTTAGTGGGTTTTAAATTTATATTTTATACTATATTTATTTGAGTGCTATTATTATACTATTATACTTTAATTTCGCAAATCTAATTTTTAGTTTCACTTTCACAATTTTTATCATATCTTGAGTTCTACAAGGAGATAGAAGCTCATTTTTGGATGAAATAAAACTTCATATTATGTGCTACAATTAATTTAGTTTAGCTACTGCTCAATCCAAGTCTAAGTGTCCCTAACAGTTCTCACAAAACAGACTATTCAGATTGGTACTTAAATTTTGTTTTGATCATATCTCACTCATTATAATGATTCATTGCTTGGCCAACTCTCACATGTGTACAAGACTTAATACTAACTGTATATTAATTTATTCATACCATTTTATCAGTTTAACATATCGTTGTTTACTGTCACACCCCACCATGGCAGAATATGAGGCGCAACGCATGGATATCATCACAACATGGCGTGTCTATAGAGATAACTATATGAAACAAGAAATGTCATAAAACAGTGACACAAAAGTCATGACAATATCTCAACAAATGCAGGAGTCTAGGTAAGTAGGTAACAGTCCTACCTCTTACCCAAGACAATCAAATTTACAAACAAAACAAACATATAGGTGCCAACAATATCACTTATAAAGCAAACAAAAGAAACTAAGAAGGAACGGGGATCTCCTTCTAAATGCATTTCTACGCAACTCCAAATCCTAGCCACTTCTATTCTCAAGCTTAACCATAGTATCACCTGAAAGAGACACTAAAACACGTCAACATAAAGTTGGTGAGAGTCATAGGTTTAGACTCCAACGCTAAATCAGTTATAAGCTGTGAATAACAACCATCAACACAATAACATATAGACAATGTGTTACAAGTATGCATTAACAACTAACATTCAAGATCAATCATTCCAAACCAAATCCAAGGCCCCCAGCCTTACCAAACACCATGGTACCATAGATGATCACACTATGTACCTATCCCAAGGCCCGACTTGTCACTATCCATTGGTCCCATAGATGATCACACTATGTACCTCTCCAATCCAAATCATACACAAACAAGAATCACATAGCAGTTAATCACATAATGTACACACAAGTCCATCTCAAACCTTAAAAACATTCACAGCATCAATTTATAAATAACTCAACACAGTGTCTCTTCCATCCCATCTGGAAGTCAAAATCAACAGTAAACATAGAACTATGAAACTCACCTGATTGCTTCTCCAAAAGTCCCCGCACTAGCAAAAGCTAACAATCTAAAAACACAAAATCAATACATGAACCGACCACTAAAACGGTTCATCAACCTATGATGGACATCTAAGTTCCTCTCAT
This sequence comes from Glebionis coronaria, assembly GCA_025667525.1. Lineage (NCBI taxonomy): Eukaryota > Viridiplantae > Streptophyta > Magnoliopsida > Asterales > Asteraceae > Glebionis > Glebionis coronaria. Next base: position 400,795 of record JANFOE010000981.1, on the reverse strand, counting down.
ATAAATACCCCATTTTTAAACTCTAAACACCCCATTACCCTTCCCTAACAAGTCCTTAACTTGGTTAGGTTTAATAACTATCCCGTTCATATTTTACACAAAACAGTCCCATTTTTAGGTCTCAAAACATTAAGTCAAACGTCCACTTAAACATACCCATGATTTCTGTAAAACGAATATTCATACCTTTACATATGTTAGCTAACACCTCCCACTTTCCCTAACGTTAAAGCTACTGTTAAGGCCCCGATATATATATATATATATATACTTTTGTCATTCCAGATTTACTGATTTTAAACATACAAAACGTTTGTTAGGATTAGGGGGTCTTACCCTAAACCACAACCTTACCCCAAGTGCAGATACTTACTAAAATATATAAACCATCTCTCATGTTCGTTAGAAGATCCCAATGCAACCCTAAGTACCCCAAACAACCCAAAACTTAAAAAGAAAACATGCTGACTTCAAAACTGTATTGACCTCCGACTGTTGTAACCTGTTTTTGACCCACTTACCGACCTCCAATTTAGTTATAACTTCTTGAATTGGAAATCCACTTCAATTACCTTTTCAGGGATACTTGGATCGTAAAATAAGAGTTTGTAGAACTCCCAATATGATCAAAACAATTGACTCAAAATTCTGCCCAGTTTTTAAAAACGGGTTTAACAAAATCAACCTCATTAGTTAACCCTAATCCCTCTAATTACAAGCCCTAATTTATGTAATCATTATATTATGATTAATACAACATTAGTTTACTGTATTTATATTAAACCCTAACCTAAATCCATTATAAGATGATCAATTAAACATAAAAACAATTTAATCAAAAAGGTTTATGAAGGTTTTACCTTTAATTCAATGGAAGATGAAAAAAAAAACATAAAAACCCTAAAAATTCTCTTGATGCCGTCGACTTCTTTTTCCTCCAGGGAATTATGAAGTGTTTTGTTGTATAAAAACCTTATATAATTAAGTTGGACAAATCCTAGCCCAACCCAAAAGTCTTGTTTCCTTATTTTCTTTTTCTTCCCTTTTTTTCCTTCTTGCGTCCAAACCGACTTAAACCCTCCTTAATTTCGTTTTTTTAATTTTATTATTAATATATGTATTAATAAAATTACCTTAATTTTCCTTAATTTATTTCAGCTCCTAAAGCCTCCAAAACCTCAAAACTGTAAAACTAGTCAAATTTACGCGTTTTACCGTAAAAGACGTAAAATATACACTTTTAAAAAAAATCTCAAATTTTGAAATAAACTTTATAACCAAGTCCTAAATGACTTAAAACCATCCTGAAAAATATCCATATGAATAAATACCTCATTCGAGACCTCTAAATGCTAAACCGTGAATCGTAAAAATACGATTTTCTATAATACATATACGTATACGTAAAACCACTAAATAACATCATTTCACTTCATAGTCACTACCATGTGAGCTCATGAACATGAAATCATCACATATCGTTTCACTCACAAGGTACCCCGTACCGGAAACGATATCCAACCCACAATCTATACACACCAATTAGCACATATACACGTAAAGACACGTAGCTAGCACAAAATAAAACTAAGTGACGAACCTCAAAACCAGGGTTGTCACATCACTCCCTCCTAATAGAAATCTCGTCCCTAGATTTACTCCTTAGGATCAAACACACAAACAATAATCACATGAGGATACTTGTTCTAAACGAACTCCTCTCATTTCCACGTGAACCTTAGTTCAAGTTTCAAAATACCACATATACAAACCAAAAACAATTAAACTCATTGCCAAACTCTTGACCTCACAGTCAATAAATCTCACAAATGACTCTTTGATAAAACAAAGACTCTTATTAACACAAGTCCCGAATAACTATATATTCAAAATGCATTCTCAAACAACATTTACCAACATCAATACATGAAATGTATCATGTATACAACTCATTTCCCCTAGGTAATTCTATGCTCATATGCTACTGGTCCGATCTTTCCCAAGACCATAAATGGACCTACAAAACTCTACATCAAATCTTCCATTTTCCCAAAACATACCACCCGTTACTATGGGTGAAACTTCATACATAACTCTGTCACTAACTCTAGTGGTTTCCTCCTTTTCTATATAGCATCCCTTGTTGCTCTCATCCTTTCCACAAACACCATTACCACATTAGTAGCCTCTTTTACCAATTCTAGTCCACAATGGGGACAACTCAACCTATCCTTTCATATAGTGCCTCAAATGGCATTTATCGACTTCTAGTATGATAACCATCATTATATGAAAACTCAGCCATCGCTAATGAGTTTCCTAACTCCCTCTAAATCAATCACTCATGCCCTTAGTGTAACCCCTAAGGTTGTATAAATATCTTAATTTCCCATCCTTTTCTAGTTAGCTGGGTATACTCATATCCAATCATGTTCATCAACTCCCTTTAGTCTGTACTCCAAACTACTTAAAATTCCAATTTCCTTACAAAGTGACCTATGACGGTCTTTCACATATCGATTAGTTCTTCCAATCGAAATCAACTTATGATCTATACACATCATCAAAAGGACGGTTATCTCAGTTAGACCAAGCCCTTCGTCCCTATGGCACATCACACCTATATCTCCTCATCCGTTCGATTATCGATACTAAGCCTCCCAAACAATCAGTATAAGTCAGTGTTGGAAATACGTTTTTACGTATTTAGAAAGGATCGGTCACTCCAATGATATTGGGCTCGTGATCCAATATAGCCCATATAGCCCACATGTAGGGTGGGCTATATAAACCCCCTCCTAGCATGTTAGGAGGGGTTGGTCATTCACTTTACACACACTTCAATCTAATACTTCTTATTCTCTCCAACCTTTCTCTAGTTTCTCTCTCTACATCTTCATCTATCTTTCTATCTCTTTAGATAATCATAACACAAGGATAATCCAAGGATCACGAGGACCTACAAATGGTATCAGAGCCTTGGTTTGATTGGTTTTGTTTTTGTGTTCTTGATTTTGTGTTTTGATAATCCATACCCACGTAAAAACTTTTTTTTTGTGTTTTTATGCTTTGATCTTGATACACGTTATCTAGTTACTTGTTGTAGTGATTTTGGTATATTGGTTTTGGTTAAAAACACAAACTTTCTTGGATCAAAAGTGCAAAAAGGTATTGTGTTCATCTTTCCGAAATTCAAGCAGAAATCTCCATCGGAAAGTACAAGTGAAAAGTGGGCTTCCATCGCAATAACCATCACCATCGGAAAGGGTTTGGTTCTACATTGCGATACTGAGGATTTCAATACTTATTCCGATCTGGACATTCCGATCGTTCATTACGATCTGGGATTCCGACGGTTATAAGGAAGTGGTTAAGTCGTTACTCTGCCCAAATTTTGTCAGCTATATTCCGATCTGAATCTTTCCGATAGGACTTTGCGATCTGAACTTTCCGATAGGACATTGCGATCTGAGTCATTCCGACAAGGTTACATTGCTATCTGAGTATTGCGATCTGAAATCATTCCGATCTGACATTACGATCTGGACATTTCGATCTGACATTCCGATGGGTATTCCGACGGATTAAATTTGAGGATTTCGATACAGTGACAAGTATTTCAAGATTTTTCAAAAACGTGTGTGTAATTTTGTCTTGGAATTTTTGGTTTATCGAGAACAATTATTAGGGGATTTTAACATTATTTCTCGACTTCTACTCACAACAACAAACACAATTACTTTCTTTCATTGATCTATCGACAAGTAATCTGTATCTTCATATATCATCGATTTTCAATGGAATTGTGTAATTCAACATCTCAAGAGGGAGAATTGCATCGAATGCAAGACAAAGCTAGATAAAATGGTATAACTTTGTTTCGACTACTCCAGTCTCATCTAGTGACCATTTCTTGGTTTCAAGGAGGAAACGAATTTCTGACACTCTTCGGTCAAGATCGTTATATATTCATCGATTCCATATTCCTCAACTTGAACCAACTAGCTGAGCAACTTCACAAAGAAGACTTTAATCACTCTGCATCAGCATCTGCATATCAAGCTCTAGTGACACAACTTACGCACTTCTTCAAATTCAACATTTTTAAGTCTGACAATTCAGGGATATGTCAATCATTTCTTCAGTACACACAAACGGAAATTAAAGAGTTTCGTGGTACATTGTTGAAATTAATGATATCAGTCTCGTCTTCGATTTATGAAAGATCTCGACTTCAGCAAGAGTATGATAATGGAGTGCAAGAATCTACGATGCAGATGCAAGAGGAGAATGATCATACGGTTGAAAACTTGGAGCCTAAAGATTACAAGAGCAAGGATTCGGGAGGAACGCATGATACAAGCAGCATGTCAGGGATTGATGCCACCATACCTGTATCTGACGAAGAGTCTACAAACACGGTACAAAGGAATGTGGTATATGATGTCTATGCCGATGAACCACCGCATGTTGCGCATTCCAAACCAAATTATGACAAACATGGGATGGAAAAGGGTGATAGTTTTACCACTTCAGATTCATCCGATGTGAGTCAAAATAGGGGAGAAATTGTTCAGAATGCTATAGTTCATCAGAATAAATGCTTTATGACTGCTTCTCTAACTGATTCTGATTCCAAGATTAAAGAGCTTGAAACGTTTTTAGCTCAGCAATCTAAAGCTCTTGAGGATGCCAAAATTAAATTTTCGAAGAAAACAGATAAATTTGAAAAGTATTTTGAAAAACTTGAAAATTCAAACGTTGTTCTTGAAAGAAAATTAAATCAAAAAATTCAAGATTCTACAGCTGAAAAAGACAATTTTGTGAGACAAATTAAGTCGCTTGAATTTAAGTTGGCATCCCAAGATGAATTGCTCAAAGAGAATGAGACTTTAAAGGCTCAAGTACAAGAAAAGGTCTTTGCTATAGCTGCGTTGAAAAACGACTTGAGAAAAACTAAAGGATCTAGTGTGGATACTAAGCTTGAAAAAGCATCAATCTTGGGGAAACCGCCTCAAATTCAGTCTGTTAGACAACCGACTGCATTTAGATCTGAGCGACCAAAATCCTCGAGACCGCGGTTTGCCTCCCAAGTTGATATGGTTCATCTTTCTAGACCAGCCACTCCACTATCTAGGCCTAATGTGACTAAAACAGCTTTTGCAAGACCTAATCACATGATTGCATCTAGCCTCCCTAGACATAGTCTAAAGAACACGTCTCGAACTAGTTCAAATGATGTTCGCCATAATTTTGGTCTAAGGGAAGCTATTCAGAAGACACAAGTAAGAGATAGGAATTTTAAACCTAGTCAGATGCCTTCTAGATTACCCAACACTGCTAACCGTAGCATATTATATCCTAGGAGCATCAATCAATCATCTAGGAATTCTAGATCTTACTCGGACATTAAATATGCTACTTGTAAAACATGTAGGAAATGTGTCTTTAAAGCCAATCATGATTCTTGTGTTAAGAAATTACTTAATGAGGTGAACTCCCGTGCTAAACTTAAATCCCAGTGGGTGGCTAAAATAAAACCCATGGGTAAAATGTGGCGCCCCACTGGTAGAACTTTCACTCTTGTAGGAAACGAGTGCCCTTTAACTAGGATAGTCTCTGATTCTACTAAGACTACTAGGGAGGAAATTGAAAAAGAGGATACATCACTTAAGCCTGAACTTAAGGTTTTCTATAAAAGGAAACGCTTGCCAGCTAAGACAAGTGAATCATCTCCTCAGGTCACCTCTAGCACAAGAAAAGAAAATTGTGAACCCCCACTTGTTTCTAAGATAGATATCGCTAACCCATATCAAAGCATGCAAATTCCAAATGAAAATGCAGGTACCAAAGAGGATGTTCCAAAAGAAAGAAGCGGTCCAATCATTGTATATCATTCAATTAAGGACACTCTCAGAGTTTGGTTGCTAAAGAAGCTGATATCTAAGAAACAAGTGTCTCAGGGGATTTCCAGTTAAGCTTACAGTGCATCAGGACTTATAGTCACATCACAGACTATAACTCGATCTCAAAAGAAAGGAAAGTTTATCACCGATGAACTTATCCTAACAACGAGAAATTAAGTTTTCTCGGGCATGAGCTTATGTTAAAAACATTCGAAGTTTTTAAGCTCATGCACTATGGCTCACATTCAAATCACAGTATGTGACCCGGACTTCAGAGACAGGGAAGTTTATCTACGCAACGATAACTTACCCTCTTAACAAGAAATTAAGTTTTCTTGGACACGAGCTTATCCTAAAACCATTCAAAGGTTTTAAGCTCGTGTATAAGGCTCATCATTAAATATCAGATGATGACCCGATCTTCAAATAAAGGAAAGTTTATCGCCGATGATAAACTTATCCTTAACAAAGGGAAGTTTACAACTTCTCGGACTTGAGCTCGTTTGGTAAGATATTCAACATCTTAAGCTCAAGTAATTGGTTTTCAAAACATTGAACACAATTTTTCGAGAATTTCTCAAAAAGGTTTTCTAAATCTTTCAAAATTGTGTGTTCAAAAAATGTTTTGATAAAAAGAGCATGTCTTCTGGAATCGATAATATTTACGATACTAGAAATGTCATTCAATAATGACACGGGGTTGTAAATAAAGTTCGAGCAGAAGTTCAAATGTTTTAAAACATGCTCAAAATGGTTTGCTATTATTTCAGATAGTAACCCGCTTTTCATACTCAAGTCAAGCATTTCACCGGAAAGCTTTGATTCAACAACGGGAATTAATTTTCTCGGGCATGGTTTACTTTATAACCATGTAAGGGATTGTGTTTACGTTATAACATAATCTAACACGAATATATGTACGATTCAGTGCATTTATTTGTTAAAACAAGAGAAGTCTTGTTTTTATGAAGTTATCATCTCCACCAACCGTAGCAATTTACAATTGATATCTACATACTCGACGATGCGACTACTCAAACGGCGACTACAGCTCTTTCAATAGAACACGGGTCAGCAATTGAGGGGGAGCAATTGTCCAGCAATCAGAATCTTTGACGCTGAAAGTGCCAAGTTCACATGTTGGTGTCAAGACAAGGATATCAATCGTACACATGGAGTAAAGAGATAACTTCAGACATGATGAGGCGACCAACATTCGTGAACAAGAACCATGTGCTTCTTTCATATGATGTTCTCCATCATTCAGGTCCAACCTCAATATTTGCTAATCTTGTGAATACATTATCATATATGATCTTTGCACGTGATAAATACCTTACACTTGTGTTTAAAAGGTATTTAATTTATGTTTCAGCACACCCTCATTATTTGAGGGGGAGCTTGTGTAATTCATGAAGATAATCGGATTTACATTTTTCTTCCCAAATTTTCTTAAAATGCTATTAAATCAATTGATATTAAAAACATCGATTGGGTTAATATTTTTAATATGGGGGAGAAAATGTGATTTAATATGGGATATCATCACAAATGGTTTGACTTAATGTGCTGGCTCATCCCGACATGTGCGAAATGTTTTCGAATATCGTGGCATATGTTAAGGGGGAGCAAAATGGATTTGCTATATCAAAATGGATTTTTATGGTGACATATACTTACCCAAAACCCATTTAATTCACGACGATGAAGATTGTGGTGACATAAGGATGGTAGGATAGGTTAAGTCCAATGATTCTTCTAAAACCGGAGGAATCTTCCCAAGGACATTCCATAGCTAGAAATAGTAGTCCTTAGGAAAGTTGGAGAAAGATTGTGAACGTAGCTGAATGCCGACCAAGTACTTAAGTTAGCACTGGAACAATCACAACAAGGTGCTAGTGATGACGTATTGGTAAGCATTGAAGGGGTTGAAGAATGAAAAAGAATTGTAAAGATAAAGGGTGTAAAGAAAGAAGCCCTCCTTACAACTTTAGGCAGAAACCGGGTCAATACATATGCTATTGAGATCATTTTTAATGATGCTTGATATTGAAGATAAGACATCATGGACCCAGTGATGCAATGCACAACCCATCCCAGCTAACTCAGATATCTCTCAAAAGGTATTCGTTTTAATCACACGGAGATCAAGTAAGAAAGATTTTAAGAGTCCTACGCAAAATCTTCATGATCTTGCCTGAACATCCGAGTAATACGAAAGTATTTACAATGAAGATGGAAATCCTTCTTGAGCGAACATCAAAAAGCTCATGGTAGGTGACTTGTGCGATTCTTTATGAATCAAACTTGTGGTATATAACTGGAAAGCAACAACTGTTTAATTCTTAACTGAATTTAAACACGTTCCAGGCCTCTACGCAATATCTTAGTGATCTTGCCAGAACACTCAGAGTGATACCTTAGTGTTCACAGTGATGAGTGGAAATCCTTCTAGTGTTAACCTCAAACAGCACTTGGTAGGTAACTTGCAAGATTCTATACGAATCAAGCTCGTGACAACTGGAAAGCAACAACGGTGTGGTTCTTAATTAAATTTCACTTGTTCCAGGAACATGAATTGACGGCTTCAAATCATGCGGATATTATTATCCAAATAATTCACTCTTTATGATTCGCAGTCAGCTTTGGACGGTCGAATAAAGAGAACGGGTTTACCCGCGAAATCCTGTCAGGAAGTTACTTAATTGAAACTATCCGTCACGGGTACGATATCTAATATCGTCCAACGGTCTTCACCGACCGGAGGTAAAATGCTACCGATTTAGAATGAAATGTTCAAAGCCATTTCGTTCGTGTCTACTTATGTTGCGGCATTTGAAGACGGTGGCGTTGCGGAATCCAAGAAAAAGTAGTCCTCGCATGCTTATACTTTATGCACTCAATACCTCATCTAAATTCAAGAAAGCCTAAAAGTTAAGTCTTCCGCTGTATCGAACTCTGAAGCTTTCAAGAATTACGAAGGTATAAGTATGTGGAACATGAAGTCACGAAGAGGCGAATATCACAAGTGATGAATGCACAAGGTCAAGGCAAGGAAACATGCTCAAGGCTAAAGTCAAAGTTCTCATCAATCATATTCACAAGAACAAGATCGAAGACTCAAGCATAGTATGCTAGGTTTAAGATTTTGTAAAATGGTGTGACCTCCCTTAGGGGGAGATTGTTGGAAATACGTTTTTCCAAGGAAAGTCTCGGTCACATCATTATTAGCATAGATCACGAGCTATAGACTTTTTAGGACATTGTAACTTGGAGTGACCTCCCTTAGGGGGAGATTGTTGGAAATACGTTTTTACGTATTTAGAAAGGATCGGTCACTCCAATGATATTGGGCTCGTGATCCAATATAGCCCATATAGCCCACATGTAGGGTGGGCTATATAAACCCCCTCCTAGCATGTTAGGAGGGGTTGGTCATTCACTTTACACACACTTCAATCTAATACTTCTTATTCTCTCCAACCTTTCTCTAGTTTCTCTCTCTACATCTTCATCTATCTTTCTATCTCTTTAGATAATCATAACACAAGGATAATCCAAGGATCACGAGGACCTACAGTCAGTGCCATTTCCCTTTCCACACTACGACAGTATTAGCCTGCTTTGTGCTTTATTCTACCCATTAGGCTCTACCAAAGTTCTACCTTCGGTTCCTATCTCGACCTATTTCATTCGTGCTTCGCTTCTATACACACTTCCTTCTCCTTCCTCGACTCCTACCATACATCACGATGTGATGCTTCCCATCGTTTCTTCCCTTGCCATAATCCTTCGTAAGGCATTCCATACATATTAGGCTAACCTTTACGAAAAACCCTCTATTCCATCACATCCGTACGCAATCCTTCCAACTTCTCAACCACGTGACTTTTCGTTCCTCTTGAAATATGAGATGAATTAGTCAGTCTATTGACTATCACCCTACTCTCGTCGTACTTATTCCTCCACCCCATTATGTATCCCTTTCACCAACTTCGTCCTTACATCGCTCTTTCTAAGCTACTCCTATCTATATAGGAAGTATATTCAACGTCCCTTTTCTCCATATGATTGTCCAAGCCACGCAACATACATGTTGACGCGTTCTCTGCTTTTAGACAACTCAACTCGTGCAACCTACACCCTTCATCCAAATCACCCTAATACGTCATCCATATAGTTCAAGTTCGTCTCAGCTTCACTTCATTCTTCTTATTCCATGTCTCATCAACCATGCTTGCCTTTCCCAGATTGTACTTGGCCTTGCAATTTTCTTCCATCAATTAACTCCACCCATCACCTTTGCCAAATGTTTAATCAAGATGATTGAATGTGTGTTGGAGACGTTCATGATCCGTATAGATCATTCTCCACGTCTCGTACACCAAATGCCTCTAGCATTCTAGGCAGATATAACAGTCCAGCTCCACTAACTAAGTCTATCCAGTTCTTCCAAATCTTCAGTTCCTGCAACGTATAAGCGATCTCCTTTCTTTGTCGTCCTCGTACGCGTCCAAATCCTTGCTCTACGTATCGTCATGCTTCGCGAATTCATCCAGTCCTTCCGATAATGCCAAGATCGGCTCATTATCCAATCCACTTCTTCAGCCTCCAAAATGCTTCCTCATCCTTCTTCACTTCACCCCTTGCTGGTTCCATGATATGTCATCATCTCTAACTACTCATCATGGTAAACTTAATACTAAAACTCGCACCCGAAAATCTCACGTATAATTCCCTTTCCTAACAACTCCAAACCAACTCATAACTTACCTCACTTCTTTCTAAGATTTGAGTAGATCAAGATGTCGTCGATGCTCCCGATGACAACTCGTTTATACCTGTTCATGCACACTCGGTTCACTGACTTCATGAAAACCGCTAGTGCTTTGGCGAAGCCAAATGCATAACCGTAAACCCAAAGCGTTCATACAACATCCTTAGTAGTTTCAACTATGTCCTCCTTGCACCCTCTCTTAGCGGCATTACAAATAAATTCCTACCTCGTTCTACTTGCAAAATTCTACACGCATTTAAAAGATCAATGCTTCCTCTCATCAGACCACTCAACCGCTTTCCACATCCAATCTACTACTAAGAACCTCAACTTTTACCTTGCATCCGTTGCAATTTCCATCAACTCTTGTTCTTGAAATCATTCCATCAACAATTTCCTTAGAAAGGTACTAACTCCAACTCCTCTCACTTCTCCTACTTGCTTTATTCATGGTTCTATCTCAAAATAATAGGCAAACCTACTAAATTTCAGGAAATTTTTAGAAAACATACATGCCTTACGAACAATATCCCCTTCCAACACTCTCTATGGCACGTTACTTTTGCCAATATCCATACATTTCACAAATCTCTATTCATCTCCCTTGACACTCCTATTAGACCTCATGACCACATTAGTTCGTCTACGAACTTCTTTCCTCCCCACTAAGGGTATTCCGACCGTTCTCTCATGGTCACCTACTTAATCGCATAGGCGCGACCGAGTCTTTCATACGACTACCTTAACGCTCCCGAACAATACGAAACCAAATCTACATCCTGAATCCATCAGATACGATCAACGAATCAAACCAACGGATAACTAACGACATTTCACGTGCACCAGTTAAATCAAGTCAAAAACCATGAGACTCAAAAGAAAACTCAACCCAAAGCGTGTATCAATTCAAAATAACCAATGACAACGAAAATAATCCAAGAAACACCCAATGGCAACCAAAACATATTACACCCCGCGACATATTATTTAAACCGTGCAAAAGATCGACTTTTCAAAAAGAATATATATCTTTTTTTTATTATTATTATTACCTCCCACATCTATGTGACTCAAACAATCTACAAACAACCCTCTTGACGAACTCAAAACTCAACTCAAAAACTAGGTATCCCGTGCATCCCAAATCATAAAAATAAACTACTATTCAAACTCAACCTTTAACCCGACACTTGTACAATAATTCCGGCCAAGATACTGACCTCCCATGACTATACTTTCTGAATATTTGAAAAGTACGTTCCGAGTACATAATTTTTGGCTTTTGAATCACTCAAAAAGCTCTAAAAACGAACAAGTTATGACCAAATCAGTTTTATACTAGTTGTTTTAAAAAAAACTAAAGAATAGACTTAGTGATTAATGTACCCCTTTTAAATGACAGATATAATTGTATGTGAAATCTTCATAAACTCAATTTAACCTTGTATTAATAATTATAAATGACGTGAATCGGTTAAACCCAATTATATAAACTATGTAAGTAGAAAGAAATTTTACTTCGCTTTATTTTAAAGAAAGTCTTTTAGAATTTGAAATAAATAAGTGTTGATTAAAAGAAATCTTATGTTACATCTTGTTTCAAACACGACTCCAACACCTTACCCTTATTTTACCGAATACAACCAACAATCTAACCCTATAATAGATTTCCAAGTCCCCTTTTTTCTCCATATATACCGACCAAAAGAAATGTAAGACCCAACACAAAAGATTTCATTATTTCAAAAGAAATCCCAAGTTATTTCAATAGACTTAAAACCAAGAACACCATTTTAAAACGTACACGTGAAATACGAAACTCAAAGAATACGTTACAAGACACACTTCAAAAGATTCAAAACATCGTTAAAACTCCACCAAACTCGAGCACTAATAAATTGTTTAAACACAAGAGAGCACTAGGTACGTTCAAGTTATAATAACTACTGAACGACCGTAAATCATAACATAACATCTATTAGTATATATACATCCGCATATGTATACCTATCGAATCTCCCAAACATCGTTATCATACATGTCAAGCCAATCAATCGCTTTATACGCTCGTTTTTTTTCCATACGAGTAATCACTTCTCACTATCTCACCATGCCACAACAAGGCACAAAACCCTTTACCAAAACCAACCCATATCGTGTGACCTCATAATCACACAACACGACTATAACTCAAAACATATAACACACTAAAAAAATAGCCATATCGTAGGTAGCCGTTACATAAACCCATATATATACGTATACCCAAATTCTACATCTCATCATATACAAGCATGTACTAACCCCCTTTCATGCTATTATACTTGAGAACCCATTGAAGTTGTGGTACTTGTATAACTATGTTGGCCACCATACTTATACAATTACCCTTCCCCCAATGCACTCCCTCCTATGATGACACTTATAAGAATTAATACAACATATAACACATAAATCCATCTACTCACATAAGCTCATAACCACATAAACGATAAAGTCCAAAACTCCATCTATTAAAATAACATAGTAATACTCTTGGAATACAGAAATCCATAGTCTAGCTAAAACAGCCTAGACTAAATCTAAAACGAAAACATAATCAGTTATAAGTCATGTCGCCCATAAGAGTGGAAACAGCTTAAAATCCTTCATATCCACCTACTCCTAATAACTCGAACCACCACATGATTCTTAGGGAACATGACTTAAACATCAAAAGAAAATAACATGTGGCAAAGTATGAACATACTATGGTTCAATTCATACTAGTCAAAACATCGCAATAAATAACATCCAAACACATCAATTAATATAAAATGCACACATACTCCTATGACGCCTATATGCAGGGACGCTTAAGCTATAGACTAGGCTACGCGACTAGGCAACCGAATTCTCTATAACCATTGTCTCTGATATCATTCTGTCACACCCCACCATGGCGGAATATGGGGCGCGACATATGGATATCATCACAACATGGCGTGTCTATAGAGATAACTATATGAAATAAGAAATGTCATAAAATGGTGACACAAAAGTCATGACAATATCTCAACAAATGCAGGAGGCTAGGTAAGTAGGTAACAGTCCTACCTCTTACCCAAGACAATCAAATATCACAAACAAAACAAACATATAGGTGCCAACAATATCACTTATAAAGCAAACAAAAGAAACTAAGAAGGAACGGGGATCTCCTTCTAAATACATTTCTACGCAACTCCAAATGCTAGCCACTTCTATTCTCAAGCTTAACCATAGTGTCACCTGAAAGAGACACTAAAACACGTCAACATAAAGTTGGTGAGAGTCATAGGTTTAGACTCCAACGCTAAATCAGTTATAAGCTGTGAATAACAACCATCAACACAATAACATATGGACAATGTGTTACAAGTATGCATTAACAACTAACATTCAAGATCAATCATTCCAAACCAAATCCAAGGCCCCCAGCCTTACCAAACACCATGGTACTATAGATGATCACACTATGTACCTATCCCAAGGCCCCGCCTTGTCACTATCCATTGGTCCCATAGATGATCACACTATGTACCTCTCCAATCCAAATCATACACAAACAAGAATCACATAGCAGTTAATCACATAATGTACACACAAGTCCATCTCAAACCTTAAAAACATTCACAACATCAATTTATAAATAACTCAACACAGTGTCTCTTCCATCCCATCTGGAAGTCAAAATCAACAGTAAACATGGGACTATGAAACTCACCTGATTGCTTCTCCAAAAGTCCTCGCACTAGCAAAAGCTAACAATCCAAAAACACAAAATCAATACATGAACCGACCATTAAAATGGTTCATCAACCTATGATGGACATCTAAATTCCTCTCATATAAATACCCTATTTATAAACTCTAAACACCCCATTACCCTTCCCTAACAAGTCATTAACTTGGTTAGGTTTAATAACTATCCCCTTCATATTTTACACAAAACAGTCCCAATTTTAGGTCTCAAAACATTAAGTCAAACGTCCACTTAAACATACCCATGATTTAGGTAAAAAGAATATTCATACCTTTACATATGTTAGCTAACACCTCCCACTTGCCCTAATCTTAAAGCTACTGTTAAGGCCCCGATATATATATATATATATATATATATATATATATATATATATATATATATATATATATATATATATATATATATATATATATATATATATATATATATATATATATATATATATATATATATATATATATATATATATATATATATATATATATATATATATATATATATATATATATATATATATATATATATACTTTTGTCATTCTAGATTTACTGATTTTAAATATACAAAACGTTTGTTAGGATTAGTGGGTCTTACCCTAAACCACAACCTTAGCCCAAGTGTAGATACTTACTAAAATATATAAACCATCTCTCATGTTCGTTAGAAGATCCCAATGCAACCCTAAGTACCCCAAACAACCCAAACTTAAAAAGAAAACAGGCTGACTTCAAAACTGTATTGACCTCCGACTGTTGTAACCTGTTTTTGACCCACTTCCCGACCTCCAATTTAGTTCTAACTTCTTGCATTGGAAAGCCACTTCAATTACCCTTTCAGGGATACTTGGATCGTAAAATAAGAGTTTGTAGAACTCCCAATATGATCAAAACATTTGACTCAAAATTCTGCCCAGTTTTTAAAAACGGATTTAACAAAATCAACCTCATTAGTTAACCCTAATCCCTCTAATTACAAGCCCTAATTTATGTAATCATTATATTATGATTAATACAACATTAATTTACTGTTTTTATATTAAACCCTAACCTAAATCCATCATAAGATGATCAATTAAACATAAAAACAATTTAATCAAAAAGGTTTATGAATGTTTTACCTTCAATTCAATGGAAGATGAAAAAAAAACATAAAAACCCTAAAAATTCTCTTGATGCCGTCGACTTCTTTTTCCTCCAGGGAATTTTGAAGTGTTTTGTTGTATAGAAACCTTATATAATTAAGTTGGACAAATCCTAGCCCAACCCAAAAGTCTTGTTTCCTTATTTTCTTTTTCTTCCCTTTTTTTTCCTTCTTGCGTCCAAACCGACTTAACCCTCCTTAATTTCGTTTTTATTTTATTTTATTATTAATATATGTATTAATAATATTACCTTAAATTTCCTTAATTTATTTCAGCTCCTAAAGCCTCCAAAACCTCAAAACCGTAAAACTAGTCAAATTTACGCGTTTTACCGTAAAAGACGTAAAATATACACTTTTAAAAAAAATCACAAATTTTGAAATAAACTTTATAACTAAGTCCTAAATGACTTAAAACCATCCCGAAAAATATCCATATGACTAATTACCTCATCCGAGACCTCTAAATGCTAAACCGTAAATCGTAAAAATACGATTTTCTATAATACATATACGTATACGTAAAACCACTAAATAACACCATTTCACATGAGCTCATGAACATGAAATCATCACACATAGTTTCACTCACAAGGTACCCCGTACCGGAAACGATATCCAACCCACAATCTATACACACCAATTAGCACATAAACACGTAAAGACACGTAGCTAGCACAAAATAAAACTAATTGACGAACCTCAAAACCAGGGTTGTCACATTTACTGTTTTTATACAACCTAATAATTTTAGCAAGATTTACCACTTTTACATGTAGTTTTTCATCTTTTTATCCAAGTTTATCAACACATGATCCCCACACAATATTTTTATCATCATATATCATCATATACATATATATTAGGAAAGAAAATACATTTTACATTTACAAAAATAATAATGAAAATGGGAAGAATGATCTTGTTTACCAACCAAGACTATAACTTGTCTTTTGATGACAATACCTTGATGTACACCAAAACTATCTTCAAGATCACCTTTCACCAAGAACACTTGTTGAGAAATCAGCTCTAGGACACAAGCAAATCACCTCCTTGGATGTTAAAATGATCACCAATCAACAAAGCTTCAAAGGTTTTCCATCATATGTGTAGATAACACCAAATATTGTGGTTAAAAATTGATCAAAGGGGTGTTTTGGTGATGGTTTTGGACGGCAAGGGTATAGAGAAAGAGAATGTTTATGGTGGTTTGCATGAGATGGAATGAGTAAATGCTTTAGTGGAAAGTGGTTTTAATAAGTTTGGTTAGCTTGTTAAGAAAACAAGACATGTGTATCACTTGTTAACTAAATGTTGACACCTCATGGGGTGTGGTGGAGTTATGTTAGCCGTCCCATAAAGTGGGGTGAGGCAAAACTTGTTTTGTCTCATCCCACTAATTTACGGGTACTCCTCGATTCTAGTTTCCTTGATTTGCGTGCCCTCGGGTCGTTTTACGAAAAACGTTTTTTATAAATTATGAATCAACGGCACAAAACAAATCTAATAAAAATTGTCTCATAAAAAACGGAGTTCAAAAACGTAAATACGTAATCCTAGGGTTTCCGGTTTAGTCGTAAAGGACTTAAGTTATGCACGTAAGCCCAAATTTAAATCCGTAAGTTGTGAGTTCATCAACCAACACAAAAATAAGTTTCAAAATAATATACGAGAAAATAATTTACTACCTGAAAATGTTTGATTGTCACAACATATCTATAGAAACCTTGTTGAGTTTCTTTAGAAGAATGGATCTACTGAAATCTTGTTGAGTTTCATTGTAGAAATTGATTATATGAAATTGATCTATTAAGATCTTCGTGATGAAAATTGACAACATATGTGGTTTTGTTAGAAAGATTATGTTATAAGAGACATTCTTTAATTATTTAGTCGAAAGACTTTCTTTAAAGGGGTTTTGTGTAACGGATCTTACAAAACATTAGTGGTTTGAAACAAAATTTGATTTAATTCTTTTTGGATAAGAAACACTATGTGATTTAGAACGTTGTTAATAGTAACAAAAATTAGTTTCAAACTAATTATGAGACATCGGATTAACAAATTATTTGAAATGTCACGAGTGACATCTAAAGGATCTACTCCCTTACTTGTAAAAAGGGAGACCGATACTCGATTTATGTGTACGGTAGATGCTTTAAAGCATTCAGAAACCTTTTGTTCCGTAACTATGTGTTAAATAGCTAGAATTACATGAAACTGAGGCTATGAGTGAATCCAACCATATATAATGGTGCATTATCACTTAAGTATCATGTCATGTATATGGTGATAAAAGGTTGATTTACTCTTATAATGCAGTTGAGAATGGAGAGAACGGGTTTGAGCAACTTTCCAACTGCGAATATCAAGGAAAAAGAAGATGTGATTCACATCTGGAAAAGACACTAAGTTAACCAACGTTGTGTGTGCTGGAGATTTATATGAATCTTGTGTCCGGATGGTTGCTTAATGAAATTTGGCTTTCATTTGTGTTTGAATCAAATAAAATTCAAGTTAACGAATAACATAAATTAAGTGCATACCGGTTATGCTTTTAAAATGGTTAAGTTTATTATGTTTTCAAATGGTCATTTTAGGAAAATAAGGGTGAATTCGGCCTATTTGTTTGTTTTTCAATGTATGGTATGACTTACTTTGACATGTTTTAAATTTTACTCAACATGCCGTCCAATTAAACCAAATTGGATACCCATTTTTATATTGATACGGACTACAAAATTAAAAATTGTGTTGAAGCCAAATTGACAAGTCTTTTCTCTTGGTTGAACAGAAATAACCGAAAACCTTGATATGATTCACATGGTTTTATGTGATTTGGAATGGATACCTACTAAGGTAGCGAATATTGGGTACTTTATCATATTGGATGACTATGGTACAAAATATTGCTTTTACACTTACTTAAGAGTAAGGATATAGACAAGATGATCTATATAAGTAAGTTGAGAACCAACTTATTATCGATAACAAGGTGATTCGAAGTCATTGGAGTTGAATATGTGTCTTCATTTCTAAATTTTTATGCTAAAATTAGAATAAGACACAAATTCATTGCTCCTGACATAGAAAAGAATCGTGCCTTAGAAAATATGGTTTATGCCATGTTCTTAAGTCCATGTTTAAGCCATGGCATGTTGGGGAAAGAGATTATATCGACTACTTATCTTTTAGATAAGACCCCATGTAAATAAAATAAGATACTTCTTACGAACTATGGGTGAGAAGAAAACTATCTTATAAGTACTTACAAATGTGGGGGGATATCTAGCTAAGATATTCGTATGAAGTTCATATAGAATTGCTTATCATTTCAATGTACATGAATCGAATATAGACATAGTAATGGAATTAAGGAATGATTCCTTCTTTGGAAATGTATTTCCTTGTTTACGAAGGATATTGGAAGATCATCTATAATAGATGAAGAGGTTGTCCAAGGTTAGAAACAACGAGATGATATGATCTCTTAGATGAGAGATAAGACTGACCCAAGGAGATGTTGAACCTAGAAGAAACAAATGACGTGAACCGAGAGATTGGTTGGATTTGGTTTTTGTTTCTTTTATGCTAGAAAATAAGCCTACTTCTTACTGAGAAGCGGTAACTTCTTGGAAAGGGAATCAATAGAAAAAATCCATTAAAAGTGAAATAGATTCTATTTTACAAAAGTAAACTTACAAGCTCGTGAATCTACCTTAAGTTTGCAAACCACTAGGCTATAAATGGATCTTTAAGAAGAAGATAAAATTTAATAGCATCACCATTGACATGTGCAAAGCAAGATTGGTAA
Source organism: Glebionis coronaria (assembly GCA_025667525.1). NCBI lineage: Eukaryota > Viridiplantae > Streptophyta > Magnoliopsida > Asterales > Asteraceae > Glebionis > Glebionis coronaria. Next base: position 381,370 of record JANFOE010000981.1, on the reverse strand, counting down.
TCAAAGAATTTAGACAACGAGAAGGTCTAACTTCCTTTGATACTTATTCGCATGTTACATGTATAACCTTGATTAGGATGGCACTTCATTGTCGCATTAAGAAATTTTGGAAGTTCCTTATGTGGATGTGAAAACGCTATTTCTAAACGCAAAATTAGAAAAGGAAATATACATGAACCAACCTGAGGGTTTCATGGTTCCTATACAAGAGAGAAAAGTTTGTAGACTAATTAAGTCATTATATGATTTAAAGCAAGCTCCCAAACAATGACATCAAACTTTTTGACCACATTATGTTAGAATGTGGATTCAAAACTCAAAAGTAATGTATGTATATGTGATCAATAGTAAATATGTACTCTTGTGTTCATACAGAGATGGTATATTTATCACTAGATGTGATAACAAGATGAATAAATCCACTAATGATATGTTGTAGTCAAGATTTACCATGAACTTCATTAATTGTTTGGTTTGTTTTGAACCCATATGGATTTGTTTTGAAGTGAAACATTAAGAAAACAATATTACTAAGAGGTTCAATGTGGAGGATTCCGGCCTAGCTAGAATCCAGTGACATCTTTTTAAATCTATTGGTAAAGGTGTTGCCCATTTTAAATACTCAAAGAATATATGGCATCTTATATGTCTAATGACGTGTGTGTGGCCTGATTTAGAACTTATACTCAGGTTAATCAAATATATTAGTAATTCAAGTAGGGACTACTTGAATAAGTATTTCTTGAGTACTATAATACTAAGTATGTTGCATTATGGAATATTCGACTACTATCAAGTGATAGAGTAATGTAAATATGAATTCTTACATATAAAAATACAGATCCACTAAAGCGGATGTATTTATGCTAAGTGGAAAGCTATGTCTTAGAAATCTTAAAAGTATTTTAAAGAGACTGTTATAGCTAAATCTATGATGAAATATGAATTTATTATTTGAGATAAGTTTATAAAGTATGCGGGAAAGTTTACGCTAATTCATAAAGGACATACCAAGATGGCGTATACCAGTAACAACCATGTTTATAAAGTGTGGTAGTCAATAGAATTTGATAGAGCTCATATCACAATGTAAAACGGTAAGTCAAGACATACTCATCATAGATTGTGATTGTTGCGACAACTACTCTCAACTAGAGTTATCACGATTGACCACGTAAAGTCAAAGGATAGCATCGCGAATCCGCTTACAAAAGGCTTAATCATAGAGTTAGTCAGTGAGTCGTTTAAAGGAATGAGACTAAAGCCCTTGAAGGAATAAGTTTCTATGAAGGAAAATTAACCCAATTTGACTGGAGATCCCAATATCTGGGTTCAATAGGACAACCTAATCATATAAATGTGGGGGAAGTCACATCAATATGGGGGAGTTACTTAAAATAGTAACTTTCCTAGTCCATTCCAATAACAATGTGACTTGTTGAGAGGTTAAACATATGGCTTAATGATTCAAGATGAAATCATAAAGCATAATGATTCAAGGTGAAATTGTAAACATATGTTTTTAATGATTCAAGATGAAATCACCTATATGAGAGAGAAGTGGGGTCGCTTTGAAAGAAAATATGGGGCGCAATTCCTAAGAGCTCTTGCAGAACCAAGCTAGTGTTCATGACCATAACGAACACGACTATGAGGACGTGACAATGTCAGGGAGAGTCTTGTGTGAGTGTGTATTGACGTTAATACTTGGTTTTTAAACCGAGAATGAAAGTTCGTTGAACCGAATCTCTTCGAATTGATTATTGGTCTAAAGTGCGACTCAATCGTCTTTTGGTGAACAAGAGAATGGTTGGGTTTTGTTTATCTAATTTTAACTAAAAGCAAGTATGAAAATGTCGTTGAGTAAAATTAGAGTGTTTAAGAATTAAACTAAAAACTATTTAGAAAAACTTTAAGTAAAAACTTTAAAACTTAAAAACATGTTCTATCGTAATATTACAATTCATTTCTGTCGGAATGCACCAAATCATAACCATCAGAATATCACTGAAATAAGCCATCGGAATAATCAATACACAGGTCCATCGGAATGCCAATCTTAATCCCCATCGGAATATTCTTAGATCGCAAAGACCCAGATCGGAATGTTGTAAAAACTTCTATCGCAATGTGCATCTATCGGAATATATTCCGATCCTTTGATCGGAATGTCAACAACTCCCTCAATCAGAATACAGTAAAATCTCTTAATCGGAATGGACCCAAACGAATCCAATCGGAATACTGGATAAAATACTAATCGGAATAACTCACCTACAGCATCAATCGGAATGTTTTAAAACGGGCCAGATCGGAATAACCGGGTGCTGATCAGAAAACATAAACCCTTTTCCGATTGATCAATCGGAAAGAGGGGTGTGGTGGCTGGTCGGAATACGCTGATCAGAAAGGGGTTTAGACCCTTTCCGATTTAAGTGGGATTCGAGAAAAGCTAGGTAATAAGCTATATTGAATAAGCTAATACCCAAAACTAAACGAATCAATAATGAAATGGATCAAATAAGCACTAATCACAACTTATCCAACTCAAAAATAAGCAAATTTACAAATCAAACAATAAAAATATGAACTTTTTAAGAAAACTTTTTATAAGTAAATAAGCTAAACATGTAAATAAGCCAATAAGCACGAGAATCTTAAAGCTTAATAAAATGAAAGCTTATGTAGGAACAAAAAGATTAACTTTTTAAGCACGAAATCATTAAGAACAACACGGATCATATGAAATTCGCACCAAAAGTTAACTAAAATAAAGAAAGGAAGAATGAGCTTAAGGATTAAAAGCTTAACTAGATCTTGATTAATGAAAATAAGCAATACACAAATGTTTTATCTTGAAAGATTAAAAGAAAAGATGAACTTAGTGAAAGAAAGTTTAGAACTTTCTCTCTCTAAAACTAGAAAGAAAAGTGAAAAAATGAAAAACTTAAAACTAAAGACTAACTCTCCTCCTAATGTGTATTAGGAGGGTATTTATAGGAAAAGTGGAAGGAATGCATGTGTTGCATCTTCTTTCTTTCTTTCTTCACGTCTTCTCGACTCGACTTTAATTCTTTGTCTTTTCTCGATGTCATCTCGGGATTTGAACTTGTCTTTTAATTTTCTTCTTCTATTAGACTTAAGTTCTTCGACTTCATTAAACTTCCGTCTTTAGACTTTTTCTTCGATAAATCTTCAGTATAGGTCTTGGACTTCCGTTCTTTTTGCACTCTTGATCTTTTGACTTTGTCTTTTCCCGTTTTCTTCGATAAAAGCCCGTGAAAGCCCGTGTTTTCTTCCTTTTTCATATTTTGGTCCTAAAACACAGTAAAAACACAAACCACGCATAATTCCGACTTTTACGACATAAAATACACGTTTTGGTCTTGTTATTATTGGAAATAAGTGGTAAAAGGATAAGTGTTTTCACACTTATTAAATCCCCTACACTTGACCATTGCAATGCCCTCATGCAATGCATTAATTTTAAAGCACGGTTTACATTTTCCATCATAAATAACCCACCTTGGCCTTTATTAAATACTAAACATAAAAGATAGAAACAAGTAAAGAAGTCAAACACTTACATTGGTTTTGGCAGCCATGAACGTTTATCATCCTCAAGTTTCACGTTCCCCATACCAAGCTTAAAAACGAGATCATTGTTATTATAAGTTAGCAAACTAACACGAACTCATGTGGGCCAATTATTCACTTAGACTCCCTTATTCCTAGGTGTATCTCTTATATTTTATTTTTGTCTTGAATGATCACGAAGATGCATTGTTTGACTTATTTCAATAGTTATTAAGGCCGAAAATAAAGTGAACGATTTAATCAATAGTTAGCTAAAGGACAAAATCTTTTAAAACTGCTTCTCGGGACCTCATAAAGTTCATATCTTGGCATAACTCGCTTCACGATTTGAGACCTTTCTCGGACCGATATTTGGCAGCGACTTCATACTTCGAATCTTTGAGAGACGTTCATGAAATAATGGCCTTCTCTTCATAATAGGAATTTCTTCACTTGAAGTTTTGAGAGATTCTTCATCTTTGGACCACGACTTCTTCATTTTTCTCCAATCTTTATTTTGGACTTTGATATACAACGATCCGCCTCCTTTTAGGACTTGGATCTATTTATCCTCATACCTTGTTAGGGTCTTTTTGGATAGACTTCTCCATCATCTTTAGGGGAGTATTTGCTTTTCGTCGTGTGTCTCGATCCTTCATATTGATTTTCGATAAATGATTCTTCACATCACTTTTGGATCTTTAGCAACAAAATGTAGCCCTCATGCCTTGTTAGGGCCTTTTCGGACTCGCCAAACTTCGCATCCCGCTTCAATAAGTTATGCCTTGGCTATGAACTCTAATCCGTACCGAGCAACTTTTAAACGATCTTGGGCTAGAAGCTAAGTAACCTTTTAAATTGTACAACCTTATTTATTGTAGATAAATTTATTAACAAGCGAAGGGAGAATAGGCTTATAATTAACTCACATAAATTCACGAAAGAATACCGAACTTATAATTGACTCTATCATCTCTCGTTCTCCACAGTTTAAAATCTCAAGTAATGAGACTCGTGGATGCTTAGCCTATTAAATCAAAGTTCTGGGTTTTCGAGTCATCTATAAGATCTTGCAAATTCTTAGACTTTTTCAAGTTTAGAAATCGCATTTTAAAGTTCCCTTGATAAACGACTCTCTAGGATCAATTATAGGAACTTGCGAAAAGTTCTTGTTCTTAACTCGTGAGAATTAAGACTTTCGCGTTTTATAGCTCCCTATATAAAAGCCTAGCAAAACTTGACTTAAACACGTTAAGGATACTAGCTAGAGTAAACTTAGATAAGTAAACTCGGGTTGGGTCAAAATGTTCATGACTAAGAAAAATTTAAAACAACTTTATTGAAAATTATTGTAACAATGGAAAGAAAATAAACATAACAAAGGAAAATACAACTATACAACTAGGCCAAAATAGATTAAAAATTTTGTAAAATGTCGAAAAATCAAATTTTCCGGTTAAAATGAGGGTAAATTCATGGAAAAGACCACTTACTTCGATAGAAGTCCCCCCTACACTTGAGATAAACATTGTCCTCAATGTTTAAGCATGTGGGAGTAAACTCCCCTACACATAGGACATTGTGCACTTTGTTTAAATTTTGATAAGGAAAGGACAACTAAAGTGAATTCAATGGGAACATATAAAATATGAAATATTGAATCACAAGAGTTTTAGGATAGAACCGGGAAGATGGGAACACGGTATCACGGTTCGTCAAAAGTCATCAAGGTGCTCTTTGTAGCTTGAATCCCTGCACAAGATAAGAAACAAGACAACAAACACATACGGGGCCCCCCCTACACTTATTATGAAAGCAGTAAAGGATAGATCACGGGTTGCCTCCCGAGAAGCGCTTGTTTTTGATAACCGAGTCACGAGCCTGACTCGACCCAAATTTAGTTCATGGGGAACGTGGTGAGGGATGGAATCATCTCATGAGAGATGTCCTCACCAAAGTGCAGCTTCAAACGCTGGCCATTCACCTTGAAATTGGGCCCATTTGGCTGAGAAAGCTCAATGGTCCCATATGGAAAGACTTTGGCGACGGTGAATGGACCAGACCAGCGGCTCTTCAACTTGCCAGAGAAGATCTTCAACCGAGAGTTAAAGAGTAGAACTTGATCACCAACGTGGAACTCTCGGTTCTTAATCCTTGCATCATGAATGATCTTGGTCTTCTCCTTGTAGATCAGTGAGTTCTCGTAAGCTTCATTCCTCAGTTCGGTGAGCTCGTTGAGTTGAATCTTGTGATGATCATCGACTTTGTTTATGTCGAAGTTAGCCCACTTCAAGGCCCAGTGCGCCTTATGTTCCAGCTCGATGGGGAGGTGGCAGGCTTTCCCGTACACAAGACGATAAGGTGTACAACCGATCGGGGTCTTGTAAGCAGTACAGAAAGCCCACAGAGCATCATTTAACTTATCGGCCCATGCGGCGCGATGCTCTCCCACAGTACGCTCCAAAATTCGTTTCAATCCACGGTTGGATATCTCGGCTTGCCCATTGGTTTGGGGATGATAGGCGGTGGAAAGACGGTGATTGACACCATACTTAGCCATGACTCTTGCAAATTGATCATTGCAAAAATGAGTCCCGCGGTCACTGATAATAGCACGAGGAACACCGAATCGAGCGAAAAGCTGCTTCAAAAAGTTCACAACCACCCTCGCATCGTTCGTTGGGAGAGCCTTAGCTTCAACCCATTTAGAAACGTAGTCAACGGCGACGAGGATGTACTTGTTCCCTTTGGAGGATGGAAATGGCCCCATAAAGTCGATGCCCCATACGTCAAAGATTTCACATTCTTGTATGAAATTTTGAGGCATCTCATCTTTATGTGTGATCTTGCCTTGGCGTTGGCAAGCATCACAATGCTTAACCATTTCGTGAGCGTCACGATAAATGGTGGGCCAATAGAATCCAGAGTCAAACACTTTCTTAGCGGTGTAGTTGGGACCAAAGTGACCACCGGTGGGTCCTTTGTGGCAAGCCTGGAGAATGTCAAAAGCTGCCGGTCCGTCAACACATCGACGAATGATCAGATCAGCACATTGTTTGAATAGAAAAGGGTCATCCCAAAAGTAAGTCTTAACATCATTCAAGAACTTCTTCTTTTGTTGGGATGCTAACCCTTTGATGAGAATACCACCCGCTAAGTAGTTTGCAATGTCGGCAAACCACGGGGTGTCATCAAGATTGAGATTTATAGACATTAAGGTCTCAAGGGGGAAAGAGTCATTGATCTCTTTGTTCGGATGATCCCCTTGATATGGATCCTCAAGTCGACTCAGATGATCCGCGGCTAGGTTTTCGGCTCCCTTCTTGTCACGAATTTCAATGTTGAATTCTTGAAGGAGTAAAACCCAGCGAAGAAGTCTTGGCTTAGAGTCGTGCTTAGTCATCAAGTACTTCAACGCGGAATGGTCCGTGTATACGATGGTGGGGGATAAAACAAGATAGGGGCGAAATTTCTCAAAAGCATAGACAACAGCTAAAAGCTCTTTTTCGGTTGTCGTATAATGCAATTGAGCCCCCGTCATTGTTTTGCTAGCATAGTGGATTGGTTGGAAGTGTTTATTCACTCTTTGGCCCAAAAACGCACCAATAGCAAAGTCGCTAGCATCGCACATTAATTCAAAGGGTAGCTCCCAATTAGGGGTAACCAAGACCGGTGCCTTAGTTAGCTTATCCTTAAGAAGATTGAAGGCTTCGATACACTCTTTAGAAAAGATAAAAGGAGTATCTTTTTCCAAGAGGTGGGTCGTCGGGCGAGCGATTCTAGAGAAATCCTGAATGAATCGACGATAGAAGCCCGCATGACCCAGAAAACTTCTCACACCCTTCACGGTTGAAGGTGGAGGTAATTTGGCTATGACATCTATTTTAGCACGGTCGACTTCAAGACCGGCTTTAGAGATTTTGTGTCCTAGCACAATGCCTTCTTTTACCATAAAATGGCATTTTTCCCAATTCAGAACTAGGCGAGTGTCTTCGCACGGCTTAAGCATACGTTCCAAATTGGCAAGGCAAGAAGAGAAGGAATCCCCAAAGACCAAGAAATCATCCATGGTTTGCTCAACCATGTCATGGAAGATAGCCAACATGCACCTTTAGAAAGTCCCGGGGGCATTGCATAAGCCAAAAGGCATCCTTTTGTAGGCAAATGTGCCATAGGGACAAGTGAATGTTGTCTTCTCTTGATCTTAGGGATCGATGGGTATTTGAAAATAACCCGAGAAACCATCAAGAAAGTTGTAATATTCATTACCAGCTAAACGTTCAAGCATTTGGTCCATAAAAGGTAGAGGGAAATGATCCTTTCTCGTGGCATCATTGAGTTTGCGGTAGTCTATACAAACTCTCCACCCAGTAACGAGACGGGTAGGAATCAACTCATTGTTTTGATTCGGCACAACGGTGATGCCGCCTTTCTTAGGCACACAATGGACTGGACTAACCCATGGGGAATCCGAAATAGGGTAAATCATACCCGCATCAAGAAGTTTGATTACCTCTTTTTTGATGACTTCATAGATTTTAGGATTCACCCTTCGTTGGCTTTGAATTGTGGGCTTGAAGTCATCCTCCATGAGAATTTCATGTGTGCAAAAGTGAGGATCAATTCCGCGAATGTCGGAGATTTTCCAAGCGATAGCTTTTTTATGCTTCTTCAACACGGTGATAAGTCGGGACTTTTCTTCTTCTTTCAAGTCCTTCGCGATGATGATCGGTAACTTCTCGTTGCCTTCAAGAAAAACGTACTCTAGATGAAGAGGTAGGTCTTTAAGCTCAAGAGTAGGAGGATCCTCAATAGATGGTGTAACTAACGATGGATCATCATTAGTCACCTCTTTAGGAGAGGGAGGAGGAAACGGGTCTTCATTGAGAAGTCTCTCAATAGTACGAATGTCTTCATCCCAATCAGTGGAAGAATCATCATACTTAATATCGAGAGGACCCAAACTAGCTTCGAAATCATCCAAGTCACTTTCTCCAAAAGAAGTTAATGCCGGAGCAATTGAGACAACGGTCTCAACATTGGGTAGAGAAGAGAGAGTACTTTTGCAAGCATTATGAAAATGTTCTTCACAAGCCTCATCGAGAACATCAATAGCATTAACACTCTCATATGAATAAGGTTGCTTAGAAATCTTACCCATGTTGAAGACAATTTTATCGTCACCAACTCTCATGATTATTTCGCCCGCGGCTACATCAATGAGAGTGCGACCGGTCCTCAGGAATGGACGTCCAACGATTAATGGAACACGAGGATCCATCTCGTAGTCAACGACAACAAAATCCGCCGGGAAGGTAAATTTGTCAACGCCAACAAAGACATCTTCGGCTATCCCCACTAGATAAGCAACCGTACGGTTAGCTAATTCCAAAGTCATTTTGGTGGGGACTAGCTCGGGGAGAGATAATTGCTTCCAAACACTTAAAGGCATTAAGTTTATACTGGCACCGAGATCGGCTAGGGCCATGCAATTCTCTACTCCCGGGAAGTTGCAAGGAATCAAGAAGCGACCCGGATCACCAAGTTTGGTGGGTAATTTCCTTAAGAGCACTGCGGAGCAGTTCTCATTAAGTTGGGTCTGAGCGATGTCGAGGAGTTTCTCCTTATCACTGAGAAGATATTTAAACATCTTAGCGTATTTGGGCATGTGAGCGAGAGCCTCGGCAAAGGAGATGTTAAAATTCAATTGTTTAAACATTTTGAGAAAGTTTGAAACTTGAATATCATCCTTGCTCTTTTGCTTCTCTTTCCTCAACCTTGAAGGATAAGGTATATTGGATGAAGAAGAAGGCTTTAGGGAAATAGGATCACTCACAACCACGGGTGGTGGGGAAATGGGGATAGAAGGCAAAGGAGGTGAGGAAAGTTGCTCTTTTTCCTTGTTCACAATCACGGGTGGAGGTGTAGGAAGCTCGGGTTCCGTATAACCTTTTCCACTACGAGTGGTGATTGCTTTCATCTCCCCTCTTGGATTCGCAACGGTGTTACTCGGAAGAGTACCCGAAGAAGAGGGTTGATTACCTTGGATGAGCGAACCAATCATATCACGAATGTTAAGCGCTTGAGTGCTGAAAGAATCTCTGATGTCTGGACGAATTTCATTGCTTTGTTTTGCCATGTCATTCCTTAGCTCGGCTCGAATATCGCTCCCTTGTTTCGCCTTGTCATTCTTCAAGTTGACAAATTGACTCTGAAGATTCGTCACCATCTCTCGATTAGTCTTCATGAACGTCTCGACGTCTTGATTCAATGCCATCGGTTGATTGAGAGGTGGAGCTTGGTAAGCTTGAGAATTTCCTTGAGTTGGGTATGGGTTTCTTTGGGATTGATATTGATTGGTAGCACGAGGTTGGGATTGGTTGTTTCAGTTATAGCTTTGTTGTTGGTTTTGGTTTGAAGGAGGGAAACCGGGTGGAGCAAGATAGTTATTTGAACGATAACTTAGCAAGCTACGGTCTCCTTGAGGACGAGCTTGATAGCCTCCCGTGGGATAAGTACCGTATGCTGCGTTAACGTTTTCAGAAAAATTACCTTGAGTGGAAGGACAATCATTGTAGGAATGAGGACCACCACATGTGTCACAAGAAATAGAAACGGCTTTAGCTTGTTGAAAGTGGTTTGTGGCCATGGTCATGAAATTCTTGTTCATCTCAGCGAGTTGTCGAGAAATTTCAGTCATCTCAGGATTGGAAGTAGTAGAAGAAACATTGACTCTCGAGTTAGATCTTGAGGATGCGGATGAATCCCAATTCTTGTGGTGAGTAGTCATGTTTTCAATCAACTCTCGACACTCCTCCGGTCTCCTTTTCATAAAAGTACCACCGCCGGCGGCATGGATCGTGTCACGATCACGAAAAGTGAGACCATTGTAGAAGGTATCAATGAGAGTGACGGGGAGCATGTTATGGTTCGGACAGCGGTCGATCAAATCATTGTATCGTTCCCAAGCATCGAAGAGTGATTCATCATTGTCTTGCATAAATCCACTGATTTGGTTACGAAGGCTTGTGACCATGGATGGAGGGAAGTAGCGCGACAAAAAACGTTGAGTCATGTCATTCCACATATGAATAGAATTCTTCGGGAGACGGTCAAACCATTTTTCGGCATGGTGAGAAAGCGAGTGGGGAAATAGTTGAAGGCGAAGGTCATCCATAGAAACACCGGGAGACTTCACGCTTTGGGTGATGGTAATGAATTTGTCGAGGTGTTTGTTGGCATCATCATCCGGAATTCCGCAAAATGGGTTAGTTTGCACTTGTTGGATCATGTGCTGCTTCAACGAAAACTCCTGAGCCGTGACGTGCATCGGCGCAATCGGGCCTCCGCGTCCGTTCATGGTGGGTTGACACAATTCCTACATTGTTCGTAAATCAGGTAGGGGGACATTGTTGTTGTTGTTGTTATTCAAATTGGGTAGAGGTGGGTTATTATTATTGTTATTAACACCAGCCATATATAAATCTTCACGAGTCTCGGGCTCAGAATAGTTCGAAGATCTAGTACGCATACACCTGCAGAAGAAAAATATACACAGAGAGAATATCTATATAATCTTTTTGGTGCAAACCCTTTTGGAAAAGAATTGCTTTTTCTGATTTTTCAATGTTTTTGTATTTTTGAAGGGTTTTATATTTTTTATGGATTTTGAAAATTTTTAAAGCAAGGAAAATAACGTTCAAAGAACGGATCCCAATATTCAATGCGTCTCTCACTAGAAACCGTTAATCTTAACGAAAAGAGCCGGCAGCGGCGCCATTTACTACTTGGTTTTTACACCGAGTATGAAAGTTCGTTGAACCGAATCTCTTCGAATTGATTATTGGTCTAAAGTGCGACTCAATCGTCTTTTGGTGAACAAGAGAATGGTTGGGTTTTGTTTATCTAATTTTAACTAAAAGCAAGTATGAAAATGTCGTTGAGTAAAATTAAAATGTTTAAGAATTAAACTAAAAACTATTTAGAAAAACTTTAAGTAAAAACTTTAAAACTTAAAAACATGTTCTATCGTAATATTACAATTCATTTCTGTCGGAATGCACCAAATCATAACCATCGGAATATCACTAAAATAAGCCATCGGAATAATCAATACACAGGTCCATCGGAATACCAATCTTAATCCCCATCGGAATATTTTTAGATCGCAAAGACCCAGATCGGAATGTTGTAAAAACTTCTATCGCAATGTGCATCTATCGGAATATATTCCGATCCTTTGATCAGAATGTCAACAACTCCCTCAATCGGAATACAGTAAAATCTCTTAATCAGAATGGACCCAAACGAATCCAATCGGAATACTGGATAAAATACTAATCGGAATAACTCACCAACAGCATCAATCAGCATGTTTTAAAACGGGCCAGATCGGAATAACTGGGTGCTGATCGGAAAACAGAAACCCTTTTCCGATTGATCAATCGGAAAGAGGAGGTGTGGTGGCTGGTTGGAATACGCTGATCGGAAAGGGGTTTAGACCCTTTCCGATTTAAGTGGGGTTCGAGAAAAGCTAGGTAATAAGCTATATTGAATAAGCTAATACCCAAAACTAAACGAATCAATAATGAAATGGATCAAATAAGCACTAATCACAACTTATCCAACTCAAAAATAAGCAAATTTACAAATCAAACAATAAAAATATGAACTTTTTAAGAAAACTTTTTATAAGTAAATAAGCTAAACATGTAAATAAGCCAATAAACACGAGAATCTTAAAGCTTAATCAAATGAAAGCTTATGTAGGAACAAAAAGATTAACTTTTTAAGCACGAAATCATTAAGAACAACACGGATCATATGAAATTCGCACCAAAAGTTAACTAAAATAAAGAAAGGAAGAATGAGATTAAGGATTAAAAGCTTAACTAGATCTTGATTAATGAAAATAAGCAATACACAAATGTTTTATCTTGAAAGATCAAAAGAAAAGATGAACTTAGTGAGAGAAAGTTTAGAACTTTCTCTCTCTAAAACTAGAAAGAAAAGTGAAAAAATGAAAAACTTAAAACTAAAAACCAACTCTCCTCCTAATGTTTATTAGGAGGGTATTTATAGGAAAAGTGGAAGGAGTGTATGTGTTGCATCTTCTTTCTTTCTTTCTTCACGTCTTCTCGACTCGACTTTAATTCTTTGTCTTTTCTCGATGTCGTCTCGGGATTTGAACTTGTCTTTTAAGTTTCTTCTTCTATTAGACTTAAGTTCTTCGACTTCATTAAACTTCTGTCTTTAGACTTTTTCTTCGATAAATCTTCAAAATAGGTCTTGGACTTCCGTTCTTTTTGCACTCTTGATCTTTTGACTTCGTCTTTTCACGTTTTCTTCGATAAAAGCCCGTGAAAGCCCGTGTTTTCTTCCTTTTTCATATTTTGGTCCTAAAACACAATAAAAACACAAACCACGCATAATTCTGACTTTTACGACATAAAATACACGTTTTGGTCTTGTTATTATTGGAAATAAGTGGTAAAAGGATAAGTGTTTTCACACTTATTAACGTCTACGTAAACAGAGGCTGAGTTCAAAGACATCGTGGCTACTCAGATCTAGGAGACTAAGTGCATCTCACAAGGGAAGGTTCAAAGGGTCACACCTACGTACATATGCAAGATTCAACTGTTGGAATTTTATTGAAACTTTTGGGTATTACGACCGATCTCTATTCATGTGGGGGATTGTTGGAAAATATTGTTGGCAAAATGACTTTTGACCAAATTTGGACACAATTATGTATATGTATGTATCATATATATTAGTGATACTTTATAGGTTCACGTTCTCCTTGAAGAGAGTTTCACAATGAGCCTTTATGTATCCAAAATGAAGCTGATGTGAATGAGATATCGTGTATCAAAGTTAGGCATTTGGTACCATGCTTAAAGAGAAAAAAAGATTTTTTTATCCCACATCGGTGGGATGAGTAAACTGAAAGGGAGCATATTGTGTATAAATAGAGGCCTAATTCCATAGCTTTTTCACACATCAAATAAATAAGTATTATTATTGATTTCCAACATATGAAGTACGCATCTAAAAAGGTGAAATTCCAGGCAGTTTTGTTAAGTCCGACAGTACAACTTACTATTTCGACTGTTGTACCCTGGGAAACAGACGACGAATCTGTTTTAAGGGAAGCGTGTCAAACACGTGCCTCGGCTCTTTAGTTCTAAGCGTGTCTTACGCGTGCCTCGACTTGTTGGTGATTTAGTAAGTCTTTTTATTATTTTATTGTTTTATTTAATTATCGTTTATAATTAGATCTGTATTTGTTTTTCTGTTATTTATATTCTGTTATTTGTTTTATGTTGATTTAATTATTTTGATCATTTTTATTTATTTGATAAAAATGTTATAGTTTCTCTACACTCACTTTAATCAAAAAGCCTAGGAATAAATCTACTATCAATTTAGTGTAAAATAAATGAGCACTTTTGGTTTCTAAATGTAATTGGTTAGATAGTTGATAAGATTTGATTTTTATATCAGCTTTTTGATAAACTTGCAGTATCTTGTTCACATAAAATAAACAAATAGGAAATGGTAAAATAAGAGTTGGAATTTAGTCTGTACAATTTTCACTTTGAAGTAAAATTAGTATAAAGTCAACCTTAGTCCTTCATTTAGCTATTATGCATACAACAGTAACCGTCTTAGCTAGTTTAATACATTTTCTTATTGGGCTAGTGCTAGTTTGTTGGGCCAGAGGGAATTAATACATGACATGTTTTAAAGTTGAATTTGCCATTTGGTTTTGGAATATTAGTTTGTTAAAAAATGTTTAGTATTAACTAAACTTAGGACACATTTGCATAGTCCAATTTAGGCCCGTAGCCATTTGGGGAATAGTCTATTAGGTTAATTTCTCGTTTTGTGTGCTTTTTTATTTTGTATTTTGAAATTTTCATTAGCAAAATAAATTTGTATTTTGATATTTTGTATTTTGTGTTTTAATTGTGGTACGTGGAATGTGTTTTTAGAATAGTACGTATTACATATTAGCTATTATTTTTACCATTTTACATGCTTTTTTCCAAGTACTAATAGATACCAAATCAATTACTTTTAACCAAAAACAATTAAGTCGAATCGATAAAACCTGATTTCAATTCGAATCGATACCGAGAGAAACGATACACTAAAGACGGATTATAATCGGTCCATGAGCCTGACCCACGGGTAAAATATATATCCAAACCATCACACATGGGCTAAATAGACAGCGCCTAGGTCCTACGAGGCCCAATAGGCAGTTGTCGCACGCGGCATCATGAAACCCGCACTCTAACCACACGCGGTAGAGTCAAGCAGAATCATAGTCCAATTAGGACTATGATTATTCTAAGACAAAGGGATATACACTCTCCTTATTTAGATGATAAGGATCTCAGTGTAAATGGTAATTATCCTTTACTTAGGCCGCAAGATTCGGTGAGCCCAACTATAAAAGGAACCCTTCCGTTCCACAAAAGGTGCAATTTACACAATATCTAAACCCTCACCGATTATCTCAAGTAAACTGATTACTTACTCTCACACTGGAGTCTAATAATGGGGAAAAATCCCATAATAAGCCTAAAAGTGCTCTTTCCTTAGTGTGCATGGTCTTACTACAAGTTCACTTGGTGCAAGAGTCAGAATCCCTAATACCCGAATTACACCTAATTCGGGTTAGACGTGCTCCATCCAACTTTTGTATCAACAAGTTGGCACCATCCGCGGGACCCTACACTAAAATCTTGAACCATGACTAAGATCGGTGCGTTCACTGCCAATCAAAAGGTTGCTGGCAAGAAAACACAATCAAACTAGGCGCTCATCGTCTCTAGCCAAACGAACCCTAGGGCAACCAGTGGTACGCATAATCGGAACACCGCGAATCAGTCCCGACGTGGAGCTAGCTCGCCCTTTACTACCCCTCCAGCTCTGATGCCAGTCGGGGGAATTCCTGCATTAGTTGTGGTGCCACCACCGCCTCACAAAGAGGCTCGACAACAGCCCGACACGAAGACGAGAGAGGACACGATCATCCCCGCGAATGAAGAAGACCTAGAAGTACGTTAATTGGAACTTTGAGGCTCTAGTACCACTCATCATTGCAAGGATGAGGGCCGGTCAAAGAGGAAGCCTACAATTTGGCTCAACTTTGAATCTGTCCAAGGGGATTCGCCGCAGCCTCCCCGTAGGCGACAACAAAGACGCCTGGCTGAATAACAACCTCAGACGCGAAACGTTTTTGAGCGAATTCAGGACCAAATTATCAAAGATCTAGAAGTGGAGCAGCAACCTTATGGCTATTTAGAAGAATCGAGAGAGCACGGACCTCCGGAAACCCCTACAGAGGAAGTCAACGTACGAGTGCCCTCAAAAGACTTGGGACTCCACAAATGGATAGGGATCCAACTCCAAACTCTCGAGATCGAATGTCCAAGAGAAGGTGTCGAAGCAGATCTAGAAGGGGGAGAAGATCCCCGAGCTACGACTCATCTAGCTCCGACTCAGACGACCATCACCCAGGCGTCGCAAGACGAGTTACTCCTCCTCAGATTCCTCAGACAGCTAGACTGACCACCGGAGATCATCTCACCAACGTTGCAGGCGCAATGATGAAGACTTGTCTCTCCCATGGCTTCACGAAAAAGTCGATGCGTTTACAAGACGCATTCGACATTATTCGGAGTATAAGAAGCGACGAATGCCATCCAATGTCAATACTTATGATGGTACGGGCGAACCAGATGACCATCTAAAGGTCTTCGATTCGCGGGTTTTGATCAAACGCTGGTCAGAATCCATGTGGTGCCACATGTTCAATTCC
Organism: Glebionis coronaria; assembly: GCA_025667525.1. Lineage (NCBI taxonomy): Eukaryota > Viridiplantae > Streptophyta > Magnoliopsida > Asterales > Asteraceae > Glebionis > Glebionis coronaria. Next base: position 364,956 of record JANFOE010000981.1, on the reverse strand, counting down.
ACATCGATTGGTAATGCACGTAATTGGTTCGATAAGCTTCCACATCGAAGCATCGACGAGTTCGAGGATCTGCGAAACGCTTTCAGGAGAAACAACACGCAACGAAGAAGTGCGCCAAGAACCCAGTCTTGCTCGCAAAAGTAAAAAAAAACAGGGAGAATCCTTGGAGGATTTCACAGAACACTTCAAATATGAATGCAATCATTTTAAGGCGTACCCAGAGATTTTGAAAATCTCTGATTACATGAGCGGGATAACTAACCAAGACCTAAATAGATTCCTGAGTGATAGGATTCCTGTAACATTCGATGAACTGATGCGATGAGTCAAATCCTTTATTCAAGGGGAGGATGCGGTCGTAGAAAGTAGGAAGGGTTATTCGAACTACAGGTCTCAAGACCAGCCCAAGAGCCAGTCTAATAACCAAGGTAACGATAGCAACAATAATTACCATGGCCAACAGAGAGGAGGGCGTGGGAACAATAACAACAACAAATCCACCCCTCTCAAGATGACGCCAAGAGATATATTATTATATGAAGGTTCAAATTTCGCAATGCCACCACCAATGACCACCCCGGTGGACAAGCGCACGGGAACAGGTTATGCAAATACCACGGCGAGAAGGGGTACAGAACAAACAAGTGTGTCCAACTCATAAGGCATATTGAGGAGATGATAAAAGCTGGCAAGCTCAAACATCTCATCAAGGATTGGAAAGATAACAAGAAAAATGAGAACAAAAAGGACCGACCAACAGATAAACTCACGATCATCTACATGGTACAGTCATGGCAAAAGAACTAGGCAAAGGGTTCGCCATAACATTTCTCATGGCACGGACGTCGCGTTCCCTCCCCTAATCGCAGGCAATGTAGCTGAAGGACCTTTAACGATTGAGGTAAACATCGGTAACCACGTTGTCTACCACATGTACATTGATGGGGGTCTTCAGCAGAAATCCTCTATGAACATTGCTTCACACGACTACGGCCAGATGTCAAAATCTAATTGATGTTGGCCACGTCGCCGCTCACAGGTTTTAGCGGAGAAGTAATCTGACACTCGGGTAATTACGATTGTTAGTGACAGTCGGAGATGAAGATCATTCAACCACGGCTTGGATGAATTTTATGGTAATATGTTCTCCATTTCCATATAATGGCATAATTGGACGACCAGACATATTGGCCATACAAGTCGTGCCATCTACAACTCTTGGAATGCTCAAGTTCCCGGTTGAGGGAGGTATTGTTACAATATTCAATACCGTCATACCACCAACAAAGTGAAACACCATAGTGAAAGCACCAGTGCATGTCATGGTACAAACCGTGGCGTCGGCACCTAATCTGAAAGTAGCAATTCACCCCGATTTCCTAGAACAGGAAGTAATGATTGGAGGAACATTGTCTGATAAAGGTAGAGCCTCCATGTGTGATATCTTAAAGGAAAACATAGACATCTTCACATTGGAACCCAAGGACATGACAGGAGTGCAGTGGTCGATTACAGAACACAAACTGCAAACCCGCGGAGGAATTCCTCCTGTTAGACAAAAGAAGTGCGGTCAAGACCTTGAACGCAGCCAGGACATACTAGAAGAGGACACAAAATTAGTAAAAACATGCATTATGCGAGAAGTATACTATCATGACTGGCTGTCAAATCCAGTCATGGGGAAGAAGGACGATGGCAGTTGGCAGTTGCCTTCAGGACTGTTACCCACTGTTGGAGATCGATTGGAAGGTTGAATCCCTATGTGGGTATCCTTTCAAGTGCTTTATGGATGCATACAAAGACTATCACCGGATCCAGATGGCAGAACAAAACAAGGAGAAGACGATGCTCCACACAAGCCAAGGGGTCTATTGTTACACAAAGATGCCCTTCGGATTAAAGAACGCATAAGCTACCTATCAACGACTAGTGGACAAGGCCTTTGATAGTTAGATTGGACGCAACCTGGAAGTCTACATTGACGACCTGGTTATAAAGAGTCATATAGAGGATGAGCTTATCTGAGATATCAAGGAGACCTTTGGAACGCTAAGACACATTAACATGAAGTTGACTCCCAAGAACTGCACTTTTGGCGCGTTGATGGAATGTTCTTAGGGTACATGATAGATCCCAATGACATCAAGCCATGCCCCGATAAGACAAAAGTTGTGATACAACTCCCATCTCCGCGAATGCTTAAAGGAGGTACAATCTCTTAATGCAAAGTCGGAAGGGTTGACTAGATTCCTGTTTAAATCCGCAGAGAAATCACTTCCCCTCATCAAAACACTCAAGAAGTGTATGAAGAATGGAGACTTTTGCCGGACAACAGAAGCAGAAGAGGCTTTCGACCAGCTCTAGAAGCACCTAGCAGTGTTTCCCATGTTGGTCACACTATGACCAAAGGAAGAACTGATTGTATATCTATCCGCTATGCACATAACAAATAGTGTGGTGCTAATGACAGACAGAGACTCCGTCCAAACACTAGTTTATTTTATGAGCAGAGCACTGTAGGGTCCGAAGTTGAATTACACTTCAATGGAGAAACTAGTTTTATCACTAGTATATGGTGTAAAACGGTTGCGCCGGTACTTCCAGACGTACCTCATATTGGTGATTACGGATCAGCCGATAAAGTAAATAATATCGAAACCGGACGTGGTAGGGAGGATGCAGAAGTCGAGTATCTTGCTAAGTGAGTATAACATCTCGTACAAACCGCGCATGGTTGTCAAGGGTCAAATCTTGGCAGACATCATCATAGAGAAACCAGAGGCGGAAGACACAGCGCCACAAAGGGTCAAAGAACCCAGGAACCATGGATCTTGTTACGGACGGATCCTCATTGTAAAACACGCATTCAGGAAATAGGAAATTTGGCTCATTCGAGTTCGCTTTGAAAATTTGAAGTTTCATTTCATTTCAGAAAATCTCATTTCATTTTATTTTGGAAATATTTCATTTCATTTCATTTTATTTAAATGTGTATTCAAATGAATTAAGAAGTTTTAAATAATAAAACCTTATTTTATAAAATCTTGGAAATTTAAAGGATATAACAGATAGTTTATAAAAGAAATAATAATAATATATATTTATAAAAAAATATTATTTAGTCAGCCCCAAATTAAATTAAAAAGATCTAATTTGTTTATTTTTAAGATATATACTTACTTGTTTTATACAAGGTTTAAATTTAGAAAAAAATGTGTAAGGTTTTTAAAGGATATATTATGTAGACTTTTAAATATGGCAAAAAATTATTTGATCCCATCCTTATGGTTTATATGGCTGGTTTTTTAACAAAGAAAACAAAGTTAATATTGATTTTTATTTGTTTTATGTTATTATAGTATATTAAGTAAAAATGCATGAAACATGTTCACTCTAAATATGATACTTACTAAAAAACAAAAATCTTTCTCCCATATGTATATATTTTGTCTTATGATGCTCCATAAATACAAAATCTCCATTGTTAAATTATCTAAGATTTTTTCCTTAATCTCCATTGAAGAAACCTTGAATTCTTGGTGTTTTAGTGTTCTTTTTTCTAATCCTTCTCCAACCTTGTTGTTTTTGTGGTGTTTGGTGATTTCATCATTATCATAAACCTTTCATATGTAAGTTTTATTCAGCCCTATCCATGTGTCACCATGGAATGATTTTATGTTTTATTTTTATGAATTAGGGTATTTCTTGGGATTTTTGGTTAAAGAACCCGCATTTGATTTCATTGTAATATTTTCTTTTCTATCATCTTGCTAGTTGTTTAATAATTTTGCCGATAAAAAAAGGGTATTATAAACCCTAATTTCATGTTTATGGTGGTAGATTAATTTTGAAAAGTAAAAGTTATTTAGATATATGTTTAAGAAGACCTTAGAGGTCTTAAATGAGTTATTAAAACATATTAATCAAGATCTAGACACCCTAAGGTGATCTAGATAGGTATAACACACTTTTTAAAACTAGGGTTATGGGAAGTGTGGAAAAAGGGTGATCTTAAAACCTTCATAAAACAACATTATCTAATCTTTTGACATGGTTCTTGGGTCTAAATTAACTACTATGAGTCTAGTTTTCAAAAAAGTTCGACTTTTATTTTTATGATGCTTATAGATACGAATTTTTATTTTACAAGTTAAGGTGTCAGAAACTGATTTTTGATACTAAAAATGTTAGATCAACCATAAAAATTATAACTCCTTAACAATAATGAATTTGATCAAGACACTTAATAGAGATTATATTCATATGTTGGGACATCACATGAAAATTTTCAAAAAATTATAAAGGCGTTTAAGTGGGTCAAAACCGTCACTAATTTTTGTATGTTCTGAACAAAATTAATTTTGGGCTAGTTTTTGGATTTTGGACATACCATAGGTTGGGTAACTAATGGCCTTTAACCCTTTTACAGAGGCCTTATAGACCCATAAGGGAGCCTCTGTGATCTTTATAAGAATTTATTTGAATTTATTTATGGGGTAACTATGTAGTGATAATTACCTTAAACACCGGGAAAATATTTTAAATATAGAAACTATGGTTTTTGTATGTCGACCACCTATTTATGGTAACTTTGTAGTGTGATTTGTTTTATGTTATATAATGTATATGTACATATACTTTGTAGTTCCGGTGACACTTGCTTAGTCTCGTTAGCATTTGAGTGTGGTTCCGTGTGTACGCGATTGCTAAAGGTACAAATATTCCATCCTTTCAGCAAGGACCTTCCTATCTCTTTTTAGATTTGTTTTGAATGATCCCTATAAGCTATTGCTATGATTTCCTTTATGATTACTCGCTGATTTAATATGATCTCATTAATCCCTTTGATTCACTATGATTTGTATGCTTCATTTGCTTCTGTATGTTCCATATGCTTTGTTATGAATATCCCTTGATCTATGCGCTTTATGTTTATGCTTTCTTACCCTTTTACCCGAGCTATTTGAACTAGTCATGGAGGTACCATGACCATGTCATCCGATGCATCGGTGGCATGACACTATCTAAGGCGGCGTGATTAGTCCCCAGTGTGCCCTTTCGTGAGCTCAAATTATATGATGCTATTATGGGTATGTATGATAGTCATGAGCTAGTGTACATACTATAACTTTGTTTTGGAGGGGACGTATGGATGCATCCGAGAGTTCATATGTTATATGATTTAGTGAATGGGTGGTATGTGCTATATGCCCCATATCGCTTTCAGTGCATTAGGTTTGGCCGCCTATGTACACTTATGTGACTTTATGTGATGTGGTATGATGTTGTGTGATGTGTATGAGCTCGTAGGCACTTCCTTTAAATTTCTTTCATTCTCTTTTGATATCTCTTATTCCATCTCTTGTACATCTATAACTATTATCAACAGCTTCCGTTATCTCTTCAATTTACACTTTATTATTATATTTGTTCACTGAGCGTTAGCTCAGTCGCGTTTTCTTTTCCTGTGGCAGGTTTTAAGAGGGAGGATGGGCATTGAGAGCTGGGTTAAGAGCGGTTTAGAGTTTACCTTTGAATCAATAGATTTTGAAGGCATTATGTTTCAGTACTTTACATGTGAACCCCTTTGTTTTTAAAGTTATTATTTTGTGAAAGATATTTTATCATAATAAATTGTCACACCCACCATGGAGGAATATAGGGCGCGAGCTATGGATATCATCACAACAAACGATGTCTCTATAGAGAAAACTAAACTTCAAATATAATGTCATAAATGGCGTCGTGACAATATCTCAACCAAAATGCAGGAGTCTAGGTAAGTTGATAAAAGTCCTACCTCTTACCAAAGACAAACAAATAACAAAAATCGAACATATAGGTGTCTAACACTATCACTTTTTCAAATAACAAATAAAAATCTAAGAGGAAAGGGATTCCTCCTAATGCAATTCTAGCAGCCTCTAGACTCTAGCCACTTCTAGCATCATGTTTCTCAACTACCTCACCTGAAAATGACACTAAGATCTGTCAACATAAAGTTGGTGAGAACATAGGTTTAAACTATCTAGAACATCATTTGAAAACCTTGTCAACCGCTTTAAATAAGTTGAAGAAAACAAGTTAAATCAATGGACCATAATATGATAATCATGTTACATAAAACTACAAACAAAACTCAAATCAACATCTATAATTCACAAAACACACTATAATAATTAGAACACACAATAAGAACAATACACTACACCTATCGGATCTTTCCCACATCCCGCGTGGAAGATGAACCATATCCCCGTCGAGATATCTTGACTCTGAGGAGACGATGTGCAAGAACTCAGAACGCATATCAGAACACATATCAGAACACATAAAAAACACATAACAAAACACATAAGTAAGCATATCATACATTAGCACATATATGTCCACTAATTAAAAAAAACATAGTATTAAAACACTTAAAACATTACAAGTGTAATATCCCTCCCATTCTGGAAAAACATTTAAAAACTTAGTGAAAATGGGACTATGAACTCACCTGAAAGAGCTCCTCCAAGTGTCCGCACACTAGCAAAATCTATAACATCAATACATACAATAAAGACATGAACCAATAAACCAAAACGGCTCATCAACCTTTGATGGATGTCTAATTATCTTACCATTCTAATCTCATCTTATGGCTACAAGTATCCCATTACACCCCTCTATAAGCCCTTTAACCTTATTAAGTTCATAACCTATCCCGTTATAAATTTACCCAAAACACTCTCGTTTTTCATACCCCAAACTATGGGTCGAATCCCCCCTTAAATAAAATAACATTCTCTGTAAAAGAAACCTTATGCCCTTACATGTGTTAGATAACTCTCAAAATTTGACCCAACTTTAACGCTACTATTAAGGCCCCGACATATATATATATATATATATATATATATATATATATATATATATATATATATATATATATATATATATATATATATATATATATATATATATATATATATATATATATATATATATATATATATATATATATATATATATATATATATATATATATATATATATATATATATATATATTATATATATATATATATATATATATATATATATATATATATATATATATATATATATATATATATATATATATATATATATATATATATATATATATATATATATATATATATATATATATATATATATTATATATATATATATATATATATATATATATATATATATATATATATATATATATATATATATATATATATATATATATATATATATATATATATATATATATATATATATATATATATATATATATATATATTATATATATATATATATATGATATATATTTATTATTTATTTATATATATATATATATATATATATATAATATATATATATATATATATATATATACAACACTTTATAATGCATTATAATGCATCTAAGATTAAAAAGATGCATCTAATTTAAGTGGATGCATCTCGAATATTCGGTTATAGTTTCTTCTTATCCTTCTTATTTTAAGGTTTCTTCTCATTTGATCCTAACTCTCTCTCTCTCTCTCTCTCTCTATATATATATATATATATATATATATATATATATATATATATATATATATATATATATATATATATATATATATATATATATATATATATATATATATATGAATTTACTGATTTTTAACATATCAAAAGTTTAATATGAACAGAGGGTCTTAACATATTCCAATCACTTAGCTCTCCTCTATATCTTTTATTTAATACATAAACAATGTCTCATGTTCATATTAACGCCCTATCTCATCCCTAAGTACCCTAACCAACTCAAAACATTAATTGTAAACAGGTTGTTCCAAAAACTATTTTGACATCCGACTATTGTAACCTACTTTTGACCCACTTCCTGGCCTCCAATTTAGTTCTCGTTTCTTGTGTTCAAAAGTTAACTCAATTACCTTTCCATAAGTATAAGATTTAACTTAATAAAGTTTACCAAACTCTAGATATGATTAAAACAACTGACCTAAAATTCTAAGTTTTTAATGACGAATTTAACACAACTACTCTAATTAATTACCCACATCTTGTATAATTTTAAACCCTAATTAATTTTAACATGTTTATATAATTAAAATATATAATTTATGTTAAACCTAACCCAATATCTATCATTTATTTATTAAGAATAAATAAATAACAATGGAATTAAAAGGATGAACAAAGGTTTTACCTTATATTTAATGGAATATGTAAAATCCATGATTTTACCCTGATTTTATGTAATGAAATATCACCCATTAACCCTAGAACACCTACTCATGTACTATACTTCTATAATTTGTGTGTGAACTTGCCCATTATGTACTTATACCTTTACATCTATGTTGGTTATAAATAAGTTACATAGCTTAAACCATGTACCTAAAACTAGGGATAACAAGTAGTAAGATGTATACTTAACATATGAGATATACTACACTTAATAAAAATTTGGAAATATACTACATTTGGTAATGTAACCATGTATATGTGTACATGAAGACTAAGAGCTCACTTAACTCTCATGAACTAGCCCAAGGTTGTGCTCTAGCCCAACAAAAGCCCAACACAAGCCCACCCTACCCTTTTGGATAGCCTTACACGACACATAGGTGTAGGTGGAAGTAGAAGAGATGCATGGGAAACATAAAGGCTTACACTTGGCAAGAATTCTCTTACCAAGACAAGTCATGCCTTTTGCCCTTCTCTCTCTCTCTCTCCTTTTAGCCGAAAAACACACACATACTCTCACATTCTCTCATGCAATCTAATCTTGTTTCTCTCATCCTCTTCTCTCTCAATCATACGGCTTAAAGCCATATACAACCAAAAACCAAGTATTAAATCCACCAAGATCCTTGTCTCATCTTTACTACAAATCATTAGTAGTATCATTCCTTTTGGAATCACTATAAACAAACCCTAGCCAAATCTTTAAGGCCACGGCTTGATTTATATTAGGGTTTTCTTCACTATCTTGAGTAGATCTCAGCTCTCCTTGTTCATCTAGATCCTCCTTGGTACTTTTAGGCAAGAAAGGTATACACTACATGTTCTTTCATTTCTTCATGCATGCATCATCATACATCTATAAACACAAGTAAATAACTTGTTAAAATCAAGATTTGATAAAGCTATGACCATTATAGGTCACGACATATTTATGCAAATCATATCCATGATTTAAAGTCTTTTAATAAGAAACATATGATTTGTATTCTATGTTTTAAACTAGATTTGAAAACCATATGAAACCTTTTATAAATCTAAATGTTGCGTGGGTTACAAATCTTGTTTTATTGGACTATGGTTAACTAATAATCATAGATCTCATAAAATGAACTTATGTAACTTAAAGATCATGAAAACCATGACCTTAAAGGTCACGGCTAAAATAAATGGCGACCATATGATTTGTCTCCTAAGTTTTAAAAAGGGAATATGAAATGTTACATGTTAAATGGAATATTAAAAATCACAAAATATAACTTAGGGGTATAAATGTAGCCGTGGGTTATATATGACTTAAAATGGGTTAGATGTACATGCATGCTTATATAAACCTAGATCTAGTGATAAGTGTTAACTTAACATGATAAATATGAAATAAGCTAAATAGATCTTATGGGAATATTGGGAGAAAACAATATAGCCGTGGGCTATATATTGTTTTCTTGGAATGATAGTAACCTTGGGAACATGCATGTAACTTAGATAATCATGATGTATTTTTGAAAATATTTACAAGATTCAAAATTAGCTAAAGTGTTCATCTTGGAAATACCAAGATTTAATAATATAGCCGTGGGCTATATATGTATGTACATGAATCTATGATTAATTTTTAGGTCTAGACATAGTTTAGATCTCATTTTGGACTTGTGACTTATTTTCTTGATGTGTACATAGCTAGATCTATTTTTGTAACACTTATAAATTACATGCACCCTTAAAATGAGACTTGACTTATCTTAATAAGCTATAACTAATTATAGCCGTGAGATATAAGCTCCTATTAGTGCTTATGACTTACTTGCAACCTTATAACACACCTAGATCTAATTTGGTACACCACATAAAACGAATTATAAGTTTTATTCTTCTATTTAGATATAAAACTAAATATGAATAAGCTCATAATAAACTTATAAGAATATCCTAAGTTAAAACATACATAAAATGTAAAGTAGTGTTAATGGACTACTTAAGTCCATGAAATGTTAATCTAAAAATAAGCCCATTTGATAAATCTTAGCAACTTAAATGGACTTAAGATTAAACTTAGGCCCATTTAACTAATGAAAGGACTTAAAAGTTTATTAAGCCCAATAAATGATTTAAAGGCCCTTTTAAATAAATTAGTGGACTTGAGATATATTTAAGCCCATTAGATGTTTAGTCCATTTAATAAGCCCATATAAAGTTTGAATGTTAAAATATAAGTTTTTATAATAAAATATAACTTATAAAAACTTTTTGGATGAAAATGACAATTTAGAAAACTTAAGGACAAAAACCGTAAGTAATGAAACTTGTTTTGATAAACTAGTAAACACAAGGACTGAAAATGTAAATATCCAAGAGTCTAGGGTTTAATAAATACTATCCATGGTAAATTAAACACTAGGGAACATTTTGGGAAGTTTCTAAAAGTTATTTTGTCATTTTATAACCATAAGGACCATTCTTGTAAATTGCCGAAACTTAAAGAAGCCCTAGGGGTTGTTTTTGTAATTTTAGTAAAGTTACAAAACCTATATATAACTAGAGGGACTAAATCTGCCATAAGCCGAAACTTTAACAAGCCCTAGGTACTAAATATGTAAAATCCGAAAGTTATACTTGTTTAAAATATAGAGGGACTAGTTTTGCCATATTCCAAAACATTAACAAGCCCAAACCCTAAAATCTATTTTAATTATAATAAAACATAAATAAATACTTAGACCATAAGAATTAATGTATAAATTCTTAAGTTTAAATTATTTTATAAATGTTAAAATAATTTATGGAAACACTAAAGTTAAATAAAATATTTTATTTTATTTTTCAAAATAAAATATTTATATTTACTTTAGGAAATAATTGTATAAACAATTATGAATATGTATTACTCATATATAAATTCATATACTTTTAGAAAAATCAAAACTATATGAACGTTGGACAAATTGAATGCTAATATGTAAGTAAAACACCTTACGTTTACTTAAAATAAGAAACTTAATAATAAGTTAAATGGATGATTATAATACATGAACTACGAACGTGAACTAATATTAAGTAGAATTTCTATATTTACTTAATAATGAAACTTAGTAGTAGATGAGTGATTATAATACATGAACGGAGAACGTAAATTAATATTTTAAGTAAGACATTATATGTCCACTTAAATAAGAAACTTAATTGTAAGTTGAATGATTATTATAAATACATGTATGATAACTGATATTAATAGTTGAACAATTTATGTTTACTTAGAAATGAAACTTATATAAATAAGTTTAAATGAATATTGTTGATACTTGAACTACGGTTATTTAGATAAATACCGTAGCATAAATGAACTGACTAAAATCTATATGAGCATACATATATGATCTTTGTACTATCTATTAAGATTGTACTATTTGATTAGGCATAACTTTGGCGTGAGCTTTAATTGGATATTCGTATTGAACAGCTATTGCCTACTCCCAGGTGAGTTTACAGCCCCGTGTAAACTTTTGATAAAACTTTCCCATTTGGGAAAGATAATATGCAAACACTTAAAGGACATAACAAGATTGTATAAACTTGACTATGACTGATTATTACTGGAACTATTAAAGTGTTGTAAATCACCCAAATGTTATAAATAGATATATTAGGGATTGACCATCCCCGTCTGGGTGAGTCATGCTTACTGTGCCTTGGCCGGGACAACAGACGTATACCATGTTGGAACTGGAATGGGTGTCTTTTTGTAAGATACTACGTCCTCATCTGTTGAGGACTATGGAAGGTTAAGCTTCAGTTTCTAATAATAAACAAATGTAATCTACATTTTAGTAAGAATGCTTTGTGCATTGTTACTTCTATGATTAATGTATGTCCAAACTAATTAATTGTTAAAACCTGTAAATTCACAAACTTTATGTTGACCCCTTTAGTATGTTTTGCACATGAATATGAAGTTAGTACGTGGTGTGTGCACGGTCTCCAACATCTTAGTAATCTGTATCATAGGACTCGTCAGGTGTTCTATTTGGGAAACATAAACAATCTCCTCACGACATGTTAAAAACAATTTTTATTTATTTGTTTAATAAACATGTAATCTGATTTGAATAACTCTTTATCTTATACTCTATAGACTATATGCTATCGATCCACCCTAGTGACATCTCCGTGGATATTTCCGCATATTTTGACCCTACCCGGGGTGTCACAGAGAATGGTATCAGAGCATTAGTTATAGAGAACCAGATAAGTTTTTAAATAAAATAAAAATAAAATGATTTTTCTTTTATTTAAAACTGGACTATAATTTACAAAAATCTTTTTGGGATTTTATTTTGGGACCGTATTAGTTAAGCATATAGATCTTAGGGCATTTTATGCTATGTGAACTAAGTGTATATATATTGTTACTAAACTTGAGATTATTAATACTGTTTATGAGATATTGCTATGGAAAATGTTAGATATGCCAAACTTGAAAATTTTACGCTATATATAGTAAAATACTGAAATGAGAATATAGGTAATACTAAACTAAACCTTGCACTTACGAATTGATAAATGAACTACTTAGTTGATAATACATATATATATATATATATATATATATATATATATATATATATATATTTCATAAAGCATGTAATCTAAACTAATATTGTTCTATGCTTGTAAGCTTATACTCACTTCAAACTTAAAATAATACTATTTCAGAGCATCATGACTCCGCCTACTGCATCCTCGACTCTTCTACCCGTAGTAGCTCCTACTCTAGTTGTTTGTTCATCTCCACGATCGACGCAGTGTGGATGGTTGTCAGCCTCGGATTCAGAGGATGACCCAGCCATCGAAGCTGTACTCCTAGAGGATCCTTTTTCCATCTCAGCATCAGCCACACTGGCCCCAACCTCTATGGAGGAGGACCAGGTCCCTCCTAGCATACCATCTTCCATGCCTCCATCCTTATCATCGGGCTATTTTTCCTGGCCTGCACCCGTCTCCACTTATGAGACCGGGGAAGGCTCTAGGGCAGGACGTGTCGATTCCGTCCAGGCCCAGATCGCCGCACTGGCTACACGCCAGGAGCGGGAGATATCCGACCTCCGCAGCCAGTTGACAGTCAGTCAACAAAGCCACGCTGTCATCTATGATCGTATCGACACTCTTTTTCGCACCATGAGAGGAGATTCCCAGACCGCTAAGGGTGTCCAGGCTAGGACGGACGAGGCACTGAAGTGGTTATTGGAGGAGAACTACCGCCTCCACCAGCGCATTCAGGTCATGAAGGGTCTGCAGCATTAGACCCATGCTACCCTTTCCGCTCAGGAGCAATCATTATCCATTTTCTTTGATCTTGCCACTTTCCGGAATGATGGGGTTACTGGGGAGATGGCTTATCTCCGAGGGGTCGTCGATAGACTCCGGAACCAGCTACTGTCTGCACTCCGTACGCTCAAGGAGTCCCAAATGATAGTTCGGACTTTATGGAACACCAGGAGGAATCTGCAGCCCCACCGGCTCCATCAGCACCATCAGCCCCGACATCATCTAGTGGACCATCCAGGCAGGATTAGTATAGACGTACTAGACTTCTTGTACGTCATGATAAGCTTACGGGTTGCATCCTGACTATCATGGCATAGGGCCTTTGTACTTTATTTCTTCTTCAAATTTTGGTGATGTAATCCCATACTTTATCTTTCCTTTTCTTTTGGACATGTAATTTTGGGATGTGATGTTTTAAAGATTGTGTGTATCATTACCTTGGACTAGGCCCGACCGGCTTATGACTTAGATTGTGTTATGCTTGATGAATGTTAAATTTCTCATGGAAATAACATGTAATCACTTTCTTTATTATATCTGCTGTGCAATGTATTATACTATGAGATCTTGACAGGTTATCAAAATTTGTTATGAAATCAGTGCATAAGTTTTCTCGTGCAAATAATATAAAAACTGTACTAATGCTTGAACTAATAATCTCATTTTGTATATGATTATAGACAAATGGTGATTAGGAGATCAAATCCCAATAATGCAACCACTTCCAATGCCGATAATGCTGAATCCCCAGAAGCTACTCGAAATGTTACTGCCGCACAACTGCGGGAAATGATAAGTGAAGGCATCACAACAGCCATGGCAGCCAGAGGAGCTGACCCGAATGCAAACAATGATCCAAACTTTGATGCACGCAGAAACAACACCAACATGGGTTGCTCTTACCCTGACTTCTTAAAATGAAAACCCTCATACTACCGAGGAAAAGAAGGAGTTGTTGAATTAATGCAGTGGTTTGAAAGACTAGAGATAGTCTTCCGCATCAGCGGTTGTGTTGACGAGAACAGAGTTAAGTTTGTTACATGCACTCTGCTTGAGAGCGCCCTTACTTGGTGGAACTCTGTGGTCGCCATCCTTGGACATGACACTACTTATATTCTCACTTGGGCCAACCTCAAGGAGAGAATGACTGAGAAGTATTGTCCCAGAGAAGAAATGAAGAAGTTGGAAGTCGAGCTGTGAGATCTAGAGTGTAAGAACAATGATATCCTTTGGTACAACCAAAGATTTCAAGAGTTAAGCTTGATGTGCACCAGAATGTTCCCTCTAAGGGGTGACAAGATTGAGAAGTATGTCAGCGGACTCCCTGACAACATCCATGACAGTGTGCTAGCTTCACGACCCACTACCGTAGAAGGTGCTATGGAATTGCGACTGAGCTGATCAACAAGCGAGCCCGCAATCTGTCCGAGAGGCAAACGGACAACAAGATAAAATCCGATGAAAGATCTTGTAGAGCAGCCTTCCAAAAAGCAAAACGTTGGGCAAGTTGATGACACTACTCCCACAACCCACACCAAGAACTACTCGGGGTCCAAGCCTAAGTGTTCAAAGTGCAACTACCATCATGTTGCTAGAGGACAATGCCAAGGATGCTACAAGTATGGCCAACAAGGCCATTTTGCTCACGATTTTCAAACAAATTTTGCTACCCCAGGTCGACCCAATACCAATCCCGGGAACAACAACAAGGGCAAGTCCAATGCACGTGGTAGTGGAAGTGGGCAGCGGGGAAACCGAAACCCCGCAGGTGGAAGTAGTAGTGGACCAAAGAAAGCTGTGTTATGTTACGAGTGTGGAACCCCTGTACATATGAGACATGATTGTCCCAAGTTGGCCAACGAGAAGAAGGACAACAAGGGAACTCCTTCGCAAGTGTACATGGCCGGCAATGCCTAAGCAAATCCAGGATCCAACATCGTACCTGGTATGTTCTTACTAAACCAATGATATGCGTCTATCTTGTTTGATACATGAGTAGATTAAAGCATTACAATTGCTAAATTTAGTAAGGTAATGGAAATCCCTTCGATAGTTCTACGCTCCCATTATACTGTGGAATAGTCGACGGAAAAGTTATGATAGTTAAACACCATCATTCGAGGTTGTTCCTTAAAACTTTCCGATCACCCGTTTTACATCAATCGGATCCTAAAAAGTCTTGATAGCTTTCATGTCGTCATTAGCATGAATTGACTAGCAAGTATCATGCAATTATCCTATATGACCCAAAAATTGGTTCGTGTACTTTGGGGAGATGAAAACTTGATTATACTGGGGAGCCATAACCCCGATATAGTTAACACTAGATTTAGTGTCATTTCTAGCACCAACAAGCCCGAGAGTACTTGGTCCAGGGATACTCCAATTCCATAACCTGTTTCTCCCCCTGCCTAAACCGGAAAGACACATCCAATTCACAATGGGTGTATTTTGTAGGGTTATATTCGCCACTTTAGGCAACCCTAAACGTGAAAGACACATCCAACTCACAATGGGTGTATTCTTTAGGGTTATATCCGCCACTTAGGCAACCCCAAACCCGAAAAGCACATCCAACTCACAATGGGTGTATTTTGTAGGGCTATGTCCGACATCCCTCGTAAGGAGATGTTGAATGTCCCATGTTTTTGGGACATCCCGCTTTCATTTTTGGGTCCAATTAGTTCAACAATACCATCACCCACTAGACTCTGGGAGATGTGATTTCCTCTCTTTAGAAGTCAGAATTTGTATAAATTTTGAACCAGTAATAGTGAATGCATGACCCTTGTTACGGCACCCAGCAAGGTGCGCACTTCTTAATTCTTGGTATCTTCTTTTATTTCCACCAATTGAGGTACTTCTTTTCGGCTCCCCTCTCGCTCAACACCGTGACGAATAAAGCAGATTCTTTGCAACTTCTTACCCAATCGCCATCAACAACAATCTTAACCTCTCTGTTGGGTAGAAACTTTAGTACTATTAACTAATGTTTGTATCCCACAAGCTTGAGGTATAATTGTAAGTCTTTTATTAAAGTTGTTGATATAGGAGGGGTTATAGTTAAAATGTTATGTTTTGCCTTCAACCCCCAATTTTCATCATCGGGTGTGGAGATATAACCTGTATCTCACCAGTGAATAGGATGCAGATGTAGTATATCCTTAGCCTCCCCATCATATAAAATATGCTGGCGTGGCCTCCTCATATCAGAAACCATTTGCAATGGATTTGTCCTCATAATCAAATCTAACGCCAATGGTCCTCTCCTAGATCCTAGAAGGGTATGGCTGCGACCCCCGTTGGGAAGCCCGCACCTATTCATCCACAGTAGCAGTCTTCTTTACTGCTCAACCAGATGTATAGTGTGATCCAGATAAAGATCTCTTTGTATTCCCTTCCTATTCATCCATAGCAGCAGTCTCCTTTACTACTCAATCGGATGTACAGTGCGATTCGGATAAAATATCTCTTTGCATTCCCTCCCTATCCACCCACAGCAACAATCTCCTTTACTGCTCAATCGGATAAATAGTGCAACCCGGATAAAAATATCTTTGCGTTCTCTTTTGTTCACCTGTAATAACAGAAGCTTTCATTAATGCCCAATCGGCCGTATATGAGTAAATTAGGTATAAGCCACTTCTTGTTCATGCTGCTTTCTGTACCTGAGAGAGAGTCTGAAACGAATCATACTTAGAACATCTTCCACTTAAGAGATAACTACGTTTTTTAGTAGCTTTGAGGACAAAGCTAAAATAACGGGGTGGTGCTATAAAATCCATGATTTTACCATGATTTTATGTATTGAAATTTCACCCATTAATCCTAGAACACATTCTCATGTACTATACTTCTATAAGTTGTGTGTGAACTTGTCCATTATGTACTTATACCTTTACATCTATATTGGTTATAAATAAGTTACATAGCTTAAACCATGTACCTAAAACTAGGGATAACAAGTAGTAAGATGTATACTTAACATTTGAGATATACTACACTTAATAAAAATTTGGAAATATACTACATTAGGTAATGTAACCATGTATATGTGTACATGAAGACTAAGAGCTCACTTAACTCTTATGGACTAGCCCAAGGTTGTACTCTAGCCCAACAAAAGCCCAACACAAGCCCACCCTACCCTTTTGGATAGCCTTACATGACACATATGTGTAGGTGGAAGGAGAAGAGATGCATGGGAAACATAAAGGCTTACACTTGGCAAGAATTCTCTTACCAAGACAAGTCATGCCTTTTGCCCTTCTCTCTCTCTCCTTTTAGCCGAAAAAACACACATACTCTCACATTCTATCATACAATCTAATCTTGTTTCTCTCATCCTCTTCTCTCTCAATCATACGGCTTAAAGCCATATACAACCAAAAACCAAGTATTAAATCCACCAAGATCATTGTCTCATCTTTACTACAAACCATTAGTAGTATCATTTCTTTTGGAATCACTATAAACAAGCCCTAGCGAAATCTTTAAGGCCACGACTTGATTTATATTGGGGTTTTCTTCACTATCTTGAGTAGATCTCAACTTTCCTTGTTCATCTAGATCCTCCTTGGTACTTTTAGGCAAGAAAGGTATACACTACATGTTCTTTCATTTCTTCATGCATGCATCATCATACATCTATAAACACAAGTAAATAACATGTTAAAATCAAGATTTGATAAAGCTATGACCATTATAGGTCACGACATATTTATGAAAATCATATCCATGATTTAAAGTCTTTTAATAAGAAACATATGATTTGTATTCTATGTTTTAAACTAGATTTTAAGACCATATGAAACCTTTTATAAATCTAAATGTTGCATGGGTTACAAATCTTGTTTTATTGGACTATGGTTAAAATAATCATAGATCTCATAAAATGAACTTATGTAACTTAAAGATCATAAAACCCATGACCTTAAAGGTCACGGCAAAAATAAATAGTGACCATATGATTTGTCTCCCAAGTTTTAAAAATGGAATATTAAATGTTACATGTTAAATGGAATATTAAAAATCACAAAATATAACTTAGGGGTATAAATGTAGCCGTGGGTTACATATGACTTAAAATGGGTTAGATGTACATGCATGCTTATATAAACCTAGATCTAGTGATAAGTGTTAACTTAACATGATAAATATGAAATAAGCTAAATAGATCTTATGGGAATATTCGGAGAAAACAATATAGCCGTAGGCTATATATTGTTTTCTTGGAATGATAGTAACCTTGGGAACATGCATGTAACTTAGATAATCATGATGTATTTTTGTAAATATTTACAAGATTTAAAATTAGCTAAAGTGTTCATCTTGGAAATACCAAGATTTAAAAATATAGCCGTGGGCTATATATGTGTACATGAATCTATGATTGATTTTTAGGTCTAGACATAGTTTATATCTCATTTTGGACTTGTGACTTATTTTCTTGATGTGTACATAGCTAGATCTATTTTTGTAACACTTATAAATTACATGCACCCTTAACATGAGACTTGACTTATCTTAATAAGCTATAAGTAATTATAGCCGTGAGATATAAGCTCCTATTAGTGCTTATGACTTACTTACAAACTTATAACACACCTAGATCTAATTTGGTACACCACAAAAAACAAATTATAAGTTTTATTTCTTCTATTTAGATTTAAAACTAAATATGAATAAGTTCATAATAAACTTATAAGAATATCCTAAATTAAAACATACATAAAATGTAAAGTAGTGTTAATGGACTACTTAAGTCCATGAAATGTTAATATAAAACTTAATGGACCCAATAAGCCAATTTGATAAATCTTAGTAACTTAAATGAACTTAAGATTACACCTAGGCCCATTTAACTAATGAAAGGACTTAAAAGTGTATTAAGCCCAATAAATGATTTAAAGGCCCATTAAAATAAATTAGTGGACTTGAGATATATTTAAGCCCACTAAAATAGACGATTAGATATTTAGCCCATTTAATGAGCCCATATAAAGTTTGAATGTTAAAATACAAGTTTTTATAATAAAATATAACTTATAAAAACTTTTTGGATGAAAATGACAATTTATAAAACTTAAGGACTAAAACCGTAACTTATGAAACTTGTTTTGATAAACTAGTAAACACAAGGACTGAAAATATAAATATCCAAAAGTCTAGGGTTTAATAAATACTATCCGTGGTAAATTAAACCCTAGGGACCATTTTGGGAAGTTTCTAAAAGTTATTTTGTCATTTTATAACCCTAAGGACCATTCTTGTAAATTGCTGAAACATAAAGAAGCCCTAGGGGCTGTTTTTGTAATTTTAGTAAAGTTACAAAACCTAGATATAACTAGAGGGACTAAATCTGCCATAAGCCGAAACTTTAACAAGCCCTAGGTACTAAATATGTAAAATCCGAAAGTTATACTTGTTTAAAATATAGAGGGACTAGTTTTGCCATATTCCGAAACATTAACAAGCCCTAACCCTAAAATCTATTTTAATTATAATAAAACATAATTAAATACTTAGACCATAAGAATTAATGTATAAATTCTTAAGTTTAAATTATTTTATAAATGTTAAAATAATTTATGGAAACTCTAAAGTTAAATAAAATATTTTATTTTATTTTTCAAAATAAAATATTTATATATACTTTAGGAAATAATTGTATAAACAATTATGAATATCTATTACTAATATATAAACTCATATACTTTTAGAAAAATCAAAACTATATGAAAAGTTGGACAAATTGAATGCTAATATGTAAGTAAAACACCTTACGTTTACTTAAAATAAGAAACTTAATAATAAGTTAAAATGGATAATTATAATACATGAACTACGAACGTGAACTAATATTAAGTATAATTTTTATATTTACTTAATAATGAAACTTAGTAGTAGATGAGTGATTATAATACATGAACGAGAACGTAAATTAATAATTTAAGTAAGACATTATATGTCCACTTAAATAAGAAACTTAATTGTAAGTTGAATGATTATTATAAGTACATGTATGCTAACTGATATTAATAGTTGAACAATTTATGTTAGTTAGAAATGAAACTTATATAAATAAGTTTAAATGAATATTGTTGATACTTGAACTACCGTTATTTAGATAAATACCGTAGCATAAATGACCTGACTAAAATCTGTATAAGCATACATATATGATCTTTGTACTATCTATTAAGATTGTACTATTTGATTAGGCATAACTTTGGCGTGAGCTTTAATTGGATATTCGTATTAAACATCTATTGCCTACTCTCAGGTGAGTTTACGGCCCCATGTAAACTTTTGATAAAACTTTCCCATTTGGGAAAGATAATATGCGAACACTTAATGTACATAACAAGATTGTATAAACTTGACTATGATTGATTATTATTAGAAATGTTAAATTGTTATAAATTGCCCGAATGTTATCAATAGATCTATTAGGGATTGACCATCCCCTTCTGGGTGAGTCATGCTCACTGTACCTTGGCCGGGACAACAGACGTGTACCATGTTGGAACTGGAATGGGTGTCTTTTTATAAGACACTACGTCCTCATCTGTTGAGGACTATGGAAGGTTAAGCTTTAGTTTCTAATAATAAACAAATGTAATCTACATTTTAGTAAGAATGCTTTGTGCATTGTTACTTCTATGATTAATGTATGTCTAAACTAATTAATTGTTATAACCTGTAAATTCACCAACTTTATGTTGACCCACTTAGTATGTTTTGCACAGGAATATGAAGTTAGTACGTGGTGTGTGCATGGTCTCCAACATCTTAGTAATCTACATCATAGGACTCGTCAGGGGTTCTATTTGGGAAACATAAACAATCTCCTCACGACATGTTAAAAATAGTTCTAATTTATTTTTTTAATAAACATGTAATCTGATTTGAATAACTCTTTATCTTATGCTCTATGGACTATATGCTATCGATCCACCCTAGTGACATCTCCGTGGATATTTCCGCATATTTTGACCCTACCCGGGGTGTCACAGAATACAAAAAAACTACGAAAACCCTAAAAAACAATGTTGATCTTCGACTTCTTTTCTCCAGGGGATTTTATGTGGGTTTTGGTTTATAAAAGCCTTATATAGATATTTAGGAACAATCCTAGCCCAATACCAAAAGTTTGGTTTCCTTTTTTTCTTATCTCCTCCCTTTTGCGTCGACTTACACCGACCCCCTCTTTTTTATTATTATCATTAATTAATGTATTAATAGTATTACCTTAATTTACCTTAATATATTTCAGCTCCTAAAGTCCTCAAAACCTTACAACCGTAAAACTAGTCAATTTTACGCGATTACCGTAAAATACGTAAAATACACGATTTTATGAAAACTCTCAAAATAAGTTATTAACTAAATAACTAAGTCTAAAATAACTTAAAATTAACCCGTAAATTATTCCCGACTTTAAATCCTTAGTCTGAGAACTCTAAACAGTAAACCTCGTATCGTAAATATACGATTTACTATAATACATATACGTACACATAAAATCCTAAAATAACACTATACTCTATCATAGTTACATCCAAGTGAACTAATGAGAATGAACCAATCCCATCATAACATCATATAATGTACTACGCACTACATAAACAATGTCTAACATTTAGTCAAATGCTCAAATATAAACATATAGCACATAAACCTACACTAAGCACATAATCAAAGTCAAACAGTCATAAGTGACAAATCCCAAAATTTGGGGTTGTGTCACATATATAAGTTACGCTTTGGACCTTTTATTATATTATGCTTCTTATATGACACTATAAGGTGGCCTTAGTCTCTGTATCGAAGCGGGTGTTACATTATGGTATCAGAGACCTACGACCTAGTATATGACCTGTGAGGTTTGGGTACACACTAGGCTTCCGTACATATTTTGATTTTATCGTTAATTTTTATATTTTAAATCGTTTTCGTGGTTTTGTTTGCTGATTACTCAATTGGGGACGACAAGAAACCTTCTGAAAAGAGACGTGATTTTGGCTAGTGCTTCAAGTATCATTTCAAGATATTCTTTATTTGTTTAATCGTGATTTTCTTTTTCTTTATTTTGATTCGATGGTGTTGCGGCATTTTTTTCCCATTTCTTTTTCGTTTGGCACATGAAGAATGATTTAAAACATGCCATGTTAGTAGGGAGCTTCATACTAAGATGTTCCATCTCGATATTACGTTCTGGCTGAGTGGTTGGGTTTACGATTTAAAGTGCACTCGCTCCCCAAACGTTTATAGAATAGCTTCTGAACTATGATGGCCCAAACAATGATATCGTTATTAAACGTTCTGAAGTGTCCAACATCGACGATTTTTTGGTTCGCTTGAAATCTGAAAGTTTGACCTTGATTACGTTACTTCTCTGACTATCCTGTGTGCGTTTTATGTATTTCATATTCGTTTGATCCGATTCGTACGTTTTCGTATTCATTTTTCGTCTAAACATAAAACTGCAATTTCGCGGCAGAAATTTCTTTTAGATGAGAAGAATTATAAAACCCGTAAATACCTACTTAATTTCGAGGATGAAATTTTCTTTTTGAAGGGAAGAGTTGTAAAACCCGCATTTTAGAAATACGAAATTTGGTCATTCGAGTTCTCTTTGAAAATTTGAAGTTTCATTTCATTTCGTAAAATCTCATTTCATTTCATTTTATTTAAGTGTGTATTTAAATGAATTAAGAAGTTTTAAATAATAAAAACCTTATATTATAAAATCTTGGAAATCTAAAGGATATAATATATAGCTTATAAAAAGAAAATAATAATAATATATATTTATAAAAAATCATTATTTGGTCTGCCCCTAATGAAATTAAAAAGATTTAATTTTTTTTATTTTTAAGATATTCACTTACTTGTTTTATACAAGGTTTAAATTTAGAAAAGGGTGTAAGGTTTTTAAAGGATATATTATGTAGACTTTAAAATATGTCAAAAAAATTATTTGATCTTATCCCTTATGGTTTATATGGCTGGTTTTTATTAAAGAAAACAAAGAGAATATTGATTTCTATTTGATTTATGTTATTATGGGAAATTAAGTAAAAATCCATGAAAAATGTTCCCTCTAAATATGGTACTTGCTAAAAAACACAAATCCATCTCCCATATGTATATTGTTGGAAATACGTTTTTATGTATTTAGAAATGATCGGTCACTCCAACGATATATTCAAGTATTGGGCTCGTGATCCAATATATAAACATATAGCCCACCAAAGCCCACATGTAGGGTGGGCTATATATACCCCCTCCTAGCATGTTAGGAGGGGTTGATCACTTAGTTATTCATTTTCACATTCCATCTTTCTCCCATTCTTCATTTCTCTCTCTAACTCTCCCTCTCTAGTTCTTTGATCTTCTTCTCTATTTAGATAAACATAAACACTTGCACAATCCTAAGAAATTAAGGACCTACAATCGGTATCAAGAGCTATGGTTGAATATTTGGATTTGCGTGTTTTTATCTATTGATTTGTTGGTAAAAGTTTTCTTCTTTCACAACTTTGTTTGTCTCGTCTATTGCTTTCTTTCTTTGGCTTCTGATTATCAACTTTTGTTTTTTTTCAACTTGTGTCACAAATCTGTCCAAAAGTTCATGAGTAAACAGTTTTAAAGTATCAATTTTTAAGTATTTATCAACTTAAATCTCGATTTGAGTTTTTTGTCACAAAAGTTTAAATTTTTTCTATCATCAGTTTTTAAACTTTTGTCATATCCAAATAAACTTTTGTCATAACTGACTATCAGTTTCATCTATTGTTTATCAACTTTTGGTTTTGTCATATCCAAATAAACTTTTGTCATAATCTGAGTATCAATAGATTATTTTCTCAGTATCAGACTTTATCTCATATCAAGATTTTTGTCTCTGGTAATATCATCTTTATCAAGATTTTCATATCCAAATAAACTTTTGTAATAATCTGAGTATCAATAGAATATTTTCTCAATATCAGATTTTATCTCATATCAAGTTTTTGTCTCTGGTAATATCATCTTTATCAAGATTTTCATATCCAAATAAACTTTTGTCATAATCTGAGTATCAATAGAATATTTTCTCAGTATAAGATTTTATCTCATATCAAGATTTTTGTCTCTGGTAATATCATCTTTATCAAGATTTTGTCTCTGGGTATAGTCTTTTGTGATATTACGATCTGTTGGAAAAAGGTTTTACCATTCAGATACATATTCTGATCTGTTACAAGGGTTTATCATATTCCGATCGAAATATTGCGATCGCAAAAACCTTACGGTTTCTAAATTACGATCAAATATTCCGATAGCAAAGTTACGATCTAAAGTTACGATCTAAGTTACGATCTAACTTGCGATCTAGACTTACGATCACGATTTGCGATCACGACTTGCGATCGTGATATTGCGATCGTGACATTGCAATCGTGACACTGCGATCGTGACGTTGCGATGGTGACATTCTGACTGTTATTGCGATTGGATTGCGATGGGAGTATTTTGATATTCCTATGGATAAGTTAGATATTGCGATGGGATGTGGACTCTATATTGTGATGACTTAAAAGACTAAATATTGGATATAACCAAGACTCTTTATAACATTAGACTCACCTCAACCTCGACAACAACGAAACTGACTCGACAAAACGACACAGACTCGATAGACTCACAATCACATAGACTCGACCTTCAGCCTCGACTAAAACAGATCGAAGACTCGAACACAAACCGAATCAACATCCATCTTTTCACTTCAACCAAATCTATCAGATCTATTTTATTCCCATTGACACCTAACCCTCTCTAAATCTGATCAAGACTCAAAACATAAACAATACCAAGATCTCAGATTCAACTCATCTTGTAATCTTTAAAGATATTTCGAGTTTTTGAAACTGATATCATCATAGATCTTGTGTGAGAAGATTAATCCTTCTTTTTAATTTTCAAAAATAAAGATAGATTTATAATAATTGTGTTATATTCATTAATCTTTGTTTTGATTGTAAAGAAAGAACAACACAAAAACCGACATGCACTCGAATATCAAACCTACCTGAGACCTTCTTTGATCTTGAAGAACCCTCGAATTACATCAGTGTTTTAAATTGGTTTCGATGTGTAAGATGGCGATTGATTTGATTTGACTTAAATTGTTTTTTGCTGACTGTAATTTAGATTTAAGTTTGGTTGAGAGATTGATTAACAAAAGGGGGCGGATATTTTGAGAAAGAGAAATTAGGTTTAGATTGGAGTTGATTGAGTTTTGGGAAAGAAGTTGTTGGTGACTGAGAGAAATAGTGAGGCGGAGTTTTTGAGAATAGGGTGAATGAGGTTAGGCTTACGGATGGAGTGATTATATACCTAAATTTTAGGTATTGATTATTAAGGGTATACGTGGTCTTATAGCAAACCCTAAATATACGTGTTTATTGGGTCTTGGACGTGTGTGGAATTTATTTCCATATTTACATCTGTCTAATGTGTGTGGGGCGGAGGTTTCAAAAAAAGTAAATCCTACAATAATTCCAAGTGCTAATACTTTTATACACAATTGTTTGTCAATTATTCCTAGAGGGCTTTTATTTTGAACACACAATTGTTGGATTATTGGATTGATCCGGGTATTTTGTAAGAACCAAGCGGTAATATTTTTGACTAACGTGATGAGAAAATGTGACTAGACAAAGTAACGAGACAAAGTGTGCCGACCAAGAAATTATTGAGCCGAGAAAAGAGATATATCACCAAACGAGGATTTTTAAGAGTTATTTACTGATCTTTCGTTGGTTCTGTCGAATCCCCCGAATTTCATTTCTCGGTTTCTCCACGATCTGTCAAACATCGTATTGATCTTTTGATAATTAATCACAATTATCTTTCATCGACATTCAATGGAATCGTCAACGTCGACAGTTCTCGAGGGAGAACTGCAACACATGCAACTCAAAGAGATTAAATTGAGTAAAAAACATTGGAAATCTTTCACGAACTCAAGACACATCTTGTAATTCTCTATCCGCACAAGATCACCGAACTTCCACCCTTAGTTCAAATGTTATTTGGCAAAGTGGACAACCTCAAAGAGAAGATTTTCAATAATTTGGATGAGTTAAGGTTGCAATTTGAAAGGGAGAATCTTCATGAGGTTAAAGCAAAGATGTATCTAGAAGTCCTTCGCACATAGTTTAAGGTTTTCTTTGCCTCAACAATGGAATCTCCTTCTGATTATTCGAATCCATTCTTTCACCAGATTTTCACCTTGCATACAGGTTGCCAGACTAAAACCTTTAGAAGTGGTTTACTCAATCACATCAATATCCTTGAGAAATGTATTGAGGTCACGTTAGTTACTTACAACGCGATACGGTTGAAAAAGGGTCAGATTCAAAGAATCAAGGAGTCGTCTAAACCATTGCATGGAACAATACCTCATGAACATGAGAGAGAGACATGCTTCAAGTTGTCGTCAAAAGATGATCAGATAAGCCCGGTGCAAGAAATGGGTGCCAATTTGGTCGTCACGGTAAGCAATGGCAAGGAATCAGAAGGAAAGCATGAACCGAGTAGCAAGTCACAAGCACCAACTGTTCAGGTGCCAAGTTTCAACAATATTCAGCATATTGAGCATTCTGAACCTAATTATGCCAAACATGGGATGGAAAAGAGTGATAGCGATACCAATTCTGATTCATCCGATGTGAGTCATAATGGGGGAGAAAGTGTTCAAAATGCTAACAATCATGATAAATGCTATATGATTACCTCGTTAACTGATTCTAATTCCAAGATTAAAGAGCTCGAAACGATCGTAGCTCAGCAATCAAAAGATATTGAGGATGCCAAACTTGAATTTTCCAAGAAAACGAACAAATTTGAAACATATTTTGAAAAACTTGAAAAATCAAACGTTGTTCTTGAACAAAAATTGGATCAAACAGTTCTAGATTCTAAAGCTGAAAAGGATAATCTTTTGAAACAAATTTAGTTGCTTGAATTTAAGTTGGCATCCCAAGATGAATTGCTCAAAGAAAATGAAACGTTAAAGGCTCAAGTACAGGAAAAGGTCTTTGCTATAGCTGCGTTGAAAAACGAATTGAGGAAAACTAAAGGAACTAGTGTGGAAACTAAGCTTGAAAAACCATCAATCTTGGGGAAACTGCCTTAAATTCAGTCTGTTAGACAACCGACTGCATTTAGATCCGAGCGACCAAAATCCTCGAGACCACAGTTTGCCTCCCAAGTTGATATGGTTCATCTTTCTAGACCAGTCACTCCACCATCTAGGCCCAATGTGACTAAAACAGCTTATGCAAGACCTAATCACATGAATGCCTCTAGTCTCCCTAGACATAGTCCAAAGAACACGTCTCGAACTAGTTCAAATGACGTTCACCATAAATCTGGTCTGAGGGAAGCTAAGCAAAAGACACAAGTAAGAGATAGGAATTTTAAACCTAGTCAGATGCCTTCTAGATTACCCAACACTTCTAACCGTAGCATGTCATATCCTAGGAGCATCAATCAATCATCTAGGAATTCTAGATCTTACTCGTACATTAAATATGCTACTTGTAAAACATCTAGGAAATGTGTCTTTAAAGCCAATCATGATTCTTGTGTCAAGAAATTACTTAATGAGGTGAACTCCCGTGCTAGACTTAAATCCAGTGGGTAGCCAAACTCAAACCCATTGGTAAAATGTGGCGCCCCACTGGTAGAACTTTCACTCTTGTAGGAAACGAGTGCCCTTTAACTAGGATAGTCTCTGATTCTACTAAGATTACTAGGGAGGAAATTGAAAAGGATGATACATCACTTAAGCCTGAACTTAAGGTTTTCTATAAAAGGAAACGTTTTCCAGCTAAGACAAGTGAATCATCTCCTCAGGTCACCAATGGCACAAGAAAAGAAAACTGTGAATCCCCAATTGCTTCTAAGATATATATCGCTAACCCACATCAAAGCATACAACTTTCTAATGAGAATGTAGGTACCAAAGTTAACGTTCAACAAGAAAACAGTGGTCCAATCTTTGTATACTGTACAACTAAGGACACTCTCAGAGTTTGGTTGCTGAAAAAGCTGATATCTAAGAAACAAGTATCTCAGGGGACTCGCAGTTAAGGTGTACATGGCTCACAATCAAATCGCAGTCTGTGACCCGAACTTCAATGAAAGGGAAGTTTATCTCGTCAACGATAACTTACCCTCAAAACGAGAACGTAAATTTTCTCGAGCACGAGTTTAATTTAAAACTATTTAAAGGTTTTAAACTCGTGTATAAGGTTCATAGTCAAATCACAGTCGATGACCCGATCTTCAGATAAAAGAAAGTTTATCGCCGATGATAAACTTATCTTCAAAAACGAGATATTAAATTTTCTCGGACACGAGCTATCATTAAAACTATTCAAAGGTTTTAAGCTCTTGTATATGGCTCATCGTTAAATATCAGACGATGACCCGATCTTCAAATAAAGGAAATTTATCGCCGATGATAAACTTATCCTCACAAACGAGAAATTAAATTTTCTCGGACACGAGCTATCATTAAAACTATTCAAAGGTTTTAAGCTCGTGTATAAGGCTCATCGTTAAATATCAGACGATAACCCGATCTTCAAATAAAGGAAAGTTTATCGTCGATGATAAACTTATCCTCACAAACGAGAAATTAAATTTTCTCGGACACGAGCTATCATTAAAACTATTCAAAGGTTTTAAGATCGTGTATAACGCTCATCGTTAAATGTCAGACGATGACCCGATCTTCACATAAAGGAAAGTTTATCGCCGATGATAAACTTATCCTCAAAAATCGAGAAATTAAATTTTCTCGAACATGAGTTTACTTTAAAACTATTCAAAGGTTTTTAAACTCGTGTATACGGTTCATTGTTAAATTTCTGACGATGACCCGGACCTCAAAGAAAGGAAAGTTTATCGCCGATGATAAACTTATCCTTACAACGAGAAATTAATTTTTCTCGGGCATGAGCTAATATTAAAAACATTCGAAGTTTTTTAAGCTCATGCACAATGACTTATAGTTAAATATCAGACTATAACTCGGACTACAATCTTAGGAAAGCTTATCTTTAATGATAACTTATCCTCGTAACGAGAAATTAGTTTTTCTCGGTCATGAGCTTGTATTAAAACATTCCAAGTTTTAAGCTCATAAAGGAAGTTGTATCTTTTAAATAAGAGAAATTTTCTTCATAACGAGAAATTTACCTTTATCTGTCATGAGCTTTACGTTAAAACATTCAAAAGTTTTCAAGCTCATGAAAACGACTTCTAAGTAAATACCAACTTACTGGTTATTCAATTAAAAGGAAAGTTAATCGCGGATGGTAACTTATCCTTAACAACGGGAAGTTTACAACTTCTCGGACTTGAGCTCGTTTTATAGGATATTCAACATCTTAAGCTCAAGAAATTGGTTTTCAAAACACTGAACACAATTTTCCAAGGATTTCTCAAAAGGTATTTTCTAAATCTTTCAAAATTGTGTGTTCTAAAATGTTTTGATAAAAAGAGCATGTCTTCTGGAATCGATAATATTTACGGTACTAGAAATGTCATTCAGTAATGACACGGGGTTGTAAATAAAGTTCGAACAGAAGTTCAAATGTTTTTAAAACATGCTCAAAATGGTTTGCTATTATTTCAGATAGTAACCCGCTTTTCATATTAAAGTCAAGCATTTCACCGGAAAGCTTAGACACAACAACGGGAATTAATTTTCTCGGGCATGGTTTGTTTTATAACCATGTAAGGGATCGTGTTTACGGAATAACACAATCTAACACGAATTAATGTATGCATCAGTGCATTTATTTGTTAAAACAAGAGAAGTCTTGTTTTTATGAAGCTATCATCTCTACAACCATAGCAATCTACAATTGGTATCTACATACTCGATGATGCGACTACTCAAACGACGACTACAGCTCTTTCGATAGAACACGGGTCAACAATTGAGGTGGAGCAATTATCAAGCATTCAGAATCTTTGATGCCGAACGTGCCAAGTTAACAAATTGGTGTCAAGAAAACGATATCAATCGTAAACATGATGTCAAGAGATAACTTCCGACTTGACGAGGCGACCAACATTCGTGAACAAGAACCATGTGATTCTATCATATGATGTTCTCCATCATTCAGGTTTAACCTCGTACATTGCTAATCTTATGAATAAATTATCATATATGATCATTGCACGTAATAAATACCTTACACTTGTGTTTAAAAGGTATTTAATTTACGTTTCAAGTACATCCTCATTAATTTGAGGGGGGGCTTGTGTAAATCATGAAGATAATTGGATTTGTATTTTTCTTCCCAAATTTTCTTAACATGCTATTAAATCAATTGATATTAAAAACATCGATTGGGTTAATATTTTTAATATGGGGTAGAAAATGTGATTTAATATGGAAAATGATTAATCAAAAATGGTTTTTACTTAATGTGCTGGCTCATCCCGACATGTGCAAAATGTTTTCGAATATCGTATCATAAGTTAAGGGGGAGCAAAATGGATTTGCACTTCAAAATGGATTTCATGGTGATCTATACTTACCCACAACCTATTTATTTCACGACGATGAAGATTGTGGTGACATAAGGTTGGTAGGATAGGTTAAGTCCAATGATTCTTCTAGAAACGGAGGAATCTTCCCAAGGACTTTCCATAACTAGAAATAGTAGTGCTTAGGAAAGATGGAGGAAGATTGTAAACGTAGTTGAATACCGACCAAGTACTTAAGTTAGCACTGGAACAATCACAACAAGGTGCTAGTTATGACGTATTGGTAAGCATTGAAGGGTTGGAGAATGAAAAAGAATTGTAAAGATAAAGGGTGTAAAGAAAGAAGCCCTCCTTACAACTTTAGGCAGAAACTGGGTCAATACATATGCTATTGAGATCATTTTTCAATGATTCTCGATATTGAAGATAGACATCATGGACCCAGTGATTCAATGCACAACCTATCCCAACTAAATCAGATATATCTCAAAAGATATTTGTTTTAATCACACGGGGATAACGCATTATCTATTGATTTATTCACTCCGAATAAATTGGTATTGAAATGGTGGCACTCCTCTCCAGCCTCCGATCACTAAAATCCAAAATGCACGATCGAGTCTAGAGCCATTTGAGATCATCAAATATCTCGTTAGGACACACTTTCATAATTCCTTGCTTCTTCACACACTATGAAAAGTAAGAAAGATCTTAAGAGTCCTACACAAAATCTTCATGATCTTGCGTGAACATCCGAGTACTACGAAAGTATTTATAATGAAGATGGAAATCCTTCTTGAGCGAATGTCAAAAAACTCATGGTAGGTGACTTGTGCGATTCTTTATGAATCAAGCTTGTGATAAATGGAAAGCAACAGTGGTTTAATTCTTAACTGAACTTAAACACGTTCTAGGCCTCTATGCAATATCTTAATGATCTTGCCAGAACACTCAGAGTGTCACTCTATAGTGTTCACAGTGATGAGTGGAAATCCTTCTAGTGTTAACCTCAAACAGCACTTGGTAGGTAACTTGCAAGATTCTATATGAATCAAGCTCGTGACAACTGGAAAGCAACGATGGTGCGACTCTTTAATGAATCAAACTTGTTCCAGGAATCAAATTTGACGGCTTCAAATCATGGGGACAATATTATCCAAATGATTCACTCTTTATGTTCGTAGTCAGCTTTGGACGGTCGAATAAAGAGAACAGGTTTACCGCGAAATCTTGTCAAGGAGGTTCTTAATTGAAACTACCTGCCACAAGTACGATATATAATATCGTCCAACGGTCTTCACCGACCGGAGGTAAAATTCTACCGAATTAGAATGAAATGTTCAAGGCCATTTCATCCGTGTATATGTTTTGTTGATAACTGTTTTATACAGCGTAACAAGAAGGTGGAATTGTGGTGTTAAATGTATAAGAAGTCGTCAAAACATGCTTATATTGTATGCACTTAATACTTCAACAAATTTAAGAAAGCCTAAAAGTCAAGTCTTCCGCTGTATCAAACTCTGAAGCTTTCAAGAATTTATAAAGGTGTAAGTATGTGGAACATGAAGTCACGAGGAGGCGAACATCACAAGTGATGAATGCACAAGGTCAAGGCAAGGAAACATGCTCAAGACTAAAGTCAAAGATCTCATCTACATATTCACAAGAACAAGATCGAAGACTCAAGCATGGTATGCTTGGTTTAAGATTTTGTAAAATGGTGTGACCTCCCTTAAGGGGAGATTGTTAGAAATACGTTTTCCAAAGAAAGTCTCGGTCACATCATTGTTAGCATAGATCACGAGCTATAGACTATTTAGGACATTGTAACTTGGAGTGACCTCCCTTAGGGGGAGATTGTTGGAAATACGTTTTTACGTATTTAGAAAGGATCGGTCACTCCAACGATATATTCAAGTATTGGGCTCGTGATCCAATATATAAACATATAGCCCACCAAATCCCACATGTAGGGTGGGCTATATATACCCCCTCCTCGCATGTTATGAGGGGTTGATCACTTAGTTATTCATTTTCACATTCCATCTTTCTCCCATTCTTCCTTTCTCTCTCTAATTCTCCCTCTCTAGTTCTTTCATCTTCTTCTCTATTTAGATAAACACAAACACTTGCACAATCCTAAGAAATTAAGGACCTACATATATATTTCGTCCAATGATGCTCCATAAACACAAAATCTCCATTGTTAAATTATCTAGGCTTTTATCCTTAATCTCCATTGAAAAAACCTTGAATTCTTGGTGTTTTGGTATTCTTCCTTCTAATCCTTGTTGTTTTTGTGATGGGTGGTGATTTCATCATCAACATAAACCTCTCTCATGTAAGTTTTATTCAGACCTAATTCATGTGTCATCATGGAATGATTTTATGTTTTAATTTTGTGAATTGGTGTTCTTCCTTCTAATCCTTGTTGTTTTTGTGATGGGTGGTGATTTCATCATCAACATAAACCTCTCACATGTAAGTTTTATTCAGACCTAATTCATGTGTCATCATGGAATGATTTTATGTTTTATTTTTGTGAATTAGGGTATTATAAACCCTAATTTTATGTTTATGGTGATTGATTAATTTTGAAAAGTAAAAGTTATTTAGATATATGTTTAAACAGATGTTAGAGGTATTAAATGAGTTATTAACCTGTTAATCATGATCTAGACACCCTAAGGTGATCTAGATAGGTATAACACACTTTTTAAAACCAGGTTTTTGGCTTTTAACAATTTTACAAAGGCCTTATAGACCCATAAAGGAGCCTCTATGATTTTTATAAGAATTTATGGAAATTTCTTTATGGGGTAACTATGTAGTAATACTTACCTTAAATACTGGCAAAATATTTTAAATATGGAAACTATGGTTTTAGTATGTTAACCACCTATTTATGGTAACTTTGTAGTGTGATTTTTATGTTATATGATATGTATGTACATATACTTTGTAGTTACGGTGACACTTGGTTAGTCTCGTTAGGATTTGACTGCGGTTCTGTGTGTGCGCGATTGCTAATGGTACAAATATTTGGTCCTTTCAGCAAGGACCTTCCTATCTCCTTTTAGATTTATTTTGCATGATCCCTATAAGCCATTGCTATGATTTCCTTTATGATCTCGCTGATTTGATAGGATCTCATTAATCCCTTTGATTCACTATGATTCTTATGCTTCATTTGCTTCCGTATGTTCCATATGCTTTGTTATGAATATCCCTTGATGTATGTGCTTTATGTTTATGCTTTCTTACCCTTTTGCCCGAGCTATTTGAACTAGTCATAGAGGTACCATGACAATGTCATCCGATGCACCTGTGGCATGACACTATCTGGGGTGGTGTGATTAGTCCGTGTCGTTCCCTTTCGTGAGCTCAAATTATATGATGCTATTATGGGTGTGTATGCTAGTCATGAGCTAGTGTACATACTATGACTTTGTTTTGGAGGGAGTGTATGGGTGCATCCTAGGGTTCGTATGTTATGTGATTTAGTGAATAGGTGATATGTGCTATATGCCCCATATCGCTTTCGGTGCATTAGGTTTGGCCGCCTATGTACACTTATGTGACTTTATGTGATGTTGTATGATGTTGTGTGATGTGTATGAGCTCGTGGGTACTTCCTTTACCTTTCTTTCATTCTCTTTTGATATCTCTTATTCCATCTCTTGTACATCTATTATTATTATCCGCAACTTCCGTTATATCACTTCACTTTACAATTTATTATTCTATTTGTTCACTGAGCGTTAGCTCAACCACGTTTTGTTTTCCTGCGATAGGTTTTATACGGGAAGATGGGAATTAAGAGCTGGGTTGAAAGTAGTTTAGAGTTTACCTTTGAGTCAATAGATAATGAAAGCATTATGTTCAGTACTTTACATTTGAACCCCTTTGTTTTTAAAATTATTATTTGAAAGATATTTTATCATAATAAATAAGTTACATTTTGGATATTTTATTATATTATATTTCTGATATGACACCATAACGTGGCACTTAGTCTCTTAATCAGAGCGAGTGTTACAATCATGCATTGATGGGTCAGCCGCATGTCTTATTCTAACCAATCCAGAAGGTGTGAGGTTTACATATGCTTGCGCTTCGAGTTTACAACCACGAACAATGAAGCTGAGTATGAGCCATTGATAGTTGGACTGCGGATCGCCGCTCACATGGGTGTACGCAACCTAGAATCGAATGTGTATTCCCGAATGGTTGCAAACTACATCTTGAAGAAAACTAAGTCACTGATCGTGGGTTTCAGCAAGTTCCTTTAGGTGAGAACAAGAAGGTTGATGCTCTAAGCAAGATCGCATGCACTAGCTTCGCACATCTATTTAAGCAAGTGTTGGTAGAAATTCTAAAAGATAAATATATCGCTAAGGAAGAAGTATCCATAATCGTGGAGGAAGAGGGGCCTACATCGATGACTCGAATAATTGAATACCTAACCAATGAAACAGTTCAATAAGATAAGAAGGAAGCACGACGGATTTCGACGAAGTCATACCAGTTTGAGGTCCGAAATGGAGTTCTGTATAAACGGTCGTTCTTACAGCCATGGCTGAGATGCGTAGATCCCAATAAGCTAATTATCTAATTAGTGAGATACACGAGGGATCTTGCAACATGCATGTAGGTCCTAGATCGGTCATTGCAAGGGCCCTATGCTCTGGATATTATTGGCCAACAATGTACAAGGGCGCACGGAACTTAATCCTAAAGTTCAACGATTGCCAAGTTCATTGACCGGTATCGCGTCGTCCACAACATGAGCTGACACCCATCAAATCTCCATGGGCGTTCTACAAGTGGGGGATTGACATAGCAGGTTGTAGGTCCTTAGTTTCTTAGGATTGTGCAAGTGTTTGATTTATTTAAATAATAGAAGAAGATAAAGAACTAGAGAGAGAAAGCTAGGGAGAGAAATGAGAGAAATAAGAGAAAGATGGAAAGTGTATTTTGTGACTAAGTGCTCAACCCCTCCTAACATGCTAGGAGGGGGTATATATAGCACACCCTACATGTGGGCTATATGGGCTATATGTTTACATATTGGATCACGAGCCCAATACTTGAATATATCGTTGGAGTGACCGATCCTTTCTAAATACGTAAAAACGTATTTCCAACAATCTCCCCCTAAGGGAGGTCACTCCAAGTTACAATGTCCTTGTGACACCCCAGGCAAATCCCACATCGGCTGTGGCCAGGAGAGATCCATGGTTCATAAGATAACAGCCGCCTTCTCATGACACAACGCGTTTTGTGGTCTACTTCAAGTGGGGTTCTTAGGAACTGGCAGTTAAGTGTGCTCATGTCAGAGTAGTACTAGGTTGGGTGACCAGCCGGGAAGTACTTACAAGAGGGCCACAAAGCAAAGCCGTGAGCCTGCGGGAAAAGCAGACAATATTGTAGTCTGAGTAGGCGGGATGTTACAAGTGGTATTAGAGCCACTCCTGAGCCGTTCGGGATGGTGGGGCAAACCTCACCGAGGACGATGAGTCCCAAAGGAGGGGGGGTGATTGTGACACCCCAGGTAAATCCCATATTGGCTGTGGCCAGGAGAGATCCATGGTTCATAAGATAACAGCCGCCTTCTCATGACACAACACGTTTTATGGTCTACTGCAAGTGGGGTTCTTAGGAACTGTCAGTTAAGCGTGCTCATGTCAGAGTAGTACTAGGTTGGGTGACCAGCCGGGAAGTAATTACAAGAGGGCCACAAAGCAAAGCCGTGAGCCTGCGGGAAAAGCAGACAATATTGTAGTGTAAGTAGGCGGGATGTTACAGTCCTAAATAGTCGATAGCTCGTGATCTATGCTAACAATGATGTGACCGAGACTTTCTTTGGAGAAACGTATTTCCAACAATCTACCCTAAGGGAGGTCACACCATTTTACAAAATCTTAAACCTAGCATACAATGCTTGAGTCTTCGATCTTGTTCTTGTGAATATGCTGATGAGATCTTTGACTTTAATCTTGAGCATGTTTCCTTGCCTTGACCTTGTGCATTCATCACTTGTGAAATTTGCCTCCTCGTGACTTCATGTTCCACATATTTATACCTTTATAAATTCTTGAAAGCTTTAGAGATTGATACAGCGGAAGACTTGAATTTTAGGCTTTCTTGAATTTGTTGAAGTACTAAGTGTAGAAAGTATAAGCATGTGTTGACGACTCCTTCTGGATTGTACACCGCAATGCCACCTTCTTGTTGC
Organism: Glebionis coronaria; assembly: GCA_025667525.1. NCBI lineage: Eukaryota > Viridiplantae > Streptophyta > Magnoliopsida > Asterales > Asteraceae > Glebionis > Glebionis coronaria. The sequence goes on along the minus strand of JANFOE010000981.1, from coordinate 327,556 downwards.
GCTGCATAAGACCGTTAGCAACAAAACATATACACGGATAAAATGGCCTTGAACATTTCATTCTAATTCGGTAGCCTTTTACCTCCGGTCGGTGAAGACCGTTGGACGATATTAAATATCGTACTTGTGGCAGGTAGTTTCAATTAAGAACCTCCTTTACAAGATTTCGTGGGTAAACCCATTCTCTTTATTCGACCGTCCAAAGTTGACTGCAAACGTAAAGAGTGAATCATTTGGATAATAATATCCGCATTTTTTGAAGCCGTCAGTTCATGTTCCTGGAACAAGTGAAATTCAATTAAGAACTGCACCATCGTTGCTTTCCAGTTGTCACGAGCTTGACTCATATAGAATCTTGCAAGTTACCTACCAAGTGCTGTTTGAGGTTGACACTAGAAGGATTTCCACTCATCACCGTGAACACTAAGATATTACTCTGAGTGTTCTGGCAAGATCACTAAGATATTGCGTAGAGGCCTGGAACGTGTTTAAATTCAGTTAAGAATTAAACCACTGTTGCTTTCTAGTTATCACAAGTTTGATTCATAAAGAATCGCACAAGTCACCTACCATGAGCTTTTTGATATTCGCTTAAGAAGGATTTCCATCTTCATTGTAAATAATTTCGTATTACTCGGATGTTCAGGCAAGATCATGAAGATTTTGCATAGGACTCTTAAGATCTTTCTTACTTTTCACAGTGTGTGAAGAAGCACGGAATTATGAAAGTAGGTCCTAATGAGATATTTGATTATCTCAAATGGCTCTAGACTCGATCGTGCATTTTGGATTTTAGTGATCGGAGGATGGAGAGGAGTGCCACCATTTCAATACCAATTTATTCGGAGTGAATAAATCAATAGATAATGCGTTGTCTCCGTGTGATTAAAACAAATATCTTTTGAGAGATATCTGAGTTAGCTGGGATGGGTTGTGCATTGCATCACTGGGTCCATGATGTCTATATTCAATATCAAGAATCATTAAAAAATGATCTCAATAGCATATGTATTGACCCAGTTTATGCCTAAAGTTGTAAGGAGGGCTTCTATCTTTTCACCCTTTTTCATTACAATTCTTTTTCATTCTTCAACCCCTTCAATGCTTACCAATACGTCATAACTAGCACCTTGTTGTGATTGTTCCAGTGCTAACTTAAGTATTTGGTTGGCATTCAGCTACGTTCACAATCTTTCTCCATCTTTCCTAAGGACTACTATTTTTAGCTATGGAATGTCCTTGGGAAGATTCCTCTAGTTCTAGAGGAATCATTGGACTTTAACCTATCCTACCATCCTTATGTTACCATAATCCTCACCGTCGTGAATAGAGATGTTGTGGGTAAGTATATGTCACCATGAAATCCATTTTGATATCCAAATCCATTTTGCTCCCCCTTAACAAATGCCATGATATTCGAAAACATTTCGCACATGTCGGGACGAGCCATCACATTAAGCCAAACCATTAAATTGATTGATCTCACTATTAAATCACATTTTCTCCCCCATATTAAAAATATTGACCCAATCGATGTTTTTAATATCAATTGATTTAATAAAGTTTTAAGAAAATTTGGGAAGAAAAATGCAAATCCAATTATCTTCATACTTTAAGATCCCCCTCAAATTAATGAGGGTGTACTTGAAACGTGAATGAAATACCTTTTAAACACAAGTGTTGTAAAACCCGCATGCTTTTACCATGCATAGTATCCTTAGGATCGTACGTACTAGATTAAAACTTTCCTAATATAGCATGATTACGATTACGTGTTAGGAGTTTACGTATTACGTACGTGTTAGAACACGATAAGTATTTACTATGCACGATCACGTAATATTTATTTGACGATAATTAATCACGAACATGCGATCATGAAATCATGAACGTAATTAAAACACGAACTATTATTAATTACGTATATATATTTATTACGAGCGTAATTAAATATATTAGATCACGGTATTTACGTAACGAGAACATTTAAAACACAAACATAAATAATCACAAACGTTTAACTTAATATCGAGACACGGAAAAAGGTACGGGTACCCCAAGTGGGGTCCCTACCCACGGCCAACAAGGACAAATGGGCCAAGCCCATTTGTCAAATTTACTAAAGGGGGTTATTTTATTTTTACTACTCAAATAAACTTTACAGAAGATTTTTAAGAAAACCAAAAAACCTCCTTCCTCCTTGTCTCTTTGTGCCGCCACCCTACAACCACCATAGAAGGTGATTTTGATCTTGGATGTTGAAGTTTTAGTGATTGATCGTGTTGGTTCTTCGTCCTTTTGATCCACGAATTCGGTAAAACCTTTTTAAACCTCTTCTTTTGATTTAATCTTCTTATAAATTATGAACATGTGATGTTTTTACAAAAACATAATAATTAAACATGGATCTAACATGATTTGGTGTTAAATAAAATCAAAAGGGTGTTTTTAAGGGGTGTTTGTTTTGGCCGCCGGCTTCACCGAACCCAAAAGGGGTCTCGGCTTGCCAAGCCAACCACCACCAAGACCATATGGTCTTGGTTGGTGCGTGTGGGTCCCACGGCAGCAGTGAAGCAAGGGGTACCCCAAGTTGGTTTGGGGTACGGTGTCAATTTCATGCCCGGTTCATGTTTTTAGTCTAGATCCGGTTCATGGTGTATGTTAGTTTTTTTATGTTTATGATCTTAGGTTAAAATTAAATTAATAAAATGATGTGATTAATTTAATAACATGACTTAGGTTATTTAATTATTAATGATCATGAAATTATTTTAACCTAAGTATTTATATATTTAAGACTTATGATTAATTAATTATTTTAAAACCATGGATATAATTAATTAATTAACATGACTTAGGTTATATTATTAATATATAATAATACATATTTTAACCTAAGTATTTAACTTATTTAATTAAAAACATGTTATACTTTAATTAAATATTTTAACCTATAGTTTAATTTAATTTCATGAAAGAATTATTAAACTATACATTATATCATATGACTTAGAAAATAATCATGAAAACACTTAGGCTTATATACTTAGTTTTTTTAACCAGCTTATTTCTAATTATGGAAACTTTCTATTTTTAGAAACTTACTTAAATAAGGTAGCTAATCTATTTATGGAAACCAGCTATTTTTAGAAACTTATTTATTTCAGGCAGCTAATCTATTTATGGAAACTTATTTAATTAAGGCAGCTAATCTATTTATGGAAACTTTCTATTTTTAGAAACTTATCAATTTTAAGCAGTAAATCTATTTTGGGAAACTTTCTATTTTGGGAAACTTTCTATTTTTGGAAACTTTCTATATTTGGTAACTTTCTATTTTTGGAAACTTTCTATTTTTGGAAACTTTCTATTTTTAGAAACTTTCTATTTTTGGAAACTTTATATTTTAGGAAACCTGCTATTTTTGGAAAGTTACTTAATACTACACAGTAAGTATAATAACACATGAAATACCAGAAATACTTAATCAGATTAAACAGAATATAAGATAAAACACAGTTTTAAGGCTTTAAAACAGTAAAACATGGTAAAAATACATAAAATGAGCTAAGACATGACATAAAATCAGTTATGTATTTAGTAAGCAGATACTTATTCATGTATGTATTTATGTAGCACTAGTGATTCGGAAGTAGGATTCCTCTCAGTTCGTCTTTCTCGTTCACTGGACATAAGGTACGGATTCCCGTCCTTTCAGTATGGACATTCTTTGCTTATTAGGATTCCCCGTATGCAGCCAACTGTTTTCCCGTAGTATAAGTTATGTGTTTGATTGCTTATGTTTAATTAAGATTGCCTATAGCCATATACATGCATGACCAGTTTCACCTAGTTATGGAGGTACCATAACCATAACATTAGAGGCACTGATGTTATGACTTCACCACGGCGGAGTGATTGCTCGTGGCGTCCCTTCAGCTTTTGGCCATTTATTTATATTTATCATGTGGGGCGTATAGGTGCATCCTAGTTACATGTTTTTATTCAGGATTTCATGGTGAATGTGGTGTGTGCCTTGCATCCTTCACAAGGAGCTGATCCCTCCTACCCAAACACCAGTATATTAAATTAGAGGCAGTCCCTCTAATTTGCATGATGAGGTCACCCCTCCAATTATTCATGCACGATGGATTTTCATGACCTATATTGGCTAATGGTAAAATATGACAAACAGTTTTTATAAGATAAACATAAGACTTTCAAACTATAAAATCAGTTTATTTAAGACTTAACCAGGTTACTCGGGATTTAGTTTCTTCCGCTGTTATTATGTTATATGCTTATCCTATTCATGCTTTATTGTACATCCGTGCACTGAGCGTATTTGCTCAGCCGTTTTCCTTTTCTATGTTCCCAAAATGGCAGGTACTCAGGGACGCTCGTAGACACTAAGAGTACGTGCATATGGACTGGAAGCTGTCTAGCCTTCTTTACTTTATGCATTTCCTTTCTTATGATACTTATGCTTTGGAAATTGTTTAGTCCTTTCCTTTATTATACTATGTTTGTGTGTGATGAGCTTTACTTTTGGACTACCGATGTTTGATTCCGGTATTTTCCTTTTATGGTCAAGTAATGTTTAGACATTTTTCCTTGTATGCTTTGATGACACGCCATAATTCCTGTGATATTTCCATTTCCAAAATGGGGTGTTACAATTATGGTATCAGAGCTAAGGCTTCGACCTGTAGGCTCTCAAATATGACCTGTGATTAGTGGGTAGTCACTACGGTCTTCCTAGAACTGACAGTTGTTTTCATGCATTCATTATTTTTAAGCATACATATACATGTCATTGTTGCAGGGTTTTTGACTAAGTAATGGTTGGTACAGGACTGGCCCTATTTAGTCGCATGTGTTTTATCGAAACTTTTAGATTTGGGACCGACCCATAGGCGTCCCCTCGCTATGTCTTTTGTTTTGGGTGAACTGACCAGAGGCGTTCACTCTCGAGCATACAAAAGTTTTCATAAAACTGCATCATGCATTCATACATAAAATTTTCTTGCATAAATTTTTTCTCGTGAAATTTTAGAATTTTTTTTTTCATGTATATATTTATATTTTATGTTTTGATCTGTTTAATCATACGTTTTATGTTATACTGTCAGATGGCAAACACAGACGATATCTGGGCAATATTTGCAGCTGCTGATGCAGAGATGCAAGACGCTCTTCTTCATAACGACGGTTATCCTCCCCCGCCTAACATCTTTCCCATGGAAGGAAGGAATCGGCTCATGAGGGAATACTATACCCTTAGACAGCGACCTGACGAAGACAGCACTGACTTCATGCAGCGTTTCCTTGGCTACACTGGTGTCTTGAGAGCAGCTGCAGGCACCACTGAAGAACAAGCACTACATTTTCGTTGGGCTCTCATTCCAAGGATCGCAAATAACTTATCAGGTGCTCCGTTGGATACGGTAGCACAAGTGGCCGATGAAGCACAAAAACTGGAGATGCTGCAGGAGAGAGATGAGTTCGGGGAAGCTGAAAGACCCGACAAGAGGTAAACATTCGTATTCAAGCGGTGACCAATCCGTATACTTTCCATATGCCAAGTATTCATCTCTTAAATGTATCTTCAAGGCAGAAAACTGGGGACCGGTCTCAGCCGGCTACTCAGCAACAACCTCATCAGCCCAAGGGAAACGGTCAGACTAACGACCGTTCTGCTATGGATAGGCGTGGCGGTAATGACAATTACCGTAACAACTCCGGACACTCCAACAGCAGCAGGTCCTAATACTTACGCATTTCCTTATGTTTTATGTTAAAACTCATATTCTGACACTTTAGCAAACTTCTACCAGGAACCATGGAAACGGTAGGGACTAGAACCAGAGAGGTTCGCAGCCTAGCCGTCCAGATATCACTGGTATTCAATCTTACGATTATCTGCTTTGTCCTTTGTACCCAATTACCATGTCTTATGTAAAATGTTTTATCAGGTTCCCAGCCAGCCAGAGCACCTGCTGGAGGATACACTCATCCTCTTTGCTCTACTTGCCACCGTAGGCACCCAGGACCATGTCGCCGTAATACTGATGTGTGCTTCAAGTGTGGTCTTCCTGGCCATATTATGAAGGATTGCCGTAAGGGCGAGATGGAGGGTACATCGGGACATGCTGATACCAAGCCGCCTCCTACTGCCGGGCGTGGCTACACGTCATCTCGAGACCAGGCCAACAAGTCTACAGGTACCATCACTGGAATCTTGTATATGTATGGTCAAGCTGCATGTGTTCTTTTCGATACGGGTGCTACTCACTCGGTTATTTTTACTGCTTATGCTAAGAGCATTAGGATGCCTCTCGTGCCACTAGAAAATAGGCTTACTATTTCCACGCCTTTGAGGGACTCTGTATTAATCACCCATGTATACAAGAGTCTTCCCCTAGAATTTGATGATAAGGTTCGACCTGTCGACTCACTTCCGCTGGACATGAATGACTTCGACATGATTTTGGGCATGGATTGGCTATTCAAGTATCATGCTACCATAGACTGCCATTCATATCGAGTTATCTTCGGTGATGTCAATGCACCAGAGTACATTCATAATGGGTTCGTACCCGGACGGTCTGTACAAGTCATATCCACCCTGCAAGCGCGTGCACTACTGTCACATGGCTATGAGGGTTATCTAGCTACGGTTCACGACATGGATGCTGAATCTCCATCGATACAGGATCAACCTATAGTGTCGGAATTCTAAGATGTGTTTCCAGCAGAACTTCCGGGCATACCACCTGCACGAGAAGTGGAGTTCAGTATCGAGCTGGTTCCAGGAGCTGAACCAATCTCCAAGGCTCCTTATCGCATGGCTCCCATAGAGCTGAAGGATCAACTGCAAGAACTTCTTGAACGAGGTTTCATTCGACCGAGCGCATCTCCATGGGGCGCACCGGTTTTGTTTGTTAAGAAGAAGGACGGCAGTATGCGTCTTTGCATAGACTATCGCGAGCTCAACAAGATTACCATTCAGAATAGGTATCCACTGCCACGCATTGACGATTTGTTTGACCAACTCCAAGGGGCCAAACACTTCTCCAATATCGATCTTAGGTCAGGCTATCATCAGCTACGAGTCAAAGAGCAGGACATCGCTAAGACTGCTTTTCGTACCCGCTATGGCCACTACGAGTTTGTAGTTATGCCATTTGGCCTGACAAATGCTCCAGCAGTGTTCATGGATTTGATGAACAGAATCTTCCATGAATTTCTGGACAAGTTCGTCATTGTCTTCATCGATGACATCCTGATTTTCTCAAAGTCCAAGGAGGAACACGAAGACCATCTTCGTACAGTACTACAGATTCTTCGCCAGAAGCAGCTGTATGCTAAATTCTCCAAGTGTGAGTTCTGGTTAGACAAGGTGGCATTCTTGGGTCACATTGTATCAGCAGAAGGAATCACTATGGATCCAGCGAAGGTTGAGGCCATTACTAAGTGGCCAAGGCCGACGTCAGCGACGGAAGTCCGTAGTTTCTTAGGCTTAGCTGGCTATTACCGTAGGTTCGTGGAGAACTTTTCCCGACTAGCACTACCATTGACCAAACTGATACGGAAAGGGGAGAAATTCGTCTGGACTGAAGATCGAGAGAAGAGCTTTGAAGACCTGAAGCAGAAGCTGATATCTGCACCTATTCTTACTCTACCATCTGGTATGGGTGGATTTCAAATCTACAGTGATGCATCGGGGAAGGGACTTGGCTGTGTTCTCATGCAACATGGGAAAGTGATCGCGTACGCTTCACGGCAGCTTAAGCCTTATGAAGAAAATTACCCCACGCATGACCTGGAACTTGCTGCAGTCGTGTTTGCATTGAAGATATGGAGGCACTACTTATATGGAGAATCATGTGACATTTTCACAGACCACAAGAGCTTGAAGTATATCTTCACTCAGCGTGAATTGAACATGAGGCAGATGAGATGGTTAGAGCTGTTGAAGGATTATGACATTAATCTACAGTATCATCCCGGAAAGGCAAATGTAGTAGCAGATGCTCTTAGCAGGAAGTCCGGAATGATCAACGGCATTAGAATCGAGGAGGAAATCATCAGAGACTTGGAGCGACTAGACATCAAGATCATGGTACGTGGACAACACGGTTACTGGGCTAATCTTAGAGTAGAACCCGAGTTACTATCTAAGATCAAGGAAGCTCAGAAGGATGACGGAGAAATCTGGGCGATAGTACAGAATTTGGAGAAGCAGACAGAATTCAGAGTAGATGCAGATGGTATCGTATGGCAGGGCACTAGACTTTGTGTTCCTGATGACCAAGAACTCCGGGAAACTTTGTTAGCTGAAGCTCATAGCTCCCCATTCTCGATACATCCTGGTTCGACTAAAATTTACCATGACATCAAGCAGTACTTTTGGTGGAGTGGTATGAAACAGGATGTGGCCACTTACGTCTCCAAATGTCTTACCTGCCAGCAGGTTAAGATCGAGCATCAGCGATCTGGCGGTCTCCTTCAACCGTTAGATATTCCAGAGTGAAAGTGGGATAAAATCACCATGGATTTTGTTACCGGTCTTCCGCCTACCAAAAGGAAGCACGATGCAATTTGGATTATCGTTGATCGACTTACCAAATCAGCTCATTTCTTACCGATCCGCAAGGAAGATCCGGTAAGTAAACTCGCAGATACGTACAGACGAGAGATCATAAGACTCCACGGCGCACCATCCAGCATCGTCTCAGACATAGATCCTCGATTCACTTCGCGCTTTTGGAAAAGTCTGCAGAAAGCTTGGGGTACACAACTTAAGCTTAGCACGGCCTTTAATCCTCAAACGGACGGACAGTCGGAGCGAACCATTCAGACATTGGAGGATATGTTGAGGTCATGTGCGTTGGAATGGACGGGTGATTGGGACGAATACATTTGTTTGGTGGAGTTTTCATACAACAACAGCTGGCACGCAAGCATCAAGTGTGCTCCATTTGAGATGTTGTATGGCAGAAAGTGTCGCGCCCCAATTTGCTGGGATCAGGTTGGTGAGCGAACACTCGAAGGACCGGAAATCATAGAGATGACCAATGAGAAGATCGCAGTAGCTAAGCAGAAAATTCAGGAGGCACGGTCACGTCAGAAGAGTTACGCCGATAAGCATCGTAAGGATATACACTTTAACGTAGGAGATCACGTCTTCCTTAAGGTTTCACCGGCACGTGGTGTTAGACGCTTCGGGATTAAAGGGAAGCTCAGTCCTCGTTTCATCGGACCGTTTGATATCATTGAACGAGTCGGTGAAGTATCCTACCGATTGGCGCTACCTCCGCAGCTTTCGCATGTACACAATGTGTTTCATGTGTCCTTACTCAGAGGGTACCAGTATCATCCCCTTCACATGGTTCAGTATCCACTGGAACAGATACGTAAAGATCTTACTTTTATAGAAGAACCCGAACGAGTTCTTGACAGACAAGAACGAGTCATGAGAAAGAAGACGATTCCATTCGTCAAAATTCTATGGAGGGATCATACCGAGCGGGAAGCCACTTGGGAAACAGAGGAGTCTATCCGGGCTTCTTACCCTCATTGCATATTTTGAATTCGGGTATGTTCTTCTTTTCCAGTTTACTTTATCTATAATTCGGGGACGAATTATTCTTTTTAGGGGGGAAGAGTTGTAAAACCCGCATGCTTTTACCATGCATAGTATCCTTAGGATCGTACGTACTAGATTAAAACTTTCCTAATATAGCATGATTACGATTACGTGTTAGGAGTTTACGTATTACGTACGTGTTAGAACACGATAAGTATTTACTATGCACGATCACATAATATTTATTTGACGATAATTAATCACGAACATGCGATCATGAAATCATGAACGTAATTAAAACACGAACTATTATTAATTACGTATATATATTTATTACGAGCGTAATTAAATATATTAGATCACGGTATTTACGTAACGAGAACATTTAAAACACGAACATAAATAATCACAAACGTTTAACTTAATAACGAGACACGGAAAAAGGTACGGGTACCCCAAGTAGGGTCCCTACCCGCGGCCAACAAGGACAAATGGGCCAAGCCCATTTGTCAAATTTACTAAAGGGGTTTATTTTATTTTTACTACTCAAATAAACTTTACAGAAGATTTTTAAGAAAACCTAAAAACCTCCTTCCTCCTTGCCTCTTTGTGCCGCCACCCTACAACCACCATAGAAGGTGATTTTGATCTTGGATCTTGAAGTTTTAGTGATTGATCATGTTGGTTCTTCGTCCTTTTGATCCACGAATTCGCTAAAACCTTTTTAAACCTCTTCTTTTGATTTAATCTTCTTATAAATTATGAACATGTGATGTTTTTACAAAAACATAATAATTAAACATGGATCTAACATGATTTGGTGTTAAATAAAATCAAAAGGGTGTTTTTAAGGGGTGTTTGTTTTGGCCGCCGGCTTCACCGAACCCAAAAGGGGTCTCGGCTTGCCAAGCCGACCACCACCAAGACCATATGGTCTTGGTTGGTGCGTGTGGGTCCCACGGCAGCAGTGAAACAAGGGGTACCCCGAGTTGGTTCGGGGTACGGTGTCGATTTCATGTCTGGTTCATGTTTTTAGTCTAGATCCGGTTCATGGTGTATGTTAGTTTTTTTATGTTTATGATCTTAGGTTAAATTTAAATTAATAAAATGATGTGATTAATTTAATAACATGACTTAGGTTATTTAATTATTAATGATCATGAAATTATTTTAACCTAAGTATTTATATATTTAAGACTTATGATTAATTAATTATTTTAAAACCATGTATATAATTAATTAATTAACATGACTTAGGTTATATTATTTATATATAATAATACATATTTTAACCTAAGTATTTAACTTATTTAATTAAAAACATGTTATACTTTAATTAAATATTTTAACCTATAGTTTAATTTAATTTCATGAAATAATTATTAAACTATACATTATATCATACGACTTAGAAAATAATCATGAAAACACTTAGGCTTATATACTTAGCTTATTTAACCAGCTTATTTCTAATTATGGAAACTTTCTATTTTTAGAAACTTAATTAAATAAGGCAGCTAATCTATTTATGAAAACCACCTATTTTTAGAAACTTATTTATTTCAGGCACCTAATCTATTTATGGAAACTTATTTAATTAAGGCAACTAATCTATTTATGGAAACTTTCTATTTTTAGAAACTTATCTATTTTAAGCAGTAAATCTATTTTTGGAAACTTTCTATTTTTGGAAACTTTCTATTTTTGGAAACTTTCTATTTTTGGAAACTTTCTATCTTTGGTAACTTTCTATTTTTGGAAACTTTCTATCTTTGGAAACTTTCTATTTTTGGAAACTTTCTATTTTTGGAAACTTTCTATTTTAGGAAACCTGCTATTTTTGGAAAGTTACTTAATACTACACAGTAAGTATAATAACACATGAAATACCAGAAATACTTAATCAGATTAAACAGAATATAAGATAAAACACAGTTTAAGGCTTTAAAACAGTAAAACATGGTAAGAATACATAAAATGAGCTAAGACATGACATAAAATCAGCTATATATTTAGTAAGCAGATACTTATTCATGTATGTATTTATGAAGCACTAGTGATTCGGAAGTAGGATTCCTCTCAGTTCGTCTTTCTCGTTCACTGGACATAATGTACGGATTCCCGTCCTTTCAGTATGGACATTCTTTCCTTATTAGGATTCCCCGTATGCAGCCAACTGTTTTCCCGTAGTATAAGTTATGTGTTTGATTTCTTATGTTTAATTAAGATTACCTATAGCCATATACATGCATGACCAGTTTCACCTAGTTATAGAGGTACCATAACCATAACATTAGAGGCACTGATGTTATGACTTCACCACGGTGGAGTGATTGCTCGTGGCGTCCCTTCAGCTTTTGGCCATTTATTTATATTTATCATGTGGGGCGTATGGGTGCATCCTAGTTACATGTTTTTATCCAGGATTTCATGGTGAATGTGGTGTGTGCCTTGCATCCTTCACAAGGAGCTGATCCCTCCTACCCAAACACCAGTATATTAAATTAGAGGCAGCCCCTCTAATTTGCATGATGAGGTCACCCCTCCAATTATTCATGCACGGTGGATATTCATGACCTATATTGGCTAATGGTAAAATATGACAAACAGTTTTTATAAGATAAACATAAGACTTTCAAACTATAAAATCAGTTTATTTAAGACTTAACCAGGTTACTCGGGATTTAGTTTCTTCCGCTGTTATTATGTTATATTCTTATCCTATTCATGCTTTATTGTACATCCGTGCACTGAGCGTATTTGCTCAGCCGTTTTCCTTTTCTATGTTCCCAAAACGGCAGGTACTCAGGGACGCTCGTAGACACTAAGAGTACGTGCATATGGACTGGAAGCTGTCTAGCCTTCTTTACTTTATTCATTTCCTTTCTTATGATACTTATGCTTTGGACATTGTTTAGTCCTTTGCTTTATTATACTATGTTTGTGTGTGATGAGCTTTACTTTTCGACTGCCAATGTTTGATTCCGGTATTTTCCTTTTATGGTCAAGTAATGTTTAGACATTTTTCCTTGTATTCTTTGATGACACGCCATAATTCTTGTGATATTTCCATTTCCAAAATGGGGTGTTACAAGTGTAAGGTACTTATCACGTGCATAGATCATATATGATAATGTATTCACAAGATTAGCAATTTACGAGGTTGGACCTGAATGATAAAGAACATCATATGATAGAGTCACATGGTTCTTGTTCACGAATGTTGGTCTCCTCGTCATTTCTGAAATTATCTCTTGACACCATGTGTACGATTGATATCGTTGTCTTGACACCAATATGTGAACTTGGCACTTTCAGCATCAAAGATTCTGAATGTTGGACAATTGCTCCCCCTCAATTGTTGACCCGTGTTCTATTGAAAGAGCTGTAGTCTTTGTTTGAGTAGTCGCATCGTCGAGTATGTAGATATCAATTGTAAATTGCTATGATTGGTGGAGATGATAACTTCATAAAAACAAGATTTCTCTTGTTTTAACAAATAAATGCACTGAAGCGTACATAAACTCGTGTTAGATTATGTTATTGCGTAAACACAATCCCTTATATGGTTATAAAGTAAACCATGTTCGAGAAAATTATTTCCCGTTGTTGAGTCAAAGCTTTCTGGTGAAATGCTTGACTTTAATATGAAAAGCGGGTTACTATCAGAAATAATATCAAGCCATTTTGAGCATGTTTTAATACATTTGAACTTCTGCTCGAACTTTATTTACAACCCTGTGTCATTATTGAATGACATTTCTAGTATCGTAAATATTATCAATTCCAAAAGACATGCTCTTTCTATCAAAACATTTTTGAACACACAATTTTGAAAGATTTAGAAAAACCTTTTGAGAAATTCTCGAAAAATTGTGGTCAAAGTTTTGAAAACCAATTACTTGAGCTTAAGATGTTGAGTATCTTACTAAACGAGCTCATGTCCGAGAAGTTGTAAACTTTCCGTTGTTAAGGATAAGTTACCATCGGCGATAAACTTTCCTTTTAACTGAAGAACGAGTCCTAAGTTGACATTTACTTAGAAGTCGTTTTCATGAGCTTGAAAACTTTTGCATGTTTTAACGTAAAGCTCATGACCGAGAAAAATTAATTTCCCATTACGAGGATAAGTTATCATTAAATATAAGCTTTCCTAAAATTGAAGTCCGAGTTATAGTCTGATATTTAACTATAAGTCATTGTGCATGAGCTTTAAAAACTTTGAATGTTTTTAATAAAAGCTCATGCCCGAGAAAAATTAATTTCTCGTTTTAAGGATAAGTTTATCATCGGCGATAAACCATCCTTTCTTTGAAGATCGGGGCATAATCTGAAATGTGAATATACGCCATTTACACGAGCTTAAAATCTTTGAATAATTTTAATGTTAGCTCGTGTTCGAGAAAATTTAATTTCTCGTTAATGAGGATAAGTTTATCATCAGCGATAAACTTTCCTTACTTTGAAGTGCGGGTTACAATCTGACATGTGACTGCAAACCGTTGTGCATGAGCTTAAAAACTTTGAATGTTTTTAATATAAGCTCATGCCCGAGAAAAATTAATTTCTCGTTGTGAGGATAAGTTTATCATCGCCGATAAACTTTTCCTATTTGAAGAACGGGTCATTATCTGACATTTAACAATGAACCATTTTACACGAGCTTAAATCCGTTGAATAGTTTTAATGTAAGCTCGTGTCCGAGAAAATTTAATTTCTCGTTAATGAGGATAAGTTTATCATCGGCGATAAACTTTCCTTTATTTCAAGATCGGGTGATCATCTGATATTTAATGATGAACCATTTTACACGAGCTTAAAACCTTTGAATAGTTTTAAATTTAGCTCGTGTCCGAGAAAAAAATAATTTCTCGTTTTGAGGGTAAGTTATCATTGATGAGATAAACTTCCCTTTCTCTGAAGTTCGGGTAATCGTCTATCATTTAACGAGGAGCCAGATACACGAGCTTAAAACCTTTGAATGGTTTTAGTGTAAGCTCGTTTCCGAGAAAACTTAGTTTCTCGTTTTGAGGGTAATTTATCGTTGACGAGATAAACTTCCCTTTCTCTAAAGTTCGGGTCATCGTCTGCCATTCAACGAGGAGCCAAATACACGACCTTAAAACCTTTGAATGGTTTTAGTGTAAGCTCGTGTCCGAGAAAACTTAATTTCTCGTTTTGAGGGTAAGTTATAGCTGACGAGATAAACTTCCCTTTCTTTGAAGTTCGGGTCACAGACTGTGATTTGAATGTGAGCCATCGTGCATGAGCTTAAAAACTTGGAATGTTTTTTTATATAAGCTCATGCCCGAGAAAAATTAATTTCTCGTTTGTGAGGATACGTTTATCATCGGAGATAAACTTTCCTTTCTTTGATGAACGGGTCACAGACTGTGATTTGTCTATAAGCCTTATACACGAGCTTAAAACCTTTGAATGGTTTTAGTGTAAGCTCGTGTCCGAGAAAACTTAATTTCTCGTTTTGAGGGTAAGTTATCGTTGACGCGATAAACTTCCATTATTCTAAAGTTCGGGTCACAGACTGTGATTTGAATGTGAGCCATTGTGCATGAGCTTAAAAACTTCGAATGTTTTTAATTTTAGCTCAATGCCCGAGAAAACTTAATTTCTCGTTGTGAGGATAAGTTTATCATCGGCGATAAACTTTCATTTCTTTGATGAACGAGTTACAGTCTGTGATGTGACTATAAGTCCTTTTATACATCTTAACTGCGAGTCCCTTGAGACACTTGTTTCTTAGATATCAGCTTTTTCAGCAACCAAACTCTGAGAGTGTCCTTAGTTGTACGGTATACATAGATTGGACCGCTGTGTTCTTGTTAAACGTTAACTTTTGTACATGCATTCTCATTAGAAAGTTGTATGCTTTGATGTGGGTTAACGATATCTATCTTAGAAGCAAGTGGGGATGCACAGTTTTCTTTTCTTGTGCCAGAGGTGACCTAAGGAGATGATTCACTTGTCTTAGCTGGTAAACGTTTCCTTTTATAGAAAACCTTAAGTTCAGGCTTAAGTGATGTATCATCCTTTTCAATTTCCTCCCTAGTAGTCTTAGTAGAATCGGAGGCTATCCTAGTTAAAGGACACTCGTTTCCTACAAGAGTGAAAGTTCTACCAGTGGGACGCCACATTTTACCAATGGGTTTGATTTTAGCTACCCACTGGGATTTAAGTCTAGCACGGGAGTTCACCTCATTAAGTAATTTCTTGACACAATAATCATGATTTGCTTTAAAGACACATTTCCTACATGTTTTACAAGTAGCATATTTCAAGTCCGAATAAGATCTAGAATTCCTAGGTGATTGATTGATGCTCCTATGATATGACATGCTACGGTTAGCAATGTTGGGTAATCTAGAAGGCATCTGACTAGGTTTGAAATTCCTATCTATTACTTGTGTCTTTTGAATAGCATCCCTTAGAACAAATTTATGGCGAACGTCATTTGAACTAGTTCGAGACGTGTTCTTTGGACTATGTCTAGGGATACTAGATGCAATCATGTGATTAGGTCTTGCAAAAGCTGTTTTAGTCACATTGGCCCTAGTTGGTGGAGAGACTGTTCTAGAAATATGAGCCGTATCAACTTGGGAGGCAAACCGCGGTCTCGAGGATTGTGGTCGCTCGGATCTAAATGCAGTCGGTTGTCTAACAGGCTGAATTTGAGGCGGTTTCCCCAAGATTGATGGTTTTTCAATCTTAGTGTCCACACTAGTTCCTTTAGTTTTCCTTAATTCGTTTTTCAAAGCAGCTATAGCAAAGACCTTTTCTTGTACTTGAGCCTATAAAGTCTCATTTTCTTTGAGCAATTCATCTTGGGATGCCAACTTAGATTCAAGCAACTTAATTTGTTTCAAAAGATTATGCTTTTCGGCTTCAGAATCTAGAACTGTTTGATCTAATTTTCGTTCAAGAACAACGTTTAATTTTTCAAGTTTTTCAAAATATGTTTCAAACTTGTCAGTTCTCTTAGAAAATTCTAGTTTGGCATCCTCAAGATCTTTTGATTGCTGAGCTACGATTGTTTCGAGTTGTTTAATCTTGGAATCAGAATCAGTTAACGAAGCAGTCATAAAGTATTTATCATGATGTACTATAGCATTCTGAACAATCTCTCCCCCATTATGACGCACATCGGATGAATCTAAAGTGGTAAAACTATCACCCTTTTCCATCCCATGTCTGTCATAATTAGGTTCGAAATGCTCAACATGCGGTAGTTCGTCAGCCTAGACATCATATACAACATTACATTGTACCATATTTGTAGGATCTTCGTTATAAACGGGTATGGTTTCATCGTAAGAGATATTTGTAACATTACCTGACGTGTTGCTGATGTCATGCTTAACTGTTGATTCCATGTCCTTGCAATCTTTAGCAGCCTCTAATTCGTTAGTCGTATGACCATTTTGCTCTTGCATCGTAGAATCTTGCACTCCATTATCAGACGCTTGCTGAAGTCAGGATCTTTCATAAATCAAAGACGAGACCGATGTCATGAGTTTCAATAGTGTACCACGGAAAACTTGAAGCTCGGTATGTGTCTCGAAGAAATGACTGGCAAATCACTGAACTTTCAGACTTGACAATATTGAAATGGAGGAAAGGCATGAGTTGTGTCACAAGAGCCTTATATGCAAGTGCCGATGCAGAGTGATTAAATTCTTCTTTATGAAATTGCTCAGCTAGTTGGTTCAAGTTAAGGAATATGGATTCCATGAATATATGACGGTCTTGACCAAAGAGTGTCACAAATTCGCTCCCTTCTTGAAGCCATGAAATTTCACAAATGGGACTGAAGAAGTCGAAACGGAATAATACCACTTTCACTAGCTATGTCTTGCATTAGATGCAATTCTCCCTCTTGAAACGTCGAAGTCAACGATTCCATTGAAGTTCGATGAAAAAATGATTGTGGATGTGGTTGTTTGCAGAATTTACCAATTCGTGAAGAAATTTAGAAAATGGAAATTCACGGGATATGACAAAACCAACAAAAGATCCTTAAATAACTCTTAAAAATCCTCGATTGATGATATAACTCTTTTCTCGGCTAAAAAATTGTTGTCGGCTCAAACGTTGATAAAACAATCCTGATACTAATAAACTAAACGAGTACACCACGTGATATCCTTTCAACCGACTTACACATAAATACCTTTGATTGTGGTGTCAAAAGTATATTACCACTCACTATTTATGTAAACCTAATAAAAAATATATTACCACTCACGTCAAATATATATTACCACTCACGTCAAAAATATATTCCATTGAACTTTCTTTTGGCTTGTGCTCACGTCACACATCTCCCAAAAAAATATTATCTCATACAATCAGCCACTTTTGACTATCACAAACTTCCAAACACATCTGATCTACTAGAGAATGAACACAAAACACTTCAACGTGGCTTGCTGTTGGGAGGTCAAGTATGATAATGGTCTAACACATAACGTGTCTTACGACAAAGAAATTTGGGTGCACGTGTTTACTTACTCTGTTTCACCCACCAATTGTCACATACTATATAAATACGCAACCCACTATATATTACTCTAAATTATCTCATATTAAATCACTAGACTTAATCTTCACTTGACTTTCTATAACCCTAATCACACCTCTCTCATTACCTCCGTCAAATATCTTTGACTCTTCAACCTTTTCTTTTTACTAATCTCAAAAATCCAAAACACATAAATTAAACCAAACGATTAACAACAAATGGATATGATCTAATCCGATCTAAACACGAATCTTATGAACCCGGTGAACTTTATGCATGTGGAACTTTCAAACCATATAGAGACGATATGGACGCATCACCAAGATCAATTAATGGTCTCGGATAGGTGAAAATGATTTAATTTTTGTTGTGTTTTTGGTTAGAGTCGTCGATCGATGATGGGTTAGACTAAGATCTTGTTTGTTGTGTGGGTTTGAGTCGAGTCTGTTCACGTCAAGAATGATTGAGTCAATCGAGAATGCTTGTTTTTGAATCGAGAGGTGTGGTCGAGTCTGTTATGTGAATCATGTGGGTGCTGTGAAAGATTAAACTTGGGTCATATGGTGTAGTCGTGGGTCTGTGTTTGGTTTGATGCTGTAAGAGTCTGATGGGTTGAGTCAAGAGTCGAAGTCTGAGTCGTGAGAGGTGTGGGTGAGTCGAGTGTGGTCAGTCTAGTCCAAGTTGAGTTCGAGTCGAGTGTGAAGTTGTGATATTTGAATCTGTGTAGATGGGATAGGTGACAGTGAGTTTAATTGAGACGAAGTGAGAGACTAGACCGAGTCTGTGAGAGTTGAGTTGGTTTGGTTTTGAGTCTTTTTATGTGTCGAGTGGTCTGTTTGGTTGTGTCGAGGTTGAGGTCGAGTCGAGGGTGTGTGAGTCGCATCTGTGTCGAGTCTGTGATTGTGAGTCTATCCTTGGCAGTCGAGAGTGTTTGTTTGTTGAGTTTTGGGTGGGTGTGGTGTGGTCGAGTCTGTGGGTGTCGAGGGTCTGAGTCAGATAAGAGTTCGAGATGTGGAGTCGAGTTGTAGTTGAATGTGATCTTGGAGTCGAGAGTGGACTTGTGGAGTTAGTCGTGGGTCTGTTGAGTTCGAGTCTAGGTTCGGTTGTGTCGAGTCTTTTTCGGTTTGGTCAATTGGTTGAGTTTAATCTTTGGTAATATTGCAACATAGAGTCAAGTCATCGCACTATTTAGTCTGTTCCATCGCAATATCAATCATACATCCATCGCAAGTCGGATCGTAACTGCGATCGTAACTACGATCGTAACTGCGATCGTAACTGCGATCATAAATGCGATCGTGACTTCGAGCGTAACTTCGATCGTAACTGCGGTCGAGACTTCGATCGTAACTTCGATCGTAAGATGGCTATCGCAGTTTATAAACCCTAGGGTTAATGCGATCGTAATGAACAAACCTGGTGCTTCAGATGGAGTATAGATCGCAATAACAGAAAATTATACCTAGAGAAAAATCTTGATAAAGATGATATTACCAAAGACAAAAAATCTTGATATAAGATTATATTATACTGATATGAGACAAAAGTTGATAGAAAAAATGATATAAAATTTTGGCCTTTGACGTGCAGTATTTGAGAAGACAAAAAAATAAAATCACTTTTTATCAATTTGATAAATACAAAAAATTGATACTGAAATGAATTTTTTTTTATAAAAACACGCAACACCAAAAAGACGAGAAATTTTTTTTTGAGAAAGAAGAAGATTTTTACCACCAAATCAATAGATAAAAACACGCAAATCCGAAGAATCAACCATAGCTCTTGATACCAATTCTAGGTCCTTAGTTTCTTAGAATTGTGCAAGTGTTTGATTTATCTAAATAATGGAAGAAAATAAAGAACTAGAGAGAGAAAGCTAGAGAGAGAAAGGAGAGAAATAAGAGAAAGATAGAAAGTGTATTTTGTGACTAAGTGCTCAACCCCTCTTAACATGCTAGGAGGGGTATATATAGCCCACCCTACATGTGGTCTATATGGGCTATATTTTTACATATTGGATCACGAGCCCAATACTTGAATATATCGTTGGAGTGGCTGATCCTTTCTAAATACGTAAAAACGTATTTCCAACACAGGTCCTTTGGTCTACCAGGGGGGTCAAGAAAGTATAGCTATGGACTACTTTACTCGGTGGATTGAAGCCAAAGCAGTCGCGACAATCACAGGCAAACAGGTAAAAAGTTTATATGGGAGAACATAGTATGTCTCTTTGGTCTACCAGATAAGATAGTTTTGGATAACGGTAAAATATTATGTGATAATCCGTTCAAGGACTGGTGCAAGGCTTTACATCACACAACTATTGGCATCAGTAAAGAATCCAAAATTTAATGGGTTGGTGGAGATGGCCAATCAAAGTCTGGGAGATAGGATTACAGCGCGCTTAGACAAGAAGAGCACAAAGTGGGTACATGAACTCCGTCGTGTCCTATGGGCGCACCGAACCATGATAACATAGGTAATTGGGACACCTCATTTGCTCTGGCCTACGGGACAAAAGAACTCATCCCTGTTGAAATGGGAATGACAACAATCCGCAGGGTGGAAGTTGATGTCGTCACAAACGACGAGGAATTGCGGATAAATTAGACATGCTCGAGTAAAAGAGAGAGTTAGCCGTAATTCGTGAAGCCAAAGTAAGTCCAAAATGAAAGGTTATTAATATGCTAGAGTACGAGGAGTCTTTTTCAAACTGGGTGATTTTATTTATCGTGCTAACGAGGCAAGTCGCGCGAAGAACACATGCAAGCTCGGACCAAAGTGGCGAGGACCTTACGATGTGACAAAAGCTTTGGGGAAAGGCACATATAAGCTACACGACATGGACAAACGAGACTTGACCCACACATGGAACATCTGCAACCTCAGAGGTGTTATCTTTAAGGCCACGACTTGTGCATGGACGCTCTTTAGCTATAGTCAGCTCTCAATAAATGTCATGTATTTACGTCTTTACTTTTTGTATTTAAAACTTGCAAGTATTAATAAAACGTTGTGGTCCCTAGCTAGTTCCGTGACCCTTTCTTTCTTTTGACTATTGTTTCAATAATGTAGTTTAATTATCAATTATCATTATTATCAGCCTCTGGCGTACATGTACCTATCATTTCCATATAAAATAAGAGGACTGAGTGAACAAAGAAAAATTAACTTGTCGGGCAAGATGGATGCAACCCTAACGACCATGGATCATGTATCCTTGTTAGACCCCTTGCTATCAAGACGTTGTGGTAAGTTACGCAAACCTCATGACTTATGCTGCACTTGCAAAAGTGTTAACCCTAAAATGTGAGCGCCATTTATGGAATTACATTAGATTCATATAGGCAAAACACGGAGGGACTACTATTGCTAAGTTTTTATAGTTACTCCTTGTCGAGCCTATATAAACCCCTCCATACTTCAATGGAGGGGTGAGGATTCTCATTTGTTTGTTTCACTTTCTCTCTCTTGAAATAAACACACACTCTTTTCCTTTTTACTTTTTCTCTCTAAAAATGTCTAAACACTTATTTTATCCTCCCCGACCTCCGGATCACCTCTTGTTACTTTGAATCTTATATGTTAACAAAAAGACACACTGTGCACATCTAATATTTGTCAAAATTTGACACGATTTATGGTATTGTGGTACGCTACACGTAACTGTAAGATCATCCAATGAATAAAATAAGATGCGTCTTATAGTGTATGCTTATGTTGCATACCTAGTTTAAAGTTTTCGCATACATATGTGATAAACAACTTAGAAAGAACAGAACATCAAGTGATATACACATCGCCGGTAACCACGACGAAGTGTAAAAAAATTTACATAAGTTCCAAACAAACATACTGCGTCACGCGCAGACATAATATAATAAAACATAAAATGTTTTAATACGCGACACACATACATCCTAGACTACAATCCTAGGGATAAACTATCACAGCAAAGTACGAACATTCGTACATCAAAAGAATTATTTATTAGCCTCAAAATATTGAGTCAAATAAGAATGTTCGGTCATAGGTTTATTATGTATTACTCTTAGAACATTGTAATAGATGATAAAATAGCTAATAGTCCATGTTTAAGGTTATATAGTTAATGGATCAAGCTCGGCCCATAAACAAATAGTCTATTAAGCTACATGTAAGCTTGGACTATAAATACCCATCTCCTAGCATGTTAGGAGGTGCTTAGCTCATTTCACTTTTCTCTCTTAATCTGATATTCCCAAGTTATCATCTACTTTATCTCTCTAGTTTTCGTCAATTTTTTTATTTAATTCATGCATCTATTATGGTGAAGTGATAAAATCTTGGGTATAACAATTGGTATCAGAGCCACGGGGTAGATTAGTGATTGGTTTTGGTTTTTGATTGTGTTCGTGCGGTTTTTAGACTCAATCACCTCGCGTCTCAATTTTAATTTTTTTTTGTTTTTTGCTTGTAAATCTTTCTTAACATCTCCTACATAATAGCGGTAGGGATTTGGGCTTATAGTTTTGGTGAAAAACGCAAAATTTTTTGATCTTTTGGCTTGATTTTGAGGTAAAAACTCGAAAAGTTTCATTTTCGTCCGATATACAATTTTATTCCAAAATTCACCTGAAGTATTCCGAAATCTTTTCGCTGAAGTATTCTGAAATCGTTTGACTTGATATATTTCAAAAAATTTTGGCTGAAGTATTCTGAAATCTTTCGGCTTGATATATTCCAAAATCTTTTGACTAAAGTATTCCGAATTTTTTGGCTTGATATATTCCGAAATCTTTTAGCTGAAATATTTTGAAATCTTTAGGCTTGATATATTCCGAAATCTTTTGGCTGAAGTATTCCGAAATCTATTGGCTTCATAGATTCCGAAATCATTGCTGATTCTGAAATTATGAAATTATTCTGAGATCTTTGAGTTTTCCGAAAACATTGAAGTATTCCGAAATCTTTGTGTTTTTCGAAATTATTTTTGGTAATGGGTTACCCCGGTAAATATATTAACCAAAAAATCGTTTAAGTACAAAGGAATGTGGCTGAGATACCACATTAACCTCAAGCTACATGCAGCTTGTTAACAAAGACTATGAAACATCAAAAGCCCTAACCGAATCTAGAAAACAAAGGTAAACTAGATAAAAACCAAGATGTGACCATGAAACCACGCTCCCTCTTCAGCATCCAACACCACCATGATAGGAGCAGGATGAATCCAAATGAGTCTGCCTCCTTAAAAAACCTTACCAAAGAAAACCCAGTGGGAAAAACCTTGGACAAGGAAAAAAGAGTACAACACTCACCCGGCACACCTATCATGGAACAATTCTTGAGCTCGGTACCCTCCATTTGTCAAGCAGCAAACTTGACCTGGTAGATAATTTCTTGAAACAGAAAGAAATCAACTTCAAACGAATAGTATCACACAGAATCTGAAATAACTGATCAACAGACATCCGCTTCTTCTTGAATAGTCGAGAATTACGTTCCATCCAAATTAAATAAGCAGTAGCAGCCAACACAAGACGAGCAAGAATGCTAACACATGATTTCCCATTCGAAATTGGAATAACATGAGCTAATATATCATCAATACGAGGGGGGATAGTATCCATACCACACAAGGTCCGAACCTTAGACCAAACCTGCATAGAATAAGATCATTCAAAGAAAAGATGGTCATGGGAGTCCTGCACCAAACCACATAAAGGACACCGAAGAAGGCTTAAATCCACCAACGGGCTAACATCCCATTGCTTAAGCCTATCCTGCGTCTTCAATTTCCTTCTAACCACCAGCCACAAATTAATAGAGTGACGAGGAATACAATGCGAAAACCAGACAGCTTTATACCAATTAACTTCCATAGCTCGATCACGTATGGAATCCCACGCTAACGCCACAGAAAACGGCCGAGAAACACCACTAATATCCCTCCACAGCAACTCATCTTCTTTGTCATCATTAATAATAGGCACAGGTATAGAAACAATATTCAGAAATCTAGTATTCCAATCCTGCGGCCACTGCCAAGCACCATCAACGATAAGATCCCTCACCTTATTAGATAAAGAGAACCCCGATCTATTGATATTACGGACCGTGAGGGTGTCCCGTAGAGGACAGAAATCTGCCCAATTATCAAACCACATAGAAGCAACTCTACCATTATTAATATTATACCATAAAAACTTACGAACACGTGGTCTGATTTGGAGAAGTTTTCTCCATCCCCAACTCATGTCACCAATACAAGGAACATCCCAAAAGCTTCTATCCTTTAACTTGTAAGAATAGATCCATTTGACCCATAAAGAATCTTTACGAGTCAAAATACACCAAATATGAGAAACCATTAAAGCAGCATTAAAGTCAGAAAGCTTACGAATACCAAGGCCACCTTCAAAATTATTGGTTGTTATTTGATGAGACTGCTTTTATACATAGTCTCATCGTCCAAAACGGGCTTTAAATGCATAAAATATCATCAAAAATGCCAAATATATGCTTGTGTTTGTTACTTGTGTATTTTAGGTACGGATATTGAGAAAATGACAAAAGATCACAAGAAACATGCAAAAACGAACACGTGAAATGAAGCCGCACAATGAACCAAGCCCTAACAAAGATTTTCCAAGAAAAACCCTTGAAGATTTGAAGATTATGAAAGAAGGGTCATCCAATATTGAAGAATTGATACTTTAAGCCCTTGTATAATCATAATTACAAGATTGGTCCTTAAAGTTTATCAAATTTACAAAAGGGCCCTCCACTTTGAAGAATTGGTAAGAATGGTCCCTCAACAATCATGACTTGTCAATATTAGTAATGTTTTGATTTTTTGTGCAATTTATCGTTTTTTTTTCTCGACTCACTCGAATTGATATCAAATTTAAACGTGGATTAATTGTTCTTGGTAAAACGTACTTTGTTTGGTATTTTAAAAACTTTTAAGAAAAACTATTTAATTAAAAATTAATTAATCTAATTAAAAGGAAAATCTATAATTAAAAATACTTAATTAAAACTAATAACTATTTTAAAACTATTTAAATAAATTTGAAGACTATTTTAAAATAAAACTTAAATCTAATTAATTTTTTTAACTAAAACTTTTAATTTAATTGAAATCTATTTAAAACTATTCCTAAATAAAACTAAATTAATTGAAAAGTAATTTAAAAAAAACTAATTTTAAAAATAATTTAAATTTCTAAAAGTAATTAAAATATTTTTATTTTTTTTATATTTTTTTTCGTTTTATAAAAACTTTTTAATAAAATTAATTGAAATTAAGAAAATCTTTGAATTAAAATTATCTAAACAAAACTTGTATTAAAACTTAAATAAACAGACAGCTATTTAATCCTATATTAATTAAAAGGACTGTAAATAAACTCAAAGAAGTAACTAGCACAATTGGTTAGGACGTTGGGCTATGCAACGGGAGGTCAAGGGGTCGAGTCTCGTTGGAGAAAAATTTTGCTATATTTTTGGAATTTTTGAACACTCAGACCAATTGGGTTTGAGGCTTTAAGCAGCAAGAATCAGTAACTTAACAAAACCCCAAATAAGCACAACAACTAAAACAAGAAATAAGCAGATATAAACTAATCACTTAAAAAGCAAATCTAAATAAGCAGTTAAAAAAAATAAGCAAATAGACTTTAAACTAAAAAAACAAATAAATTCTAAACTTAAAATAATCAAATCTTAACTGAAATAAAGCAGACAAATATCAAACAATCAGCAAAGCAACACCAAAAATAAGCAGGTCTAATATAAGATCTAAAATATCAGAACTAACTAAAATATCAGTAAACAAATTATATTAGAAAAACCAATCCAATATTACTCTTATGAAACGAATTCAATAAGCAGATCTAAACAATACATTCAATAAGCAGATCTAAGCAAAAACTAAACAAACTCAAAACCAGAAAATAGCTTATCCTAACAAGCAGACTATATTTAATCAAAAGTAAAGCAGATTGAGACACAAACTATCAAATAAAACAGATTAACTACTAAAACATGAAAACTAAAATAACTAAAAATGACGATAGAACGTGATGATGAAAACCTTTGAGCAGAAGGGTAGCACTGAACCCCCTTTTAGACCGAATCAAACACCAACTTACCCAAACATGATCATCGAATCTCGAACCAAAAGCTATATCTTCGAACAGTATTTGATAAAAACTTCCCAGTAGGGGAAATTCCTTCCAATATTTATTTTAAATTATTTAAACAAGCTATTAATTAACTTTGCTTAAATAATATTTAAATTATTATGACTAAAATAGTTTAAAATGAATTGCAATAACTTTAATCAGAAAAAAATAAATAGACACGAATTTAATAAAACTAAAATAAATTTCATTAATAATAAAAGATGAGTACAATACTTGAAAAGAAGAAAATTACAATTAATCTAAACTAATTTTTCATAATAAAATTAAAATAAAATTGGCACTGAAAAAGATTACAATAATGGGGGTTTTATAGGCAAACCCTAAAACTTCTTGAGGAAGGAATGTTGAGCAGGAAATTAATCTTGACCGCTCTTTCTTCGTTTTCTTCTTCTCTATTTTGATCAACGGTTGAGGATGGCTCTCGGTCACACGGATTGCCAGCATGGCGATTTTTGTGCTTGTTGTGTTAGTTGATTGCTGAGGTGTCTTTATTTGATTAGAGAAGTGGTTGTGGTGATTTGTTACAACCAATCCGAAGAGGGGAAAAAGGGCCACGTAGGTTGAATGGTCATCGTGCTCCTCCGATTAAGATGGGGATTTAATTCCCATCGTGTGAATCACGCGCCTCTCAAAAAATCCCCAATTATCTTGGTGTAATTTTTGATTAGGGTTTTAAGATTTGGGGTAAAAAGGTGTCTGGTTGTTTTTGAGAGAGATAAAGGTGAGGGGTAGCATAGGATGTAACGAGAAAATGAATTTTGTGTGTGTGAGTGTGTGGGTAAAAACGTTTTAATAAACGTGTGGTTGACCAGACAAAGTGAAAACTTTTCACCATCCATGTATATTAATCAAATGGGCTTGGCCCAAATAATCCGTCCAATCCTTTGTAATAGTTATACATTATTTGGGCCAAGATTTGGGCTTATCAACCAAAGAGTAGCTAACTTTCATCCTTATTTGGCTTTTTGGGCCCAATAGTCCAATGTGGGACCCACAAGCCCATTTGTCTTTATGAAAAGTTAAATCCACTAAAATCGAGCTTGATTTCGGCTTCCTTGTTCTTTCCTTTAAACCCGTGTCGATCTTGCCGGTTTTCGTGATCTTTGGCACACTTTTGGTTTCTTGACTTTGTCTTTGTCTCATTCTTGGACTTTTCTTCAACATTTGACCGTGAAATCCCGTGTTTTCTTTCCCTTTGATCTTTTGTACCTATTTAACACAAAAACACAAAACTACGCGTAATTCCGACTTTGACGATATTAAACACATGATTAGGTCTTGTTTTTCCTTGATTTTAGTGGTTAAAGGATAAGTGTTTACACACTTATTAAATTCCCTACACTTGACCATTGCAATGACCCCATGCAATGCATAATTTTAAAGCATAAAGTTACATTTTTCTCATAATTAACCCATATAGGCCTTTATTAAGATATACTAATACTACTACGATAAAGAAACAAAAACTTTAAAGGAAGCAAAAGTTATAGCAATTTATTAACTTGGAAATTATTTGATGGAAGAAACTCGTAAAGAAATCTAAGACTTAAATTAGGGTTTTGGTGTCATGAATATTAACCACCATCAAGTTTCACGTTCCCCATACCAAGCTTAAACACGAGATCATTGTTTACCATAAGTTCTTAGGTTAAAACCACTTATATAAGACAATTGTGTAATACTCTTTCTCCAATTCCTAAGTTGTATCTCTAGCTTTTAAGGATTGTCATTCACCCGTAGGCTCATTTGACTTATTTGATAATTATTAGTCCAAAAATGAAGGCAAAATGGTGCAAACCCGACACTCAAAACCTAACCTTGTCCTAAAAAACGTTGTCATTAAAGTAAGCCCACATCAAGGATGATTTAACACGATTTGGGGAATAAATTCCCGGATCCAAAATTTGGCCAATAGTACTACTTATTAATTATTCCTCCAAAGTCATGTAGACTTTATGTGGAGTTTAACAAGTTCACATCATATACCCTTAGGCTCTTTAAGATGTAAAAATGCTCCTCATCTATTGTCCACACCCTAAGGCTCCTTGAACGATAAACGAGGGAATTGATTTTTGATCAATTTTTATTCAACACTTACCATGCCATACACCCTAAGGCTCTAATGACAAGGTTCGTGCTACATGCCCCACACCCTAAGGCTCCTTGAGGTCATGTTTTAATCTTATTCTTTCTTATTTATGATATATATAGTAGGCCAAATTCCGCGGTCCCATGGTCTGAATACCTCCTACTTAGTGGTTATGAGCCACCTTAGTCGGAAGTCCACAACGCTGGCACCCTCCATGTGTTCATGCTTTAATTACAAGGAGATAAAAGATTTGGCTAAGAGTTAACACATCAAATCTACACCGCAAAAATCCTCATTTATTAAGCAATTAAATATACAAGCGGGAAGAAAGAGCCACAAAAACTCATATAAGCAACAATTAACCCTTAAACTTGTTATCAACTCTATCATCTCTCGTTCTCCACAATTTAAAATCTCAAGGAATGAGACTCGTGGATGCTTAGCCTAATAAACCAATTAAGGTGTTAAGGATACTAGCTAGAGTAAACTTGGATAAGTAAACTCGGGTTGAGTCAAAATATTCACGACGGGCCTAATATATCAAAGACATCTAAACTTGTAAAAACCATTTTATTCATTTATTTATATTTTTGACTTTATTCTTGAAATGGAATTTATTCATACGATGTGATGATAAAAGAAAATAAATGGAAATACTACTAGGCCAAAATAGATCAAAAATTTGAAAAATGTTGAAATTTTTTTAATTTTCCGGTTAAATGGGGTCAAATTCATGGAAAAGCCCACTAAAATTCGATAGAAGTCCCCCCTACACTTAATATAAACATTGTCCTCAATGTTTAAGCATGTGGGAGAATAAAATCCCCTACACTTAGGACATTGAGTATGTTGTTTAAATCGAGCTAAGGAAGAGACAACTAAAGTGATTACATTTATTCATCTTATTTATATACAAAATTGAATCACAATAGCAAAAACTTATCGAAGAAACCGGGTACACGGGAACACAGGATCACGCGACGCGTCATAAACACCAAAAGTGGATCATGAAAGCACACATCCCTGCACAACATCACAAGACACAAACAACCTACTTGGCTCCCCCTACACTTATTGGTGGAAAGGGGTAAAGGTGAAAAAGGGTGGAAAGGATGGAAAAGGTAAAAATCTAACCTAGTTATACGATGCTTGATTTATTTATCATGAGTCTCTAGCTCGACTCGATTTCCCGAATGTCATCATTCAAATGGGAAAATCATGGGAAAACCGAGATTTCCAAAGGAGGAAAATCTCTCCATGATAAAGGGTGAAATAAAGTCATATAAGGAATACCCCAAAAAAATCCACCCGGGTTAAACACATAATTTCCATCACAAAAGGAAATAAACCCCAAGGTGGTAACATCAAATAAGGCAAAGAAAAGTGGGGTACCCTTAGTCAAAAATTTCTTACAAGGAAATGTGTTATGGTGATATGGCAATGAAAGCACGAAAGTCTCTATTCCGGGATCAAACACCGGTTCCTTAACGGGAAAATAGCAAGAGGTGTTGACATTAAAGCTCAAAATGTCATTGATGTAGAGTTTTTACCCCTTTAGGAAAAGGAAGGCAAAATAGTGGTAAGCGTTAAGCACGACGGTTTAGGAAAACCGTGTACAAATGACCCTAAATGGGGATCGTTCTCAAGGAGGCTTAGTGTTTGTGTAATGAAATGATTATCTTTGTGATTATATTTGAAAAAGAAAATAGAAAGGGGATAAGAAGAGAATGACGGTTACGATGTCGAATTAAACTAAGACGAAAAAGGTGTGCACGTAAAACCGTAAAAAGCACTAAAATTAAAATTTTACCCTAAAAATTCCTAAAATTTTTTAAAAATCCACAAAAATATTGTAAGAGTTTACAAAAAATCCAAACTTGCCAAAACCTTTTAATTAATTAAATAATGACTTTTTAATGCTAATTAAAGCCCTAAAAATCAAAATTAACTATTAAAAAGTCCAAAACAAGATCTTAAAGTTTGTAAACCTTTAAAATAACCTAATTAAGCTAAAAAGTATTTTTCAAAATTTTAAAACCACTAAAAACTATTTTTAAACAATTAAAACTATTAAATCAATTAAAACTTAATTTAATTCTAGAAAATAATTAAAAGACTCTAAAAATATTTGGAAAGTTGAAAAATTCCTAATTAAGTGTCTAAAATCTAGGAAAAATATAAAAACTTAGAAAATCAGACTTTTAATTTTAACAATAAAATAATATTAAAATATTATTAAAAATCCAAAAATCATAAAAATTTCTAAAAACTTGCAAACTAGCTTAATTTAACCTAAATAACTCAGAAATGAAAGTGAAATTACCTAAATACCCTTAATGGGCCTAGAAAATGGGCTAAACCCAAAGCAGACCACTTAATGGGCTAAATTGGGCCCAAAATGAAAAAGTATCCAAAATATGCCCAAAAAGCACTACTTGACTCAAAATTTGATTTTAAACAACTTTTTTCAAAGGCCCAAAAGCTGAAAGTGTGAAATAAGCTAGCTTATTCCAAACAGCTTATTCTTAATGGGCTTTTTGGCCCATTAAGCTATAAGCCAATGCCATAAGCTCAAATTAGACACACAAGCTTCTTTTGTCCTAAATAAGACTTCTGTATAAAGAAATTTGAAATAAGCCCAAGGAATAAGCCTGAAACTGCAATAAGCAATCTATAGAAAACGACAAAATAGTCGTTTTTGGGTTCTAGGCCACCCCAAAAGCTGATTCAAGTTTCTAAAGCTTTTAAATGACTTAATTAAGCAAAATCAACAAAGGGTTTTCAAATAAGCTGACTCAATAAGCTGGAAAAAGCAAATAAGCACTTATGTAAAAGTCAAATAAGTTGGTTTTCTAGCAAAAAGTCAAAGTCAAAGTCCAATAAGCTCCAGTCTAATCAAATGGGTCAAATAATGAAGATCTATTACAAAAAATAAGTTGTTGCAAGTCTGGATAAGCTAAAATAGCTTATTGATAAGCTGAGTTCAAATTAACACTAGCAGGGGCTAGTTTTGGGTGTTGAGCAGTGGAAACTTTTTCCACTGCTTGACTTGTTTGACTTTTTGTCTTTAGTGAAATTTTTTGAGATTCAGATTACACAAAGGCACCCAAATGATCTTTGGATCAAAAGGAGTCAATAACAATCAAAAGATCACAATCACAATCACCCAATTGATACAGTTTAATCAATAAAGTACCAGATCTAGCACAGACATGAAACACTAAGCAGTTTAGGTTCAAAAAGCACTTAGAGCACAATTCAGCCAGCCAAATTCCACCAAATGCATACACAAGCTATATTAAACTCAAATGAACAAGTCTAAACAAGTTTCATGCAATGATTCAAAGAATTAAGCAAGATCTAAGCTGACGAATGTTACTGATGAACACTAACACATGCAGTTTTTTACTTTGCTGATGTATTTGACACACAAGCCAGATTCAACACCTCAAATCTCTCAAACAGGTTACAATGACTTTGTTTAAACCACTTTTAGCCCTAAGCATGCATACATCCTAAGTGTTCCCAAAATCCTAGGTCAAAACAGGCAATAACAAAGATTTTATAGCAGATTGTTTGATTCAAGGTTTCAAAACCAAAAACTTGCAGCAAAACACTCTCAACCAAGCATATATCAGATATAGAACACAAACAAAAACTTTCCACAACACAATAACAAGATTCAAGCTTAAACAGGTAGTCCCAAACACCCTTTTATCTTTTGAAATCCAATTTTAAACAAGAAAAAGTGTGATTCAGTTTACCCAATGATCAATCTAGCATATAAACAACCTTATCATGCAAGACTAAGCAGATTTAAGCCAAGAAATCAACAAGAACAACAATATAGCACAAATCCACAAAAAATCCATTTTTTATCAGATTTTCAAGGTTTCAAGACAAACCTCATGGATGTACATCCACACCCACGAATTTATGAGCTTATGTGCTAGCTAGAACAAGCACAAGCTTCAAATAACAACCCTGCTAAGATTCAACAAGGTAAGTAGCACAATATCAAATCAGAAACTTAAAAAGCCTTGATTAATGCAACCTTGTTACCCCACACTTGATTATCCCCAAGTTATAAGCCTCACCACACCTTAATATCTCAATTAGGATGCTATGATCAGCCCTATAACCCAAGAATTCCAAGGTTGAAACAAGAACTTAGCAAAATATCAAGCTTGAAGGAAAAATGCAAACTTTTGCACTCTCCTTAAAAACAGGTTTTGAGATTCAAATTCAGTGAACAAATAACATAAACAAGCATAAAATAAGATGGCACTTGGTCTTTCTTCAACACACTTAACACAATTTCATTAAACTGAAAAGAGGATTTACAAGTGTTTGAACAAGGAAAAACCAAAAGCAGGTAAATGAGAGACCATATGTGCCTTTATATAGGCATACAATGTATCTAGAAAGCTGAAAAAGAAGTGAAACCCTAGCCTTGAACTTCCAAAATTGCCCTTGTCTTGTTTGAATATCTTGAAGAATCATGTGACGGATTCTTGGCTGTTTGCATGAGTTGGCATGTGAAAATGTGATCAAAGGGTTTGTATGAAGCTTAGAAAGTAAGCCACAATGTGGGACGTTGGATGACTGTCCCTCTCTTGTCTTCTTCTTCCAAAACGTAGCAGGGGAGGTCCCATGTAGCATGTGGGTTGGTGGGGTGTCATGTTTAAGGTTTGGGATGTGTTAACAAGACCCTTAATCATAAATCTGCACCATGTTAAGGATTAATTACAACAGGATTAAAAATACTCAATTGTGTTCATCACATGAATAGTTGTGTGTTTGATCCTGTTTTGGGTTAAAACATGTTTAAAAACATGTTAAGGCGCCAGTTTTAAACTTAATTAAATAAGTTTGTTAATCCGGTGTGAGTGGAAGGTGACATGGCAAAATGGTGGAGTGTGATTGGTTGAAGTGGTGAGTGGGGTGAGGTGGCAGCTTCTGGTTGGTCTAGGTAACAATGTTGTCTGGCCATATTTAACCCTCTTTCTTTCCTTCTCTTGTCATTTGCAGATTTAAACCCCAAAACTAAATTTCCTTTGTAATCAAACTTTCAGTTTTCACACTTTTGCCCCAAATACTTTTCCAAAGTATTTTCAGGGGTATTTCTTGCCATTTTGTGATACTTGAAGGGCTGTTTTGGCATTTTGTTGATGGATAATGGTCTTGACTTGCATATTTGATATTTTGGAGGACTGAAATTGCCAAGTCATAATGATTGAGGGACCATTTTTGCCAAATAATGAAAGTTAAGGGTCCTTTTTGTAATTTTGGGGTTTTCAAAGGACCAAACTTGTAATTTCTTGTACGTTGAAGGACTTCATGATATAATTGACTTTGTGGAGGATAGTGGTTGACAATTTAGCTTTGTTGAGGGGCTAAACTTGTCAATTCTTCAAAGTGGAGGGTCCTTTTTGTAATTTTGACAAACTTTAGGGACCAAACTTGTAATTATGAGGATACAAGGGTATAAAGTGTCAATTCTTCCATATTGGAGGACCCTTCTTCATAATTCTTCAAGTCTTCAAGGGTTTTTCTTGGGAAAGTCTTCATTAGGGCTTGGTTTATTGTGCGGCTTCGTCTCCTGTGTTCATTTTTGCATGATTCTTGTGATCTTTTGTCATTTTCTCAATATCCGTACCTAAAATACACAAGCAACAAACACAAGCATATATATGGGTATTTTGATGATATAAAATGCATTTTAAGCCCTTTTTGGACGATGAGACTATGTATAAAAGCAGTCTCATCACTCCCCCATACTAAACCATTACCGTGCCCTCGCGCAATGCTAGAATAAAGTATCGTAGCACCTCCAAAATTTACTTTTATTCACTTTATTGAACAATAAACTAGATACACTATTACTATTGCTACTACTACTTGCGTTTTAGACATAATGTATGATTTTCATCGCAAAATGGGACGTTTAGGTTCATAGAATAAGAACACGTGAATGCTTCGTTAGAAATAATTTCATCGTCCTCGATTTTCACCCCAATTCCATGCTAAGCGTGCAATGAGATCATTGTCATTATAAGTTAGTAATACTAACACTACTCATATGCCCTAATCACGTACTTATCCTCCCATTATTCCTAAGTTGTATCTCTTATATTTTATATTGTCTTGAATGTTTCACGAGGATACATTGTTTGACTAATGCGATAATAGAGATTTAGGTCTAAAAATAGAGTCCTAACGGTGTAACCAAGAACATCAAATCAATAACCCCCCCCCCCAATAGACAACGATGTCAAAAAATTAAGTCAACAAGAAGAATCGATAAACACGGTTTTATAACGGTTTTGAACATGAGACTTATTACCAAGACTTTTATACGCCCCCTAACGGAAGGGCCATATTATCTTTGGTTTACCTCCATCTTTTATTCAACTTCGCCATGAAGCTTTTATTATGACTTCGGTCTTGCCTTGCCTTTTATTATCCACCTCATCGGTAGTTTTATTAGCCAAAGACGTATATCCTCACGCTAAGGCGAATTTTGGATCTTTAAAGCTTCGAAGATTAAGGCTTGATTCACTTTCAATTTTGCATAGATTTTTCGGCCTTGTGGGGCTTCAAATTGTTTGCTTGATTTTGGTGAGCACTTGAAATCTTATTATTGGGTGAAGCTTTTGATTATTTGGGTGCCAATACTTCAAAACTGTGACGCTGGCGATACCTTAATGTCTTCCCAATTTAATTACATGGAAGCTACTAGAAAAGACTAGAAACCCAACAATCCCAACTAAACCGCTAAGTCAATATTTATTAAGCAAAAAATATTTACATGCGAAGGGAGAATAAGCAAACAACGAGAAGTCATGAGTTTTTGAAAGAATACGAGTACTCTACGTTTAGCATAGTAACTTATAATTAACCCTATCATTTCTCGTCCTCATTTAAGAGACTTAGCCTAATGTGAAGTTAAGGAACCAAAGCTAAGTGCTCAACACGCACGGTCGAGTCAAAAATTACTCTTATTCTCGCCATCGGAAAACTTACATTCGTGTCTTCAAACACTTATAAAACATGAGAAAATTTTTAAAATTTGGCCATTTTTAGCCTTATTTTGCAACAAAACGATAAACAAAAAGATAAACTTTGGAAAGCGTGAAGGTTGGGCAAGGCAAGTATCTATTCACCCCCCCATATTAAAGTTAAAAATTGTCCTCAATGTTTCGAGTCTAGGGGTGCAAACACCCCCATACTAGAGACGTAGTCGAATGCCTAATCTAGCATGGAAAGGGTGTAACCATTAAATTTAAAGCCATTTATGAAGTGTGCTATAAACCTAAGGTTAGAACATCAAAAGGATATATCATGGATATTGAGAAAGTCTTCAAAGCAAACGATCGAGTGCTCCCATAAAACTAACATGAGAGGCTCCACTCGTGAAGATCATGATCATCTAAAATCCACAATTCACAAACAACCACGGAATAAAGGTTGGAAGGGCACAAATCCCCACACGTTACTAAATTAGAAAGCAATAATATATACATAGGATAAGCATGGGACTCCCCCACGAGGCACCTCGTTTTTGATTACCGAGTCATGAGCTCGACTCGATCCCCTCAATACTAATTATCATTGGGGAAAGTGACTTGGTCGAGATAGTTCAAGGATGGAACTTCCCCGCCAAAGTAGTGCTTCAGCCTATGTTCATTCACCTTGAAATTGGGGCCATCATTTTGAGCTAGCTCGATGGTCCCATATGGAAATACTTGGGTCACGGTGAATGGACCGGACCAATGGGATTTCAACTTACCGGAAAAGATTTTCAAGCAAGAATTAAAAAGCAAAACTTGATCCCCAATGTTAAAAACCCGGTTTTTAATTTTAGAATCATGCAACTTTTTAGTTTTTTCTTTATAAATCAATGAATTTTCATAAGCAATGTCCCTCAATTCATCCAATTCATTTAATTGCATTTTCTGGTGTTTTCTCGCGGTCTCCATATCATCATTACAATGCTTTAGGGCCCAATAAGCCTTGTGTTCCAATTCGATTGGCAAATGACAATTTTTTCCATACACAAGCTTATAGGGAGTGCACCCGATGGGCGTCTTATGAGCGGTCCTAAAGGCCCATAAAGCATCATCCGACCAAGATTGTCGGTTTTCCCCAACGGATCTCTCCAAGATCCTCTTCAACGCTCGGTTTGAAACCTCGACTTGCCCACTCGTTTGTGGGTGATAAGCCGTAGAAAGCCGATGTGTAACCCCATATTTCCTTAAGACCCTTTCGAATTGGTCGTTACAAAAATGGGTTCCACGATCGCTTATGATCGCACGGGGGGTTCCAAACCGAGAAAACAAGCTTTTCAAAAACTTGACTACCACACGAGCATCATTGGTGGGCAAAGCCTTAGCTTCCACCCACTTAGATAGGTAGTCAACCGCAACGAGGATGTACTTATTACCACGAGATGATGGGAACGGCCCCATAAAGTCTATACCCCAAACATCAAAGATCTCACACACTTGGATGATGTTTTGTGGCATTTCATCTTTTTGTGAGGCTTTTCCTTGTCGTTGGCATGAGTCACACGACTTCACAAGATCTTGTGCATCTCGGTAAATAGTAGGCCAAAAGAAGTCGGCATCAAACACCTTCTTAGCCGTGAGATTAGCACCGTGGTGACCACCCGTGGGTCCCTCATGGCAAGCTCTAAGGATGTTAGAAGCTTCGGTGCCAAATACACAACGTCGGATGATTTGATCCGCACAAGTTCGAAACAAGTAAGGGTCGTTCCAAAAGTAGAACTTGACGTCACGAAAGAATTTTCGTTTTTCTTGAGTCGTCATACCCTTGATGATGAAGTTATCCGTATGGTAATTTGCAAAGTTCGCAAACCATGGGGTGGAAGAATCAAGCTTAGAATTCACTACACCAAGTGTCTCGAGCGGAAATGTTTCAGTGATTTCCTTGGGCTCGTAAACACTTTGGTGAGGATCTTCCAAGCGAGAAAGATGATCGGCCGCTAGATTCTCAGCTCCTTTTTTGTCAACAATTTTGTGGTCAAATTCTTGAAGGAGGAGAATCCAACGAAGTAATCTCGGCTTTGCATCTTGTTTAGCCATGAGATACTTGATAGCCGAATGATCCGTATACACTATGCATTTCGTCAAGACGAGATAAGGTCGAAATTTCTCAAAGGCATACACCACTGCAAGGAACTCCTTCTCCGTTGTAGTGTATTTAAGTTGAGCCTCGGTCATCGTCTTGCTAGCATAGTGAATAGGCAAGAAGTGCTTTTCATGACGTTGCCCCAATACGGCCCCAATAGCATAGTCACTAGCATCACACATGAGCTCAAAGGGGAGGTTCCAATTGGGAGCAACAAGAATGGGAGCTTCGGTAAGTTTCCTCTTAAGGATTTCAAAGGCTCGTACACAATCTTCGTCAAAGACAAAACGTGCCTCTTTTTCAAGAAGATGTGTAATGGGTCGAGAAATCTTTGAAAAATCCTTGATGAATCGACGATAAAATCCCGCGTGGCCTAGGAAAATCCTAACTCCCTTAACGGTTTTGGGATGAGGTAATTTGGCGATGACGTCTACCTTAGCTTGATCTACCTCAATCCCCGCTTTCGAGACCTTGTGCCCTAAGACGATTCCACTCTTAACCATAAAATGACACTTTTCCCAATTGAGCACAAGGTTGGTTTCCTCACAACGTTTCAACATTCTCTCGAGATTCGACAAACACGAAGTGAACGAATTACCAAACACGGAAAAGTCATCCATGAAGACTTCCATCGTCTTCTCGATCATGTCATGAAAAATAGCCCTCATGCACCTTTGAAAGGTTCCCGGTGCATTGCAAAGTCCGAATGGCATTCTACGACAGGCAAACGTTCCATATGGACACGTAAACGTAGTTTTTTCTTGATCACGAGGATCGACGGGAATTTTGAAGTAACCAGAAAAACCATCTAAAAAGCAATAGAAATCGTTTCCCGCAAGACGCTCCAACATTTGGTCCATGAAGGGCAAGGGAAAATGGTCTTTTCGAGTGGCTTCATTCAACTTTCGATAGTCAATGCACACTCTCCATCCGGTCACGAGTCTAGTGGGAATTAACTCGTTGGCATCGTTTGGCACAACGAGATTCCTCCCTTTTTAGGGACACAATGGATAGGACTCACCCAAGGGCTATCAGAAATAGTGTAAATCATTCCTGCGTCAAGGAGTTTTAGGACCTCCTTTTTGATGACGTCGTGAATTTTGGGGTTCACCCTCCTTTGACATTGGATTGCGGGCTTGTAATCCTCCTCCATTAAGATTTTGTGGGTACAAAATTTGGGATCAATTCCCTTAATGTCGGATAACTTCCACGCAATTGCCCCTTTGTGATCCTTTAGAATATCGACAAGTGCGGTTTTTTCATCATTCGAAAGTTCCTTCGCAATAATAACCGGCAACTTGTCGCCCTCCTCCAAATAGACATATTCGAGATGAGGAGGTAAATCTTTCAACTCAAGGATAGGTGGTTCCTCAAGTGAAGATTTGGGCTCGATACTCATTACCTCCTCGTGTGGAGGAAATGGGAAATCGTTAAGAAAATCCTTGATAATCGAGAAGTCCTCATCGTTGTCGAGGTCTTCGTTACAAGTACGTGGAACATCGAATTCTTCCAACGTAAAACCACCACCTTCAAATGGAGTGAAGGTTGGTGTCGAATTATCAAGAATTGGATCTAACATAGTGGGATTGCCACTAGTTTCTTCATCACCAAAACCTAGAACTTCTTGTGAAAATTCCTCGCAAACCACGTCGATCATATCAACGAGGTTTATGGTTGCAACAGAATAAACATGAGAAATTTGAGAGTTTTGAGTTGCGTTTATAACAAGTTCCTCGTCATTGAAACGTAAGGTGATCTTTCTAGCATGAACATCGATCAAAGCCATAGACGTATCTAAAAACGAACGACCTAAAATGAGAGGAACTTGAGGATCCGTGGGGATGTCAACAATGATAAAGTCTACGGGATAGTAGAACTTCCCCACTTTCACAAAAACGTCTTCCGCCAATCCACATGCGGGAATCGTGGAATGGTCGGCCAACTCGATAGACATTAGTGAAGGAGTAAGATTAGGAAGATTGAGCGACTTGAAGATTGCAAGTGGCATCAAGTTAATGCTAGCACCAAGATCGGCCAAGGCGAAGCATTCCTCCATATCTTGGATTGCACAAGGGATCAAAAATTTACCGGGATCACCGACTTTTTGAGGTATGCGATTAAGATAAACTGACGAACAACTAGACCATTGGTGTAATTTCTACTTGTTGTTCAACATACTCTTAAAGTTAGCGGCAAATCGAGGCATCATGACCAAAGCATCGGCGAAACTCACATTTAAGTGCAAATCACGAAACATTTTCATAAAAAGCTCAAATTGGTAATTGTCGCGCTCTTGACGTTTCTCCTTTCTAAGTCTCGATGGATAGGGCAAAGGTGGTGTGGGTTGAGGCATAGTAGACATAGCCTTTGGAATCTCGAGTTCCAATGTTGGTAATGGGTCAACCGTAGGTGTGGCATGAGCGGTACTTTGTGGGATTGGGACATGCTCCTTTTGGACCACCACCTCGGGTTCTTCCTCAATTGCTTCCTCCGTCGGAGCAATTGGTTGAGGAGTCGGTTCCTTAAGTGTCTTACCACTACGTGTGGTAATCACTTTCATCTCACCCTTAGGGTTTGACACGGTGTTGCTAGGAAGACTACTCGATGACGGTTTACACATTATTGCCTCAAACATAGATGAGATTTTATCTTCAAACTTGGATTGCCTCTTCTCGGCTTTAACCATTTCTTGTTTTATCTCATGTTGCCCTTGTTCCATTTTTTGTTGGTTTTGTTGTAACCTAGTTACGGTTCCTTCCATCTTGTTGGTATGGATCTTAAGTTCATTAGCTAACTCATTTTTCAACTCTTTCTTCAAGTCGTTCTTAAACTCGGATCTTAGGCTAATGATTTCTCTTTGAATATTGTCAAACCTAGCATCATTCCCATTAGCGTATTCAACAAATTCATTTGGAAGATCTTTCAACGTTTGCAAACCTTTGTTGTTGTTTTGAAAATCATTTTGATTCTTGTTTGAAACTTGATTATTAGCCCCTTGATTACCATAGTTTCCCTTGTTGAAATTGTTTTTGAAACCAACTTGATTGTTGCGATAGTTTTTGTTAGCATTTTGATTTGAACCAAAACCCGGTGGAGTCAATTGATTAGAGCGGGAATCTTGACCGTTTTGGTTGTAATTTCCCGTGGCCGTGTAGGCACTCGAAGTGTTACCACCGTTGGTAATGCACTCGGAGAAATCATGACCTCCACCACAATACATGCATGAAACCTCAACCGCTTTAGCCGTAGCGGGAGCACTTGGTTCACCAACTTTAAACTCAATCAAAAGTCCTTTTAGCTTATCAAAAATCTTGTTTTCCAAGTTCGCAATTTGGCAAGCATCGATGGTAGTAGACAAAGAAGGTGAAGCCGAAGACGAAGCCTTACGAACACTAGACGTGCTACTAGGACTATACACCTTAGATCTATTCTCAATTATCACCAAAGCTTCATCAACCGTTTTAAACAAAAAGTTACCACCCGCGGCGGCATTTAAATAGTCCCTTTCATGATCATTAAGTCCATTGTAAAACGTGTCA
Organism: Glebionis coronaria; assembly: GCA_025667525.1. Taxonomy (NCBI): domain Eukaryota; kingdom Viridiplantae; phylum Streptophyta; class Magnoliopsida; order Asterales; family Asteraceae; genus Glebionis; species Glebionis coronaria. The sequence goes on along the minus strand of JANFOE010000981.1, from coordinate 286,452 downwards.
ATTTGATGCAAGTCGGAAAAACCTTGATGAGGACATTCATGTAACATCTCCTTAAACCTATTCCAAGCCGTTGAAAAACTTTCATTAAACTCTTGTGAAAATTTTGAAATCTCGTTTTTCAAGTGCGTAGTCTTAGAGGACGGAAAAAATTGGTTCACAAATTTAGACACGAGATCCTTCCACGTCAATATAGAATTCGGTGGCTCTTTCTCTAACCAAATTTTAGTGGGCCCCGCTAAGGAATACGGAAAAAGCATCATCTTAATCGAGTCATTCGAGACATCCTTAAACTTGCAAGTGGTGGTAAGACGATTGAATTGGCGGATATGGTTGTGTGGATTGTCCTTCTCATCACCATGGAATTTGTTGTTTTGGATCATCGACAACAAACCCGTTTTCACCTCAAAATTCACCGCAAGGATAGCGGGAATCACAATAGCCTCTCCATAACCCTCGGTGGGTGCTTGAAGTAACTCCATCATAGTTTGATTCACCATGGTTGGTGCTTCTCTTACAATGGGTTCGTCAATAGGAGACTCCTCACTAGAAAGATTGGGAGTGGGAGTTTTGTTCTTTCGTTTACATGCACGTCTTGCTTGATTACGAGTTAGCATAAACGCCACGTACAACGAGGGGACGAGCAAAGAAGATTCTTTTTGGTGTTTTGTATTTTTTCAATTTTTTTGTGGTTTTTGATTGTATTAACCTTTTTGGATTTTGGTGAATGTATTAAGTAGACACAAATCTACAAATCTCCTCCTTAATCAAATCTCTTGATTAAAGAAGCCTCAAGGAATGAAAACGATCACGTGAAGTGAACGCCTTCGATGACTTTAGAACGTTGGTGGAACACCAAAACGTTCAAGAGGGTTTAATCAATGAAACCAAGAAAATATATATGATACTTAGTAATACTTTGGGCGGTAAAACCCTCGATTAGCTCTCAAAATCAAATACTCACAAGCAAGCGGGGAAACGAGGCAGCGCGAAGCACTTAAGAGCCTTTTTCCTTAGGATCTATTTTATAATATCCGCCTTATACCCACCTTATAGTTTGTATTTTTCAAAATTGAGCTTCACGAAAGTATTTATCTATTTTGCCTTTTTTCTTTGGTTTGAGATTCGAATACAATGATTGGGTAATGACCTCCCAAGTCAAGGTTGTGATTTCTCACGTATTTTGAGTACTTGTGAATTTATTGTTCTACGTATACAATATAGTAATAGTATTCACACAAAAATCGAAAACCGATAATACGTATTAGTAGAGTGCTACTAATACAAATACTATTTTGGTTAGTATATAAAAACAACAATTCCAATTCAAAACACAACACGCCTCCCCGGCAGCGGCGCCAAAATGATGTAGAGTTTTTACCCCTTTAGGAAAAGGAAGGCAAAATAGTGGTAAGCGTTAAGCACGACGGTTTAGGAAAACCGTGTACAAATGACCCTAAATGGGGATCGTTCTCAAGGAGGCTTAGTGTGTGTGTAATGAAATGATTATCTTTGTGATTATATTTGAAAAAGAAAATAGAAAGGGGATAAGAAGAGAATGACGGTTACGATGTCGAATTAAACTAAGACGAAAAAGGTGTGCACGTAAAACCGTAAAAAGCACTAAAATTAAAATTTTACCCTAAAAATTCCTAAAAATTACTAAAAATCCACAAAAATATTCTAAGAGTTTACAAAAAATCCAAACTTGCCAAAACCTTTTAATTAATTAAATAATGACCTTTTAATGCTAATTAAAGCCCTAAAAATCAAAATTAACTATTAAAAAGTCCAAAACAAGATCTTAAAGTTTGTAAACCTTTAAAATAACCTTATTAAGCTAAAAAGTATTTTTCAAAATTTTAAAACCACTAAAAACTATTTTTAAACAATTAAAAACTATTAAAATCAATTAAAACTTAATTTAATTCTAGAAAATAATTAAAAGACTCTAAAAATATTTGGAAAATTGCAAAATTCCTGATTAAGTGTCTATAATCTAGGAAAAATATAAAAACTTAGAAAATCAGACTTTTAATTTTTAACAATAAAATAATATGAAAATATTATTAAAAATCCAAAAATCATAAAAAATTCTAAAAACTTACAAACTAGCTTAATTTAACCTAAATAACTCAGAAATGAAAGTGAAATTACCTAAATACCCTTAATGGGCCTAGAAAAAAGACTAAACCCAAAACAGACCACTTAATGGGCTAAATTGGGCCCAAAATGAAAAAGTGTCCAAAATAAGCCCAAAAAGCACTACTTGACTCAAAATTTGATTTTAAAAAACTTTTTCCAAAGGCCTAAAAGTTGAAAGTGTGAAATAAGCTAGCTTATACCAAACAGCTTATTCTTAATGGGCTTTTTGGCCCATTAAGCTATAAGCCAATGCCATAAGCTCAAATTAGACACACAAGCTTCTTTTGTCCTAAATAAGACTTCTGTAAAAAGAAATTTGAAATAAGCCCAAGGAATAAGCCTGAAAATGCAATAAGAAATCTACAAAAAACGACAAAATAGTCGTTTTTGAGTTCTAGGCCACCCAAAAAGCTGATTCAAGTTTCTAAAGCTTTTAAATGACTTAATTAAGCAAAATCAACAAAGAGTTTTCAAATAAGCTGACTCAATAAGCTGGAAAAAGCAAATAAGCACTTATGTAAAAGTCAAATAAGTTGGTTTTCTAGCAAAAAGTCAAAGTCAAAGTCCAATAAGCTCCAGTCTAATCAAATGGGTCAAATAATGAAGATCTATTACAAAAAAATAAGTTGTTACAAGTCTGGATAAGCTAAAATAGCTTATTGATAAGCTGAGTTCAAATTAACACTAGCAGGGGCTAGTTTTGGGTGTTGAGTAGTGGAAACCTTTTCCACTGCTTGACTTGTTTGACTTTTTGTCTTTAGTGAACTTTTTTGAGATTTAGATTACACAAAGGCACCCAAATGATCTTTGGATCAAAAGGAGTCAATAACAATCAAAAGATCACAATCACAATCACCCAATTGATACAGTTTAATCAATAAAGTACCAGATCTAGCACAGACATGAAACAATAAGCAGTTTAGGTTCAAAAAGCACTTAGAGCACAATTCAGCGAGCCAAATTCCACCAAATGCATACACAAGCTATATTAAACTCAAATGAACAAGTCTAAACAAGTTTCATGCAATGATTCAAAGAATTAAGCAAGATCTAAGCTGATGAATGTTACTGATGAACACTAACACATGTAGTTTTTTACTTTGCTGATGTATTTGACACACAAGCCAGATTCAACACCTCAAATCTCTCAAACAGGTTACAATGACTTTGTTTAAACCACTTTTAGCCCTAAGCATGCATACACCCTAAGTGTTCCCAAAATCCTAGGTCAAAACAGGCAATAACAAAGATTTTATAGCAGATTGTTTGATTCAAGGTTTCAAAACCAAAAACTTGCAGCAAAACACTCTCAACCAAGCATATATCAGATATAGAACACAAACACAAACTTTCCACAACACAATAACAAGATTCAAGCTTAAACATGTAGTCCCAAACACCTTTTATCTTTTCAAATCCAATTTTAAACAAGAAAAAGTGTGATTCAGTTTACCCAATGATCAATCTAGCATATAAACAACCTTATCATGCAAGACTAAGCAGATTTAAGCCAAGAAATCAACAAGAACAACAGTATAGCACAAATCCACAAAAAATCCATTTTTTATCAGATTTTCAAGGTTTCAAGACAAACCTTATGGATGTACATCCACACCCACGAATTTATGAGCTTATGTGCTAGCTAGAACAATCACAAGCTTCCAATAACAACCCTGCTAAGATTCAACAAGGTAAGTAGCACAATATCAAAATCAGAAACATAAAAAACCTTGATTAATGCAACCTTGTTACCCCACACTTGATTATCCCCAAGTTATAAGCCTCACCATACCTTAATATCACAATTAGGATGCTATGATCAGCCCTATAACCCAAGAATTCCAAGGTTGAAACAAGAATTTAGCAAAATATCAAGCTTGAAGGAAAAATGCAAACTTTTGCACTCTCCTTAAAAACAGGTTTTGAGATTCAAATTCAGTGAACAAATAACATAAACAAGCATAAAATAAGATGGCACTTGGTCTTTCTTCAACACACTTAACACAATTTCATTAAACTGAAAAGAGGATTTACAAGTGTTTGAACAAGGAAAAACCAAAAGCAGGTAAATGAGAGACCCTATGTGCCTTTATATAGGCATACAATGTATCTAGAAAGCTGAAAAATAAATGAAACCCTAGCCTTGAACTTCCAAAAATCCCTTATCTTGTTTGAATATCTTGCAGAATCATGTGACGGATTCTTGGCTGTTTGCATGAGTTGGCATGTGAAAATGTGATCAAAGGGTTTGTATGAAGCTTAGAAAGTAAGCCACAATATGGGACGTTGGATGACTGTCCCTCTCTTGTCTTCTTCTTTCAAAACGTAGCAGGGGAGGTCCCATGTAGCATGTGGGTTGGTGGGGTGTCATGTTTAAGGTTTGGGATGTGTTAACAAGACCCTTAATCATAAATCTGCACCATATTAAGGATTAATTACAAAAAGGATTAAAAATACCCAATTGTGTTCATCACATAAATAGTTGTGTGTTTGATCCTGTTTTGGGTTAAAACATGTTTAAAAACATGTTAAGGCGCTAGTTTTAAACTTAATTAAATAAGTTTGTTAATCCGGTGTGAGTGGAAGGTGACATGGCAAAATGGTGGAGTATGATTGGTTGAAGTGGTGAGTGGGGTGAGGTGGCAGCTTCTGGTTGGTCTAGGTAACAATGTTGTCTGGCCATATTTAACCCTCTTTCTTTCCTTCTCTTGTCATTTGTAGATTTAAACCCCAAAACTGAATTTTCTTTGTAATCAAACTTTCAGTTTTCACACTTTTGCCCCAAATACTTTTCCAAAGTATTTTCAGGGGTATTTCTTGCCATTTTGTGATACTTGAAGGGCTGTTTTGGCATTTTTTTTATGGATAATGGTCTTGACTTGCATATTTGATATTTTAGAGGAATGAAATTGCCAAGTAATAATGATTGAGGGACCATTTTTGCCAAATATTGAAAGTTAAGGGTCCTTTTTGTAATTTTGGGGTTTTCAAAGGACCAAACTTGTAGTTTCTTGTACTTTGAAGGACTTCATGATATAATTGACTTTGTGGAGGATAGTGGTTGACAATTTAGCTTTGTTGAGGGGCTAAACTTGTATCAATTCTTCAAAGTGGAGGGCCCTTTTTGTAATTTTGACAAACTTTAGGGACCAAACTTGTAATTATGAGGATACAAGGGTATAAAGTGTCAATTATTCCATATTGGAGGACCCTTCTTCATAATTCTTCAAGTCTTCAAGGGTTTTTCTTGGGAAAGTCTTCATTAGGGCTTGGTTCATTGTGCGGCTTCGTTTCCCGTGTTCATGTTTGCATGATTCTTGTGATCTTTTGTCATTTTCTCAATATCCGTACCTAAAATACACAAGCAACAAACACAAGCATATATATGGGTATTTTGATGATATAAAATGCATTTTAAGCCCTTTTTGGACGATGAGACTATGTATAAAAGCAGTCTCATCAGTCATCATAATCTAAAGTGGGGGAGTCGTCCTCTTCCAAACTTGATATGAAAACATAAGTATCCTCGGAGTCATAGGAAAACTCATCCTCGTGAGGAAAATAGGAATTTAGAAAGATATCTAAATCCTCCTCAAATGGAATATCCTCTAAAATAGGGGCAACCTCTAAAGGTGAACGATCCTTTTCAAAAGTCGTAACCCCCAATATAGGAATATAAGAGTCAAAGGGAGACTCAAGAATGGGAGGATCACTCATAGAGATAATAGGATCATTAGGCTCACTAGGTGTCTCGTCAGAACCCAAAGAAATGAGATCACTTAAAGAAGTGTCATCACTAAAATTAGCTTCTTCATTTTCTTCAAAAAGTGGATTATCATTTGAAGTTTCAAAAAGTGGATTTGAATGTACCACAAAATCATTAAGGTTAAACTTTTTAGTTTCAAAAGGATTGATAAAACTTTCTTCATTATCAAAATTAAGCACATCAATCATATTGACTGATTCTTTTCCGTTTGATTTATTTACCATTTCCCCATTTTAAACACTTGTTGATCATTCCCTACCCTAAGAATTAATTCCCCTTCGGCTACATCAACTAACGCTTTTTTGGTTCTTAAGAACGGTCTACCAAGTATTAACGGAATACGAGGATCCATCTCATAGTCGACTACAAAAAAGTCCACGGGAAAAGTGAATGTACCAACTCGAACAAAAACATCTTCGGCAATACCAACGGGGTATGCGAGAGTTCTATTAGCTAATTCGAGAGTCATGCAAGTCGGTACAAGGTCGGGTAATGATAATTGTTTCCATACCGAGAGTGACATAAGATTGATGCTAGCACTGAGATCCACTAAAGCCATACAATCATCAATTTTTGGAAACGAGCAAGGTAACACGAATCATCCGGGATCTCCTAGATTTTCGGGAAGCTCTTTGAGAAGAATCGCGGAACAATTCTCATTTAAACGAGTGTTAACGAGCTCAACCATTTTTTCTTTCTTATTAAGCAAATCTTTGAACATTTTCACAAATTTAGGCATTTGAGCAAGTGCTTCAATAAGGCTAATGTTAACATTCACTTGGGAAATCATTTTCAAAAAGTTGGAAACATGAACGTCATCTTTGGTGAGCACTTTTGCCTTATCCAATCTAGAGGGATAAGGGATATTGGGCTTAGACGTTGAAGGTTGAGAAGGAGAAGGACTCGCTTCTTGAACAACCTTAGGGTTAGGCTCATTAGGCAATGGAGAACTAGTACTAGGAGTGGTAGTGGGAGGAATCACCGAAGGGGGAGTAGGATTACTCATTATGACCTCCGGGCCTTGTCTCTCCTTTATGGGTGATGAGATGGAAGGTCCCACTAAATTGGCTCCACTTCAAGTAGTGATAGCACTCACATTAGCACAAGGGTTAATCTCGGTATTAGAAGGTAAGGCTCCTTAGGGTATAAGGGCTTGCAACATTTGCATGAACTTCCTATCGGTGGAATCTTGCATTTGTTTCATAGTTCTCTCATGTTCGGTCAATTTTTGTATAACCAAGTCTAATTGAGGATTATGCATGTTCATTTGATTATACCCTTGATTGTTAAACCCTTGATTAGGAAAACCTTGGTTTTGATATTGAGGCTGAAAACCGTTGTTATTATGAAAACCTTGGTTATTATTTTGAAACCCTTGATTTTGACCATTAAAATTCCCTTGATTTGCATTCCCTTGAAAATTTTCTCTTTGAGGAGCTTGGTTCCTATTTTGGGCGGGTGGGGGTGGTCTTTGTGGAGCTACAAAACCCGGGGGAGCCAAATAGTTAGTACTCTTATAAGACAAATGGTTAACATCAACATTTGGTTTGAAATGAACCCGTTCATTTTCATTGTTGTTATAAGCATAAACTTGTTGTTGTTGATTGTAAACCTTGTCACAATTAAAATACGAATGTGGTCCACCACAAGTCTCACACGTTTCACAAGTCTCTTTTAAGGCATTTACTTGCACATTGATGGCTTTGGTATTGTTAGCGGTTTGTAGAGCAATTGATTCAACAAGCGAAGTAAGCTTATCAATTCTCTTGTAGCTCTCACTAGAACTAGCACTTGCCATAGTATCCCTAACACTCTTGTTTTGTACTTTTGCCTTGTTTTCTATTATGGCCCAAGCCTCGTTCATGGACTTCACAAGAAAATTACCCCCCCCCCCCCCCCCGGCGGCACTATTAAGTGAGTCTTGGTCATTAAGAGTTAAACCATTGTAAAACGTATTGATTTGATGCACTTTTGTAAAACCATGTTGTGGACATTTTCGTAAAAGCTCCTTAAAACGGTCCCAAGACTCACTAAACGTTTCCCCATATTTTTGTTCAAAGGTAATGATGTCATTCCTTGAAGAGGTGGTCCGTGATGGTGGGAAAAAGTAGTTAATAAACTTGGTTTCTAAATCCGCCCATGTAAGAATGCTTTGGGGTGGTTCCTTATCAAGCCAAATCCGGGCTTGTCCTTCGAGGGAAAAAGGAAAGAGCAACAAACGTATTGCTTCTTGAGTCACCCCATTGTATTTCACCGTATTAGTCAAATGGATAAATCTCTTAATATGATCATGGGGGTCATCTTGGGAACGGCCCAAAAATGGTGTAGCGGAAACCATTTGAATAAAACCCGTTTTGATTTCAAAATTATTTGCTCCAATTGCGGGGACAACAATAGCGTCATCGTTTCCCTCAACGTGTGATTGCAAAATCTCAATCATAGGTCGGTTATCCGTTGCCATCGTATTGTCGAAAGCACGATTCTCGAGATCGGCTTGATTGACCGTCTTTTTGTTGTTCTTCTTCTTTTTGGAAGAATTAGAAGTATTTGGTACACCACTCGGTATGTGTGCACGCGCGCGAGTGCGCATACAACTAAAATCAAGGAATGAGGTAGGAAACCTCGGTCGACTTTGAGAGGAAAGGGATTATCCCTCTCGAGGTTCAATATTGAAAAGCTACAAAAAATATATACGTAATACTATTTGAGTTGGCAAACCAATAATTGGTCGTCCCTCTCAATATACGCACAAGCAAGCGGGGAAACGAGGTTGCACAAAGCACTTAAAAACCTTTTTCCTTAGACGGCCTTTTATAGCGCGTCGCCTTATACCCACCTTATAGTTTGTATAAATCGAGTTCAAACTTCTTACTAGTATTTATTTATTTTGCCTTTATTTTTCGTTTTGGATTCGAATACAATAGCTAGGTGATGAAATCCCAACTAAGGTCTTATTTGAAAGTAGATAAATTAATTGTGCTACGTAATATAATATAGTAAAAGAAAAAAAATCTTTTTGTATTTTTTTAGAAAAATATATATTCACAATAAAAAACGAAAGAAATCGAAATAAGAAAAATAACAATAATACGTAATATTTTTGGTGTAATACTTCAGGAAAAGTATTACTTTTGAATTTTTTAATTTTTTTGGTGCAAATCTTAGGAAAGAGTTTGCTTTTGATGATTTTTTAATTTTTTTGTATTTTTAAGTTTTTGATTTTTTATCTTTTTTATTTTTATTTTTTTTAGCAAGAAATTAACGTTGAAAATTGAAAGGATCCCAAAATCCAAAGCTTCTCACGAAAAATCGTCAATCGTAACGAGCGAAGCGGCAGCGGCGCCAATTTAATGTTTTGAATTTTTGTGCAATTTATCGTTTTTTTTTCTCGACTCACTCGAATTGATATCAAATTTAAACGTGGATTAATTGTTCTTGGTAAAACGTACTTTGTTTGGTATTTTAAAAACTTTTAAGAAAAACTATTTAATTAAAAAGTAATTAATCTAATTAAAAGGAAAATTTATAATTAAAAATACTTAATTAAAACTAATTAACTATTTTAAAACTATTTAAATAAATTTGAAGACTATTTTAAAATAAAACTTAAATCTAATTAATCTTTTTAACTAAAACTTTTAATTTAATTGAAATCTATTTAAAACAATTTCTAAATAAAACTAAATTAATTGAAAACTAATTTTAAAAAACTAATTTTAAAAACAATTTAAATTTCTAAAAGTAATTAAAATATTTTATATATATATATATATATATATATATATATATATATATATATATATATATATATATATATATATATATATATATATATATATATATATACATATATATATATATTTCTTTTTATAAAAACTTTTAAATTAAATTTAATTGAAATTAAGAAAAACTTTGAATTAAAATTATCTAAACAAAACTTGTATTAAAACTTAAATAAACTGACAGCTATTTAATCCTATATTAATTAAAAGGACTGTAAATAAACTCAAAGAAGTAACTAGCACAACTGGTTAGGACGTTGGGCTATGGAACGAGAGGTCAACGGGTCGAGTCTCGTTGGAGACAAATTTTGCTATATTTTTGGAATTTTTGAACACTAAGACCAATTGGGTCTGAGGCTTTAAGCAGCAAGAATCAGTAACTTAACAAAACCCCAAATAAGCACACCAGCTAAAACAAGAAATAAGCAGATATAAACTAATCACTTAAAAAGCAAATCTAAATAAGCCGTTAAAAAACTAAATAAGCAAATAGACTTTAAACTAAAAAAACAAATAAATTCTAAACTTAAAATAAGCAAATCTTAACTGAAATAAAGCAGACAAATATCAAACAATCAGCAAAGCAACACCAAAAATAAGCAGGTCTAATATAAGATCTAAAATATCAATTCTAACTAAAATATCAGTAAACAAATTGTATCAGCAAAACCAATCCAATATTACTCTTATGAAAACGAATTCAATAAGCAGATCTAAACAATACATTCAATAAGCAGATCTAAGCAAAAACTAAACAAACTTAAAACCAGAAAATAGCTTATCCTAACAAGCAGACTATATTTAATCAAAAGTAAAGCAGATTGAGACACAAATTATCAAATAAAACAGATTAACTACTAAAACATGAAAACTAAAATAACTAAAAATAAAGATAGAACCTGATGATGAAAACCTTTGAGCAGAAGGGTAGCGCTGAACCCCCTTTTAGACTGAATCAAACACCACCTTATCCAAACATGATCATCGAATCTCAAACCAAAAGCTATATTTCGAACAGTATTTGATAAAAACTTCCCAATAGGGGAAATTCCTTCCAATATTTATTTTAAATTATTTAAACAAGCTATTAATTAACTTTGCTTAAATAATATTTAAATTATTATGACTAAAATAGTTTAAAATGAATTGTAATAACTTTAATCAGAAAAAATAAATACACACGAATTTAATAAAACTTAAATAAATTTCATTAATAATAAAAGATGAGTACAATACTTGAAAAGAAGAAAATTACAATTAATCTAAACTAATTTTTCATAATAAAATTAAAATAAAATTGTCACTGAAAAAGATTACAATAATGGGGGTTTTATAGGCAAACCCTAAAACTTCTGGAGGGAGGAATGTTGAGCAGAAAATTAATCTTGGCCGCTCTTTATTCATTTTCTTCTTTTCTCTTTTGATCAACGGTTGAGGATGGCTCTCGGTCACACGGATTGCCAGCATGGCGATTTTTGTGCTTATTGTGTTAGTTGATTGCTGAGGTGTCTTGATTTGATTGGAGAAGTGGTTGTGGTGATTTGTTACAACCAATCAGAAGAGGGGAAAAAGGGCCACGTAGGTTGAATGGTCATCGTGCTCCTCCGATTAAGATGGGGATTTAACTCCCATCTCGTGAATCACGCGCCTCTCAAAAAAGCCCCAATTATCTTGGTGTAACTTTTGATTAGGGTTTTGAGATTTGGGGTAAAAAGGTGTCTGGTTGTTTTTGAGAGAGATAAAGGTGAGTGGTAGCATAGGATGTAACGAAAAAATGAATTTGGTGTGTACGAGTGTGTGGGTAAAAACGTTTTAATAAACGTGTGGTTGACCAGAGAAAGTGAAAACTTTTCACCATCCATGTATATTAATCAAATGGGCTTGGCCAAATAATGCGTCCAATCCTTTGTAATAGTTATACATTATTTCGGCCAGGATTTGGGCTTATCAACCAAAGAGTAGCTAACTTTCATCCTTATTGGGCTTTTTGGGCCCAATAGTCTAATGTGGGACCCACAAGCCCATTTATCTTCATGAAAAGTTAAATCGACTAAAATTGAGCTTGATTTCGGTTTCCTTGTTCTTTCCTTTAAACCCGTGTCGATCTTGCCGGTTTTTGTGATCTTTGGCACACTTTTGGTTTCTTGACTTTGTCTTTGTCTCATTCTTGGACTTTTCTTCAACATTTGACCGTGAAATCCCGTGTTTTCTTTCCTTTTGATCTTTTGTACCTATTTAACACAAAAACACAAAACCACGCGTAATTCCGACTTTTACGATATTAAACACATGATTAGGTCTTGTTTTTCCTTGATTTTAGTGGTAAAAGGATAAGTGTTTACACACTTATTAATTAGTCCTCCAAAAAGTCAATCATACAAGTCAAGACCATTATCTATGAAGAAAATGCCAAAACAACCCTTCAAGAATCAACAAATGGCAAGAAACACCCCTGAAAATACTTTGGAAAAGTATTTGGGGCAAAAGTATGAAAAAGAAAACTTTATTAACAAAGGATTCTGATTTTATGCTTATTAAACTTCAAGTGACAAAGAAAGAAGAAACAAGGGACTGAAATGGGCAGACAACCAAAGTTACCTAGACCACTCACACCTTGCCACGTGCCCCACTATCCCATTTCATCCAATCACAAGCCATCCTGCCTCCACCTCACCATCCACTCATCGTTTATTATTAATTAACTTTTCAAATGTTAATTAATATTAAAAACACGCGCTAAACACCTTTTAAACCTAAAACAAATATCAAAACAACTGTTCTTCATGTTCTTTACAAATTTGGGAATTTGTTAATTACCAAAAATTATACCCTAATCTCTTCCAGATTAGTGATTAAGGGTCTTATTATCATAACCCAACTCCCAAAACCCATGCAACATCATCACCTTGGTCACATGATAAACCCTCATACACGGTTTTGGGAGAAAAAGCCAAAACTTGCCAGCCATCCAACGCCCAAGATTGTAGCTTCAAACTTAAGCTCCTTGTGAGCCTTTGATCACTTCCACATGATTGACACCTCAACAAACTGCCAAATTCAGTCACATGATCAAGCGAAATTCCAAAACTCTCAAGGGCATTTCAGGGACTTTAACATTAGGGTTTTACGTTTTTCTTGCATTTCTAGAACCCTTGTAGCCTATATAAAGGCACTTAGGCTTTACATTTCAAATGCTCTTGGTTTTTCCTTTGTTCAAGTTCTGTAAATCCCATTTTCATGTTTAATGAATTGTGTTTGAATCTTTGAAGAAAACCCAAGTGCCAATCTTATTTACTGCTTGATATTGTTATATGTTTGCTAAACTTAAATCTTAAAACGTGTTTTCAAGGAGTGTGCAAGAAATTGCATATTTTCCTAAATCTTAATATTTTGCTAAGTTCTTGGTACAACTTTGGAATTTTGGGCTATAAGTGGATCATAGCACCCTGATAAAGAGTTATCAAGGTGTTGTGAGGCTTATAACTTGGGGATAATCAAAGAGTGGGGTACAAGAGTTTCATCAATCAAGTTTTGCCACCTTTCTAATTTATATTTTTGCTTCTAACCTTGTTCTATCTTAGCAGCCTGATATTGGAAGCTTGTGCCTTGTTTTTCTAGGCACATCAGCTCAAACATACGTGGGTGTGGATGTACATCCATGAGGTTTGAACCCTTAATCTCAAAATCTGTCAAAAAATTGGATATTTGTGATATTTGAGTTCTGCTTGTGTATGTGTTGATCTTTGGCTCCAAATCTTGTTGTTTCTGTTTAAGTTTGATGTTTTGATGCTTATGTATGCATGTGCTAACCTGAATCCAACTTTTGATTTGAAAATATAAAGGGGTGTTTGGGTCAACTGCATATTGAAGTTATTGTGTTATTGGTTAAGTGTTTGCTGTTGTATGTTGCTAGTTCTTGTTTAAGAAGTGTAATAGAGTGATAATCTGCAAGTTGTATGCTTTTGAACACATGAATCAATCATATACTTATAAAATCTTGATTAGTTGTTATTTTGGACTGTGATTTGGTGCACACCTAGTTCTAGGCTTAGACTTAGGATAAAAAGTGATAAATCATATCCAACATAACCTATTAAGAAGATTTAAGTGTTTGAATTTGGCTGTGTGGTCAAGTATATCAGCAATTGTCAAAACTGCATGTTCTTTGTTTATCAGTAACTTTTATATGCTTGAATCTTGATCTAGACTTTGAATCAATGCATGAAACCTGTTAGAATTTGTTCATTTGAATTTATTATAGCTTGTGTATGCATTTGGTGAAGTTTGGCTGGCTGATTTTTGCTAAAAGTGCTTATTGAACCATAACAGCTTATTGTTCAAGTTTGTATCTGATCTGGTGCTTAATTGAATTAATGGTATCATTTGGCTGATTGGAGGTGTGATTTCTTTGTTGTTCTTGACAACTTGTGATCCATTTATTACAAGGGTGTCTTGTTTGTAACTTGAATCCAACAAAAAGCCACATAAGACAAAAAGTCAAAAAGGTCAAGCAGGGAGAAAAGTTCCCACTGCTCAACCTGCAAAACTAGTCCCTGCTAGTGTAAATCTTCAAACAGCTTATTCATAAGCCAATTTGTCTTATCCAGACTTGCAACAACTTATTTTTGTGATATATCTTCCTCATTTGACCTATTTATTTGATCTGGAGCTTATTAGACTTTGACTTTTTACTAGAAAACTCATTAAGTTGACATTAACATAAGTGCTTATATTCTAGCTTATTGCTTGTGCTTATTTGAAAACTTTTTGATTGTTTTGATTAATTAAGTCATTTAAAAGCTTTTGAAAGTTGAATAAGCACTTGAGGTGGTCTAAAACTCAAAAACGACTATTTTGTCATTTTGTGAAGAGAGTCTTGGCTTATTTCAGGCTTATTTCTTGTGCTTTTTCCAATTTTATTTTTATAGATCTCTTAAGTAACTCAAAAGAAGCTTGTGTGTCAAATTTGAGCTCATGGCATCAACTTATAGCTTAATGGGCCAAAAAGCCCATTAAGAATAAGCTTCTTTGAAATAAGCTAGCTTAAACACATTTTCAGTTTTTGGGCCTTCAGAGTTTTGTTCTTAAAATCAAATTTTAAGTCAGATAGAAGATTTTGGGCTTATTTGGACAACATTTTTCTTATTGGGCCTATTTCAAGCCCATTAAGGGACTGTTTGGACTTTTAGCCAATTTCAAGGCCCATTAGGGGTATTTTTGTAATTTCAACTTCATTTCTGTTTTATTTAGGTTAAAATAAGTAGGTTTGCAACTTTTTAAATTTTTTAATAAATTTTGGATTTTTATTAATATTTTATTATTAAAAATTAAAATTTAGATTTTTTCAAGTTTTTTCATTTTTCTTAGTTCAAATACATTAAGTTAGGAATTTTACAATTTTTAGAATATTTTTATTGTCATTAGATTAATTTTTAGAATTATTTTAAGTTTTAATAGTTTTTAATTGTTTTTAAATAGTTTTAATTAATTTTAAAATTTTCAAAATAAGTTTTAAATTTAGTTAAGGTATTTTAGAGGTTTACAAGTGAAAAAATCTCGTTTTGGGTTTTTTGTTAACTAAATTGATTTTTTGGGCTTTAATTAGCATTAAAACATTATTATTTAATTAAATAAAATGTTTGAGTGATTTTTGATTTTTTGTAAACTCAATTACAATTTTTAGGATTTATTGCAATTTTTTAGGAATTGTTAGGGTAATTTTTTAAAATATTGTCACTTTTTACGGTTTTACGTGCACGACTATTCGTCTTATTCATAATCGTAACCGTCATTCTCTTGAAATCTCTTTTCTTCTTTTCATTTCTCATCAATATAATCACAAACCATTAATCAATTCTTAGCACAACGCACTTGCCTCCTTGAGAACGATCCCCACTTTGGGTCATTAGTGCTTGGTTTTCCCAAACCGACACTTAATACTTGCCCTAATTACGCTCTTTTTCCTAAAAGACGTATTTTACAACTATCATTATTCCGATATCTTTAGTGAAGGGTGCATTCCGAAATCTATAAGTTACATATTCTGAAATCTAGACCAAATTTTTACGAATTTGAAAACTTTCAAAAAAAAGTGAATTTGAAATTTTTTAACAAACTTCGTGAGTTATTTGGTCTTTGAATTTTTGCTTTATCAAGAACACATTGTTAGGGGATTTCAACAACTTTTCTCGTCAATAACACACGAACCTAGGCAAATTTACGGTTTAGTCGGTGGTTTGTAAAATCCCGCGAATTTATTTCTCGGTTTCTCCACGATTAGTAAAACTCCGTATTGCTTGTTCAACAACAATCACAAGACTTAAGATCCGTATGCACTTCATCATTTCAGAGATTATCGAAATGGATTCTACTGAAGAGTACCGTGTGACAAACAACAACATCATGTTGGCGGGTAACAAAGAAAGATCACCAATGCTTGTGATTGGTCGATATGATCAATGGCAATCCCGTTTTCTAAGATATCTTGACACAAGACCTAACAGTGATGATTTAAGGCAATGCATTTTTGATGGACCATATATGTTTTCAAAGGTCAAAGTTCTTGTTGTACCAGCCACATACACAAGTGACGAAGTACCCGCACATGAACGTGATGAAAAGAGATCTGACCTCACACCAGAGAATCGTGCTTGGTTTGATGTAGAGAAGAAGAAATTTACTAATTCTAAGTGGCATTGGAGATGATATTTACTCCACGGTTGATGCATGCCCTACTGCTAAAGAAACGTGGACGGCTATTGAAAGATTGAAACAAGGTGAATCACTCAACAAACAAGATGTGAAAACTAACCTGTTTTGGAACTTTGGCAAGTTTACTTCAAAGGACGGGGAATCAATTGATTCATATTACTCCCGCTTCTACAAAAGGATGGATGACATGACACGAAACAACTTGCAAGTCTCCACCATGCAAGTCAATGTCCAATTTCTACAACAACTTCAATCAGAGTGGACACGGTTTGTCACTTTGGTGAAACAACAACAAAAGTTAGATGAAGTCTCAGATCACACACTCTTTGACATTTTGAAACAATTTCAGAATGAGGCAAACGAACTTCGAGCTGAACGGGTAGCAAAGGTTGCAAATCCACTTGCTTTGGTGTCTGCCACTCAATATTACCCAGATTACCGCTCTCGCGCTCCAAAGACATACTCTAATCAATCATCCTCACCACGATCTTCCATTGTATCTAATTCACATGCTCCAACAAGATCACGAGGCAAAAAAGTTGCAAGAGCACCATCACCACCACTTGAGCAATCATCCGAAGAAGACAGTGATGAAGAGCAAGCTCAAAAGGATAGGTAATTAAAGAAACAAATGGCTTTCATTATGAAGCAATACATGAAAATATACAAACCTACCAACAACAACCTCAGAACTTCATCAGACACGAGGAACAACTATGCTCAGAGTCCCCCAAGATATGACACACGCAGGCGTGCTGAGAGTCCTCCAAGATATGATCGACAAACCGCTATGTATGATAATCAGAGGGTTGCTACTGTTGTTGGAAATAGGGAAACCGTTGGTACTCAAGTTGTGCAACAAAGTGGGATTCAGTGTTTTAACTACAGAGGTTTTGGTCATATGGCTAAGGAATGTCGACAGCTGAAAAGGGCTAAGGATTATGGTTATCATAAGGAAAAGATGCTGCTCTGCAAGAAGATGAAAGCTAGGATCAAGTTATCAGCTGAGGAAGGAGAAATGCTTGACGACACAGATGATGAACTCTCCGACCAAGAACTTGAGGCACATTATTCATACATGGCAAAGATTCATGAGGTCCTCAACGTCACCGAAGATGACAATGGTCATATCTTTGATACTGAGTCAACTGATAAGATACAAAATGATGATGAATATAATGTGTTTGTTGATACACATGAGCATAGTGATCTACCAATAACAACTACTGACACATGTATGATGCAAACGGTTGATAGCAATACCACACCTGATTCATCAGACGTGTACAATAATGAGTTTGAGGATGATCAACATGCAAATGAGTATGATGATGAGGAGCGTGTCGCGCTTGCTAATTTAATTGCTAGTTTACAAAAACATGTTAATAAAACTAGAAAGAGTCAAAAGCAATTAAAAAGGCAAACGCAACGCTCACTCAAAACTTTGAAGAAAGCAAATCTGCTCTAATAAAATCAAGTGAGACTAAAGATAGTTATAGAGCTCATCTTTTTCAAAGAGACTAAGAGCTTGAGGGGTACAAAGGTCGTTTAATTAACGTTAAAAAGGACGAATTTGAAAATAAATATAATGAAGCTCTTGCTTTGTTAGCTTAAGAAAAACATCAATATATTGCTTTCTGTTGATACAAAAGTTGGGTGATCCTTGCTAGACCCGAATTAGGCTTAATTCGGGTTGGCTGGACTCCGGCTCCTGCACCAAGTGAATCGAATGGTTGGGATCCTGCACACTAAACAACACGCGTTAGGCTTACCGTTGGAATGTTTCCCACTATTAGACTCCGATGTGAGAGTAAGTAATCGGTTAGGGTTATAAGAATCGGATGAGTTGAGAGTGTGTAGAATGTAATACCTTTGTGGAACCCTAGGGGGTTCCTTATATAGGCAGTGAAACCCTAATGGGCTGTCACTGATGCTTCGGCCCCAAGGCAAGGATAATCACCAGATTTAGATTGATTGTTATCTTCTAATTATGGTGAGTGAATATCCTCTCCTTTGGAATAAATCCTAATCATAGTAGGAGTATGATTCTGTCTAACCCTGCACCGGGCATGGCGGGCCGTGGGCCGCACACATGTGTGCGGTTTACTGTTCATCCAAGCCCATAAGCTCAAATAACATTATTCCCACCCATCTGTGATGGGCCGGATACGGGTAGTACCCGTGGGCCGGGTTCATGACCCGGCTGGGGACTATACGTCATCATGTCCCCCCAGTCTAGTTTTTACAGCCGTAGGCGTAACCTCTAGACTATCAAGAAGCTCCCTGGACGTACCAAGAAAAGATCTTTGAGGGAATGATAATTTATCAAAAATTTGTTTTGGCCGCACATGGCTGCCTGACTTAGGAATTTATTCCAATGGTACCTCAGCCGCACGTGACGACCGAGACGAATTAAATGTACCATTGAATTTGGTCTTATGTAAGACCGCATATCCTGACATAATTGACTGTTCACCTGCCACTTGACTGACAAAGTGCAAACAGTCAGAATCTTGAGCGGCGTAAACTACTGAGTCAGAAGTGACCCGTGGGTCCCACCTGACTTTTCACTTGCCACTTACACCCTAGCCATACGATTAAGGATAGTGGAAAACACGTGTCATGCATCCAACAGACCATGAATCACAAGGCAACCCTATAAATAAGCTACCCCTACGGCTATGTGTAACACACAATCTTTTTCTCCATTTCTGCCATTAAAGCTTTTCTCCTTAGCACCACTTTCTCACGCACGGATCCCTTCCTTCGCAGGTTAGAATACCACGTCCTTAACTTTTTATTTAGTAATGGCCCAAAGAAACAACCCCTCCATTGGATCCGTTCTTAATGTAATGACCCAGGATCAATTAGATCACTTTTGCACCGATTACTTCATCCCCAACAATCTACACCCTTCTCTCCCTGGTGTAGGAGACCTCATAACTGAGGCTCCGCAGGGAAAGATTGGCCTATATACTCGTCTTTTTGATGCGGCCAACTACTGCATTCCTTTCACTCGTTTCCTCATAGATCTCTTAGGATATTATGATGTACATATTAGCCAGCTTCACTGTATAGGCGCATGTAAGGTTAGTCAGTTTGAAATCCTTTGTTGCGCTAGAAGAATCCCTCCAACCGTAGAACTATTCCGGCTATTTTACACCCCCAGTTTAGTAAATGGTTGGCTATCTTTTAAGAAACGATTTCCCAATAGCCCCCAGTCCCATAATAAGCCCATGGACTCATTGAAAAACTGGTACAACCATTACTTTTTCATTGACTCGATAGTGTGGCCGGCCGACTATGTCTTCAAACATAGATTATCTCATGACCCTCTTCCGCACGCCAGTACATATAATCCCCAACATTCCCAAGAAATAGATAGGAATAGAACATGGTTCCATAGAAACCTTCCTGAATCATTCCTCTGTTTGCTAGGGATTAGCCGCAACTATTCGGCTCGTCCAACAGATATCATGTGTTTGGAGGAGGCATGGTGAAGGTAGGCATAGCATCCGCACATGAAAGATGTACGTACACTTATGTGCTATAACTAATATACTTAGTTTATTATGGCAGAAATGAACTTCTTTGGAATCCTACATCAAGGCGATCCAAAGCTTATACCAGAGGGATCCCGACCCCGACGTGAGACGAGCTACCCCTCCTTGAGCACACCCGGAATGTAATAGTTGCCCTAGAAGCCGTACCGGATCCCCATTCAGACGAAGAGAAAATAACTCTCCTGAGAACCCCTGTAGATTTTGTCAATGAGGATGGTGATCACATGATGCTTGAAGATGAAGCTGGGCCCTCCTCGCCGCCCAAGACTGCTACCCCCGCACACGGGGAAGAGCAAGGTGACAACCTTGAGAGGACCACCTCTAGTCCGCGCCAGATATTGGGCGATGACGAGGAGGAAATGCATCAAGCAGACAAAGAAGAAGATGAGGAAGAAACGCAGCCCACCCCTAAGCGTACCCGCAGGAAAAACAAGCGGGTGAGAAGAGTTGCCCAAGCCGAGGTTGGTGAACACAATGCCCCACCCAAAAAACTGCGCGAGGACCACCCCCGCTATCAATCTGTTGGGAGCACCACCCAAGCCTCCGAAACGGTGCGGGCCGCACCTGTGGATCCATTCACTCAAGTTCCCCCGACTACATCAGAACTAGAAGGGAATAATATGTAAGTCTACCCCTTTTATTTACTCAAAACATCCATGAACTAAGTGAGAGCTACGACTTTCTTCAAACAATACTTGATACTTATTCCAATTGTATGTATGTAGAGATGAACAAGCTGGTGCCGCGCCTCCCCCCGATGAACGGAAAGAGAAGGGGAAAGAGAAGGAAGTGGAGAGAGAACCTGTGCTGCATACAGCCGCAACCAGATCCGGCCCTGCCTTTGAAGAAGGTACCCCCACAGCTTCCCAAGAGATCCCAATGTCCGGCCCTCATCAATAGTTCAATCCTGACTGGAAGATCACCACCGCGTCGCGGATGAGAGAGGCCGAGGAGTGCCGTGAGTACCTTAATCACTGCATCCCCCTGGTTTGGTACGAGATGTAAATGTACTAAGCCATGCGGATCTGGTGGAAGAGTACAATGGCGCCTTGGTGCATCAAATGGCGATGGGTACTTCTATGAGGGTAAGATTTGAGGCTGCTCTCGAGTATGTTGAGTCTTTGAAGAGGAAGGTTGGGCGAAGAGAGAGGATGATTGAAGAAAATGAAGCTCAAATTGCCACCCTCTAGTTACAGCTTGCTACTGCCGAGGCGACTGTTAAAGAACAATCGGCCCACGCCAATGCTTATGACCAACATGTGGCCGAGCTCGAGACTAAACTTGAGGCTGCAATAACCAAGGTATGTATCCGCGCCGCATCACACCTACGCCATAATAACCACCATTCTAACACGTGATGTATCACATACAGGTGACCGTGGCAGAAGCTTCAGCTAAGTCCTCCTCCAACCAAGTATCCATACTTACCAAGAAGCTTGAGGACGCCTATGCACTGATCCAGGGTGGGGAGAAACTTAAGGAGGAGCTTGTTTGTGAAAGGGCCGTGACTGAACAACTGAAGGAGGCGTCCACCCAGAAGGATGTGCTAGTGAATGCCCTCATCTCTGAGCGTGACGATGTGCTATACCCCCAGCTACTAGTAGCTATTGCCGGCCGTAGGTGGATGCTGGGTAACGGGGCGCGTTTGACCGTAACCAAGGTGTTGGAAGACCCCGAATTTGTTCAGAAATTTGAAGACCTCTTGTCAGATGGCATCGACCACGGTTGTCATGAAGGAATGGTCATGGCCGCAGAGCTAATAAGGAAGAAGAAAAACTTCACAAAGCATGCCTTCTTCAACACCGGAGCTGCTGACAAGATGACTGCTTCTATGGCTGCAATGCGAGATCTACAGTATACCTTCTTGGCCGAGCTGGAAGCCACCAAAGATGCGTCTAACATGGAGATTATGGAGAAACTAAGTCTTGGTGCATTTTCTCAAGGTGAGGGACATTCCCGGGCTCCCTTCACCCCCTCACCCAGCCACCTCACTCTTCCTATTTATGAAGATGTGACCAGAATCATAGTTGGTGAACAACCATTAAGCGAGGTGCTGGAGAGGAATGCGGCTCAAGCTCTGGGGCGGAAGGAACGTGGTGAGATGTTGCCTTGTCTGGCTGAGGAGCGACGGGAGATAGGTAAATTTCTCCCCCCCATGTAGGGTGCCGTTAATTTGTTATCTCTTGGATAATTTGGTTTGTAACCTAAACATTTATCCTTGGATGTCCACGGCACATTATGATTGTAAACACTTGTCATGCTATGTATAAGTCCGTGGTAGGCACGGCAATTTTGATGATTTGGAAACTTGTTTATATCCTTTTCTAGATATCATATATCTGTGTCGCATGACATGTCACGTCTTACCCAGAATAAAACTAAGTCTATACTTTACTAGACGTGCGCCGTGCGTCTTTACCATGGAAAGCACTATATGAGCGCGACATATGGAAACTTATCACAACGTCTCGTGAATACGGTGTCTAGTAAGGATACATGATCCACGTCACTGGGGTTGCATCCCTCTTATGTGACAAGTTGAATTATTAGGTTTACTTAATCCTCTTACCCCACCTTGAGGCGCATTGTACATGTACGGTATTGAATGAATGCATATGAATAAGACATGGCACATTATAATAATAACAATTAAATCCATATGACTATAATAGAATCTAAGGATTAACAAAACAATTTGCACGAAAACTAGCCGCGGAGCTAGCTAGGCACCACGGCATTTTATTAGAACGTTTACATTTTTTATTTTGACAAGAATGGGAAACCCTAAAAACAAAAAGAACCTAGAAAAGCATAAGAAACAAAACAAAGAGAACACATGGATCTTCATTAAAGCCAAATATAGCGAAGTGTCCATGCGGAAGCCGTAGCTTTCAAAGATAGCACCTTTTGAGATTGGAGATATTCCATGTGCGTTCCAGATCGCGGCCATCCATGTCATGTAACTTGTACGCGCCCCGTCCTAAGGCCTTTGTGACCTCATACGGTCCTTCCCACTTAGGGCCCAGCTTTCCTGTATTCTTCGCTCGACTTGCTTCGTTAGCACGATAGACATAATCTTCCGGTCGAAAAGAAACACCTTTAACCTTGGCGTCATAATAAGCTTTCATCCGAGCCTTGGACTTGGCCTCATTGATAGCTGCTATCTCCCTTTTTTCCTCCAACAAATCCAGGTTGATCCGGAGCTGCTCATCGTTTGTGACGACATTAACCTCCGTCGTGCGGATGGTAGGCATTCCTATTTCTGCTGGTATAACAGCTTCAGTAGCGTAGGCCAATGTGAATGGGGTGTCCCTGTTAGCTGTTTTGATCATAGTCCTATGTGCCCATAGAACATGTGGCAGTTTGTCCACCCATTTGGCACTTCGTTCCTCCAGGCATGCCTTGATGCCTTCACCTAAGCTTCTATTTGCTCCCTCCACAAGACCATTTGTCTGCGGGTGTTTAACAGATGCGAAGCGCCGCTTGATATTCAATGCCGTGCACCAGTCCTTGAACGGATTGTCCGCGAACTGCTTCCCGTTCTCAGAGATGATTTCCCCTGGTAAGCCAAAACGGCACACAATGTTCTCCCAAACAAACTTTTTAACTTGTTTGCCTGTGATGGATTTGACTGCCTTGGCCTCTATCCACTGTGTGAAATACTCCATCGCGACAATCAAGAACTTGACTCCCCCCGCAGCCACGGGGAAAGGTCCTGCAATTTCGATCCCCCACTTATAGAATGGCCATGGGGATGTAATAGGTGTAAGTTCCTGCTGCGGATGTCGTGGTACTGGTCTGTGCACTTGGCAATCACTGCACTTGCTAATCATGTCGCGTGCGTCCCTATGCATAGTAGGCCAATAATATCCTGTGCACAGGGATCGAGCCACCACGGATCGGGGACCCGCGTGCATGTCGCATAACCCTTCATGTATCTCATTGATCACGTAAGTAGCCTATCGTGGCCCAACACACCGCAACCACGGCTGCAAGAAAGAGCGCTTGTAAAGAATACCCTCTCGAAGCTCGAAGTACTGCAACTTCCTTCGAATGCGTCGTGCCGCCTTTTCCTCGTCCGCAAGGGTTTCATTAGTCAAATAGTTGACGATCGGGGTCATCCATGTAGGTCCGTCCTCCTCAACTATAGTAGCGACCTCCCCTTCTGTTATGGACTTTTCCTTGAGTATTTCCACCAAGACTTGCTTGGATAAGTGGGCAAAACTTGTAGACGCAATCTTGCTAAGAGCGTCCGCCTTCTTATTTTCACCTCTCGGTACCTGCTTGATAGAAAACTTGCTGAAAGCTGCAATGAGTGATTTGACTTTTTCCAAGTATCGAACCATGTTATCCTCCTTAGCTACGTATTCTCCTAGAATGTGGTTCGCGACAAGCCGTGAGTCACGTAGTCCTCAAGGTTGCGGATTCCCATTCTAGCGGCGATTTTTAAACCCGCAATCAACGCTTCATATTCTGCCTCATTGTTGGTGGCTGTAAACTCGAAGCGAAGGGCGTACGTAAACTCCATTCCTTCCGGATTCGTAAGGATGAGACCAGCTCCTGACCCATCTGTACACGAAGATCCATCTGTAAATAATATCCATGGTTCTGCAGGAGTTTCGTCTTGCTGTACGATTGATCCCTCTTCATCCGGCTTCTCTATCAAGAAATCTGCCAAGATTTAGCCTTTAACAGCCGTCCTTGGTCTATAAGATATGTTGTATTCTCCCAATAGGATGCTCCACTTTTGTATCCTACCTGCCACATCCGGTCTAGAGATGACATGTTTTATTGGTTGGTCAGTAATGACTACAATTGGGTGCGCCTGAAAGTATCGGCGCAACCGTTTTGTAGCAAACACTAGTGCCAAGACCAATTTTTCCATAGAGGAGTAATTTACCTCCGGACCTTGTAATGTTATACTTATGAAGTAGACTGGAGTTTAGACCATGTCCCTATCCGTCATGAGTATCGCACTTATTGCTCCATGTGTGGCTGATAGATATATAATGAGCTCCTCCTTTGGCTGGGGAGCTACTAGCATGGGGAGAGATGCAAGGTGTTGCTTGAGTTGACCAAAGGCTTCCTCAGCTTCCTTTGTCCACCGGAAGTCTCCCTTCTTAATGCACTTCTTGAGTGTTTTGAATAAGGGGAGTGACTTCTCTGCGGACTTTGATAAGAACCTGTTTAGCCCGGCCAGCTTCCCATTTAAGGACTGCACCTCTTTCTGTGTCTGAGGGGATGGTAGCTGTATTACTGCGTCCGTTTTTTTGGGCAAGGCTTGATGCCATTTGGATCAATCATATATCCAAGGAACATTCCTTCCGTTGCCCCGAACGTGCATTTCTTTGGATTTAGCTTCATATTAATCCGCCTCAATGTGTCAAATGTCTCTTGGACGTCTCGGAGGAGTGCATCCTCCGTATGACTTTTGATGACTAAGTCATCCACATAGACCTCCAGGTTGCGGCCTATCTGTGAGTCGAAGGCTTTGTCAACAAGCCGCTGGTATGTTGCCCCGACGTTCTTTAGTCCGAATGGCATTTTTGTATAACAGTATACGCCTTGACTAGTATGGAATGCCGTCTTCTCTGCGTCCTCTTCCGCCATCTGGATCTGGTGGTATCCTTTATATGCGTCTAAGAAGCACTTAAAGGGATATCCACATAGAGATTCCACCTTCCAGTCAATATCCGGTAACGGGTAACAATCCTGTGGACAGGCTTTGTTCAGATCCGTGAAATCCACGCACATGCGCTAGCTTCCGTCATGCTTTTTGACCATGACTGGGTTGGATAACCACTCGTGGTAGTATACCTCACGCATGATACCCGCATCCACCAGTTTCCGTACCTCATCCAATATCACTTGGCTGCGTTCAGGTGCCTGACCGCGCTTCTTTTGCTTGACGGGAGGATATCCCTGGCGGATCTGGAGCTTATGTTCTGCTATCGCGCGCGGTACACCCGTCATATGCTTGGGTTCCCATGCGAATACATCTAAGTTTGCCTTCAAGAGAGAGCACATGGCCCTCTTGCCGTTATCCGAGAGTGTTCCCCCTATGGACACCTCTTGTTCCGGGTAATCAGGATGGATTGCCACCTTCCATTTGGGAGGTGGTGATCCGTCCTTGGGGGGAACAAGTGGAACCGGTGTTGTCATGGCATGACACTCGGATGTTGGTACGATTGTGTTATAGATGGTGACAATTCCTCCTTCCACAGGGAATTTGATCATCCCGTGTACCGTGGAAGGTACCGCCCGTATGGCCAGGATACCTGGTCTGCCTATGATCCCATTGTATGGAGAGTGTGAGCGTATCACCATAAAGTTCATCCACGCCGTGGTGGAGTGCTCTTCATTCCCAATGGTTACAAGCAGACGCAGTTGCCCTATTGGCCAGATGGTGTCTCCACTAAAACCAATGAGCGGCGCCGTGGCCAGTACTAATTGGCTTCTTATTTCCGGTCGTAACTGTACGAAACAGTGTTCGTACAGTACTTCTGCCGATGACCCTCCATCCACATACATACGGCGAACATTGTGTGTTCCAATGCTTATCTCAATAGTGAGAGGCGCATTAATCACATCGCTTGCTGTGATGGGAGGGAATGAGATTTCTCTGCTGCATGAAATTTTTTTACTAACTTTCTGCCTCGTGCGGCGCTGTCTGGATTGGATCATATATATAGTTAAAGGTTTGTCCTTTTGGGGATCCTTCTTGTCATACTTCTTGTTGTCTTTTCCATCCTTCCAATCCTTGACCAAATGCTTGAGTTTACCTGACTTGATCAGTGACTCAATGTGCTTCTTGAGCTGGATACATTCCTTCATACCATGGCCCTTGTCGTTATGGAATTCGCAAAAACGATTTCCTTGACGACGGTCCAGCGGAGTCGTCATTGGGGGAGGTCTCGGGAAATTGGCCCCTTCCGTCAGCAAGATCTCCCGGTAGGACATCTTTAGAGGGGTAAACTTATCGTCCGGCCGTCCTCCCTTGTTTTGGCTCTTGTAATCTGAGCCCCTCCCATGGTTGTGGTTGTTTTGACCGCCCGACTATCTCCTGGACTGGTCGTTCGATCGGTAGCTGTTTCCTTTTAAAGGATAGGCCGCGGCCACCGCGGTTTCTCCCTCTATGAAGTTTCCGACCCTTTCCATGAGGTCGTCATACCTCTCCGGACGCTTGTCATTGAGACGTCTGATTAATTCCCTTTCTGTTATGGCATGCATATAGTCGGAAATTTTCAGGAGTTCCGGCATTGTCTTTGTACGTGTGCACTCGTCATTGAAGCGTTCAGTGAAGGCCTCCGTAGACTCCCCCGGTCGTTGCTTGACGGTTGCCAATGAGACCGGGTCCCTATTATACTTGTTCCGCTGAGTATAATTATTCTTGAACACAGTGCGTAATTCAGTGAAGCTATCAATGCTTCGTGGAGGAAGTCCCTCAAACCAGTCACGAGCATTGCCGATCAAGGTTGAATTGAACATTGGCACCATATAGGCATGGTCCATCGCTCAATTTTCGCCTGCGTATCAAATATCTTGAGGTAATCATCCGGATCACCAGTTCCATCATAAGTCTTGACACACGCCGGCATGCGACGTTTTGTATCCTCGGAGTAATTCCGTATGCGGAGAGTAAAAGGATCTTCCCAGGGATCTGCCCATGGACGGGTGAGACTAGGGTCACACCACGGACGGGAAAGATCTTCTGCTTCCGTCTCTTGGTAATAGGGGCCGCCATAGTACTCCTCGTTGTCTGGTGGTGGTGGAGGATTATGCCTAGGTCGGCGACGCTTGGGCGGATGGTCATCCGAGTCCTCTCCTGATGGACCGAGAGAAGGAGGTGGTGCCCCATCTTTTTGGTGAGGGTCGCTCTTGTGTAAAGATCCAGGAGCCTTCTTCCCGTTATTCATCCTATCCCACACGCTTGTGCGGCGATTGGTTCTGGTCAGTTCCAAATCTGGTCGTTCGGGTGAACCGTCGGACTTCTCTCCCTCTTCTCTGGACTGTATTAGTTCTTGCATGAGACGATCCCCTATGCGTTCGAACATATTCCTGGGTTGGGGAGTTTCCTCAAAGAGGCTCCGCTCCTGAGGTCGTGTCCTTCTTTTCCTCTGAGTTTGAGAAGAGGTGCTTGGTCCGGCATTGCCAAAGTTGAGTCTAGATTGGAGGTCCCTCCCTAGATACAACCTTGATGCAATCCCTGGGACGATCCTCTCAAAGTTCTGCGTGAGAACTCGAGTGAGATTTTCCTCGGTCGATGGTCTACGCGGCTCCTTGTTAAGGGGATTGGGCGCACTCCCTGGATCAGGATTATCCAAGGTCGAAGTAGGTGGTGGGGTCATGGAGAACGTACTTGTTACCCCCATGGACTGAAGACCACTCCGGCTGTTTGGTCCGCCAGCTTGATGGCTAGGGGATCGATTGGGAATGAGTATCCCTTCCCCTTGGGATTTCCGATTTCCAGGATTTGTGTTCCTGGGATTTCCCTGCGGATGCCCCTTCGTCATTGAGAATTCAAGATGAGATTTTTGCTCTATCTTAGTGTAATGGTCCCACGGATGGCGCCAACTTGTTGATACAAAAGTTGGGTGATCCTTGCTAGACCCGAATTAGGCTTAATTCGGGTTGGCTGGACTCCGGCTCCTGCACCAAGTGAATCGTATGGTTGGGATCCTTCACACTAAACAACACGCGTTAGGCTTACCGTGGGAATGTTTCCCACGATTAGACTCCGGCGTGAGAGTAAGTAATCGGTTAGGGTTATAAGAATCAGATGAGTTGAGAGTGTGTAGAATGTAATACCTTTGTGGAACCCAGGGGTTCCTTATATAGGCAGTGAAACCCTAATGGGATGTCACTAATGCTTCGGCCCCAAGGCAAGGATAATCACCAGATTTAGATTGATTGTTATCTTCTAATTATGGTGAGTGAATATCCTCTCCTTTGGGATAAATCCTAATCATAGTAGGAGTATGATTCTGTCTAACCCTGCACCGGGCATGCCGGGCCGTGGGCCGCACACGTGTGTGTGGTTTACTGTTCATCCAAGCCCATAAGCTCAAATAACATTATTCCCACCCATCTGTGATGGGCCGGATACAGGTAGTACCCGTGGGCCGGGTTCATGACCCGGCTGGGGACTATACGTCATCAATTTATTAAGTGATAAACGCCAAAAAACGTACCTTGCCAAAACAAAAGTAAACGAACTTGAACATAGGCTTTCTATGAATACCACCGATTATGCTAAAATTCTTGTGGAAAAGAAATAAGAGGTTGAAAAGTTAAAACAAGATTTCAACAATAGACAAGGAAAAGATACTAAAAAAGTAACGAACTCGAAGAACACGTCGATTTTTTGAAGAAAATTGTTTATAAAACGAATCAATCTATTCAAACCATGAGAATGATAGCGCCACAGTCGTTTTTTAAGCGTAAAACTAGTTTTGTAAGCCCTAAGTACCTCGAGCAAGCTCAAGCTGAGAACCTCCAATTATATCTCGATGAGTCTGAATGGACTGATCATGATTGCCCAGTAGTAAGGCTCGATAGTGAAGAGACATCCCTTTAGGATGAGGAGAGTAGATCACCGGTCAATAAAGATTTTGTGAAACCATATAATTATGCTTATGAAAACAGTATTTATGGTCTAAACTCCACAAAAACAGAAGTCTCGTGAGGAATTGTTTTTTGAAAGCAAACAAAGAAGAATTCAATGGAAGAAAATTTTTGCCACTAAGATTTCCAACGTTTCTAAATATATTAACTATTTGCCTCTTGATGCTTCTAAAAGAAAAAGTAGAAAAACACTTGGTATTCTTAAACATCACATTGATAATTTTAAATCAATTGTTGAAAGAGACTGGCAAAAACGTGAAAACGACAAATGGAAAAAAGAGATTCCTCAGGATATAACTGTGCTTGTGAAATAACTTTTAATACCGATTGCGGCAACCATAAAAGAAAATGTTCTTGAGTTTGAAAAATTAATTCGGTCTGAAATGTTTGATGATTTGAAATATGTTATGTTTGATGATTTGAAATATGTTGAGTTCATTGAAAAAGAAATTGATGACCTTCAAACTGAAAAATCAGAGTTTTCAAACGAATATGATATACTCTTAGAAGAATGTCTCTCCAAAGATATTTTGTGTGTTGCTGTTACATCTTGTGCTGCTATAGATGAATATTCTGATGGGTTGCATGTAAATATCTTGCTAAGACCAAAGAGTGTGAACGTCTTGAAATTGAGCTTTCGAAACACAAAGAAAATGTTGATAAAAAGGCGTTTACGTTACTTCAACATCGAACTGATTTCCTTCAAAAACATTGTCATTCTCTTGAACTTGCTTTGCAAAAAGACATCGGAAGTTTTCCACATGATAATAACTTGCACGAACTGATTTCCTTCAAAAACATTGTCATTCTCTTGAACTTGCTTTGCAAAAAGACATCGGAAGTTTTCCACATGATAATAACTTGCAAGAAAAACTTTCCCAAATGTTTCGAGAAATGAATGAAAAATGCATGGAAATATAATGACATATTTGAAAGCTCAGTTACAAGACAGGGACATAGCGACTGCAGAGTTAAAGAAACTCGTTGCTAAGATGGGTGGGAAAATTGCGGAACCTAGCGTTAAGAAACCCGTTGTCAGACAAGCTAATGCGTACAAAGTGACTAAACCCTCTGTCGCGGGAAAACCATCTGTTTTTTCAAATTCTGCCTTTGCAAAACCTGGGTTTGCCCCCAAGATGGATGGGAAGGATAGGTTACCATATATTACTCCCAAAACATATATTTGACCACAAAGCATTAAGAACACAAATGAGATCAAACCAGGAATGTATAGATTGGCCACTAAGCCCACACACAACAAAGAAAGTCAATCGCCTCAAACTTCTAGAAACACTAATAGACGTGTGTCTTTTACTACAGGAGTAGTCCCCACTGCTAGTGTTAGTCGACCTCAGCTTAAGAGCACTTGAATGAATGAAAAAGTTTGGCAAAACAAGAGTCAAGGGAAGATGAATAAATTAGAAGACCACCCTAGGAATTTGAAATATTCTAAGAATAAAACGTCTGTAATCGCTTGTAATGACGATTTGAATGATTAGACTTTGAATGCTTTGAATGTTAAGTTTGTTTGTGTGAAATGTGGAAAATATGGTAACGCTAATCATGCTATGTGTGTTTCAAATAATGTCAAAGGCGTAGATACTAGAACTAAGAAGCAAATTACGATGCCTATTAGTGCTAGTAAACCCAAACGCAAAGTGAACCATTCTGGTGCAACCCCCCCCCCCTAAGAAAAGTATTGCATCAGACTCCTCCACTAAGAACACTAGAAGCAGAATTAGGGAATTATATGAGTCTGCTAGCAAGTCTTGGAAATGGTGGTTTGCTAATCAATGTCCTCTAGGATATAAATGGATGCCTAAGGTTAGGACATAAAATATGACTACGAGTGTTAGCATGTAAAACCCGCTTAAAATACCATAGAACATTAAATGCATGAAAACACGTATAAATTAAAACTTTATGATTAATTAATATATGGCACGTATCATGAACATTTAATGAAGTATTACGTATATTAATTAATTACGACAAGTATTACGTATGTTATTATTATTATTATTAACTCACGATAAGTATTTACGTATAATACTTAAAAACATAACAAGAAATAAAACACGACATTAAAACACGAACACACATGATAAATTGTTTAAGCTCGAAAAACAAAACGAAAACACTATGAAGGGGTGTTTGGCCGACGGTCCAAAAAGAAAAGGAGAAGGCCTTTGGCCCAGCCCATTAACCTATGTTAACTAATAAACAAAACCTCTAGGGATTTATTCATCATACACTTTTACAAAAAAAAAATTAAAACCCTAAAAATCTCTTGCCTCTCTCTCTTGGCCGCGACACACAAAACAAGAACAAGGTAGGATTGGTTGTTTGATCTTAATTAATTTAAGGGTATATGTTCGTGTTCCTAATCATTAATCTATACACGTATTCGATATATCTAAACCTTTAATCTTTTTATTTATTTTCCTTGTTCATGAATCATAAAAACCAGTATTGAAAACATGTTAATAAAAAGATTAAAACATGAGTAAATCGGGTTTTTGGTTTGGTTTATCACGGGAACCGAGACCATAAAGGTCTTGCTGGGTTGTTTTTCAAGCAGTCGAACCCCATAAGAGGTCGAGGTCTGCTTTGTGATGTCAGCCGCAACACCAACACCCCCAATAGGGGTTGTTGGTTGAAAAAAGTGGCAAACCGAGAGCTTCTATGCTCTCGGTGGGTGGTCTTAGCACAGCAGGGGGAACTGGCTTAACCCGGTGGGTGATTTTTTGCACGCCTGGGAAACCAACAACAGTAGGGGTTGTGCTGGTTGCGCATCGGTAAGCCACAACCATTTGGCTGTGGTGATTATTGTGGGTTCGAGACAAGTCGAGACCCCCAAGGTCTCGGTATAACTTTGTCACGGGGCTCGGGTATAACCGAAACTCACACAGGGTGTGTTTGGTTAATTTTGCTAAATTACTCTATGTTTTATTTATTAATTAATTATATTAATTAATACTTGGTTTAATTTAATTAATTAATAACGAGGACTTAGGATATAAATAAATTTATATAATTATCATGATATTATACATGGCCATTTTATTTAAATAAACTATAGTTTAAATAATTATTAATATAATTATTTCATAGCATAAGTTCATGTTACATTTAATTAATTAATACTTAGCTTAATCAATTTATTCCATTTTAACCAAGGTTTAATTAAATTAATAACATACTTTAATTTAATTATACAATAATCAGTTAAGGTAAAGTTTAATTAATATAATCATGTAATATTATTAATTAATAATTACTTATAAAATCATGTATTATATTATTAATTAATAATCATATGTTAAGACTAAAGTATTATTATTAATAAACTTTACTATATTATTATATCTAATAATCATGGTTTATGAAAATATGCTTATTAAACTATAGCTTATATCATATACTTATTTAATAAGCTTATTACTCTTTATAGAAACAAGCTAAATATGGAAACATACTAATTATGGAAACATGCTCTTTATAGAAACATACTAAATATGGAAACACGCTTTTTATGGAAACATACTAATTATGGAAACTTTCTATTTTTGGAAACTTACTAATTATGGAAACTTTCTATTTATGGAAACTTACTATTTATGGAAATTTGTTATTTTTAGAAAGTTACTATATATGGAAACCTTCTATTTTTAGAAAGTTACTATATATAGAAACCTACTATTTTTTAGAAAGTTACTCATTATGATACAACAAGTACAATGACACATAAAACATGAAATACACTTATCAAGAGCACATGAAACACTAAGAAACACATGATTATACATGAAAGAGCAAAACAGATCAAGAACATATAAAACAAGACAAGAACAAGTAAAACAAGTTAAGAACATGTCAAGTAAACTAATAATCAGTAAGAATACGTTAAACAGACAACTCATTCATGTTCCTTTTATTATGTATCACTCGTGAAGTCGGAGTAGATCTTTCGCTTTCATCCTCATTTTCATTACTGGACATAAGGTACAGATATTCCGTCCTTTAGTAAGGACATTCTCTTCCAATATTTAGGATTCCTCGTTTACAGCCATCTGTTTTCCCCAGTAGTTTACATTAAACTTATCAGTAATTAATATGATTAGCATTTTAAATTGCCTGAGCTATATACATGCATGCCAGTTCCACCTAGTTATGGAGGTACCATAACCATAACACTTGAGGGACCAGTGTTATGACTCTTCCGCGATGAGAGTGATTGCCCGTGGTGTCCCTTTCAGTTATTTGGCCTATATATTATTATCATGTGGGACAAATGGGTGCATCCTAGTACATGTTAGCAGATTACAAGGTAACTGTGGTGTGTGCTCTACATCCGTTACATGGAGCTGATCCCTCAGCTAGACTATTATAATTAGAGGCAACCCCTCTAATTGCATGACGAGGTCACCCCTTTATGTATTCATGCACGTTGATACCTTCATGACCTATATGGACTCCTGGGCATTTAAAATACATTTTTTATTAAATAAACATAAGTCTTTTCAGAATATAAACCAGTTTATAAAATATACTCCAGGTTTTCCAGGACTTACATTATTCCGCTCCACTTTCATTTCATACTTTTCCTATGTTTATGTTATTCATTTCATTGTCATATATCCATGCACTGAGCGTATTGCTCAGCGGTATTTTCTTTCCATGTCCCCATACGGTAGGTACTAAATGGCAGAATTAAGCAATCAATAGTACGTGCATTTGGATGGAGGCTCCCTTGACTTCATTTCTTTTAATGCATTTATATACTTCTGCTTTGCTGGACATTGTTTAGTCCTTATTCTAAATTCTTTACTTATGCGTTGTGTGTGTGCTTATGTTTGGAACCGATGTTTGTTTCCGGTTTCCTTTATGGTCATTAATTTTTTAAGACATTTACCTTGCATGCTTTGATGACACGCTATAATTATCATGTAACGGTCCACTTGTCAAAGTGGGGTGTTACAATTATGGTATCAGAGCCAAGGTTTCGACCTGTAGGCTCTAAAACTTGACCTGTGACTAGTGGGTAGTCACTAGGATCTCCTAAACTAATAGTAAATTTCCTTTCAAGCATCATTGTTTTCTTTCAGTTTTTGACTAAGTAAGGGTTGATACAGGATTTGCCATACTTAGTCGCATGTGGTTTTCTTTGAATTTTGTTTTATGGCCCACCTTTGCTAATGGCAATTTTCGTTGGCTATGCCTTCATAAATTCCTCCATGCATCTCTTATGTTTATCCTATGTTTCTAACATATTATTAATTTTATTTTCTTCTTTGAAACTGTTAGATGGTTAACACACGCACCAACGAGGAACTTGCTGCAGCATTGTAAGTTATGCTCCCTCAGATCCAAAATTAGATTCAGAATGAGTATTAGGCTCATCAGAAACAGAATCATAATAATAATCCTCCTCCTCCTGCACCTGTCACACTCCACACATGGTTGGAGAGATTCAACAAGTAGAAGCCTCAAGCATTCGAGAAGGCTGAGGTTCCGTCTAATGCTGAAAACTGCATCTCGCACATGGAGAAGATCTTTGATGCCATGGGTTGTGATGGAGTGTACAAGGCACGGTTGGCTTGCTACAAGTTCGAGGGTGATGCACTAGCATGGTGGAGAGTGTACAAGCAGACGAATGGAGGTGATGCATGGTTGGCTACTATGACATGGGATTAGTTCACAGAGTTGTTCTACAATCAATTCTTCCCTAGGGCTGATCAAGAACGACTAAAGAGGGACTACCATGATATTCTTCAGAGGATAGGTGAGAAGAGCACGGAGTTCATGCATCGATTCCTCGGGTTAGCTGGATTTCTGGGTGTTGCTGCTGGTACAGCAGAAGAGCAAGCGAAGCATTTCTGCTGGGCTATTCACTCCTCGACTACTGATCGTCTTTTATGTGCCAGTTTCACTAATGTGTCACAAGTGGCAGACGCAGTACATAGCATGGAGATGCTCCATGAGAGAGATGACTATAAGGAGTCAGCTCGTCCTGAGAAGAGGTATAAATTTCAGTCATCAAGCGTTACCATCTCATTCAAATCAGTATTTTCATTTTCATATCTTGTTCTATTCAATTGTATCTTTCAGGTAGAAGGGTGGAGACCAGTCCCAACCGGCCACTTAGCAGACGAACAACAAGGGGCACGGTCAGACTAATGACCGTTATGGATCAGACAGGCGTAGCAGTAGTGATAACTACCGACACAATGCCAGTTACTCCAACAGCAACACGTCCCTAAAATTTAAACTCTCCTATGTTAAGATATATTAAAACATAAATGCTAACATCTCAGCATCATAACAGGAACTCTATAAATGAGCGTGATAAGAACACTAAGGGGCAGCAGCTTAATCACTGATCTTCATCTGGTATTATAACCTAAACTTTTAGTGTAGTCATGTTTATGTCCAAATAATCATGTCTCACGCATATCTTCTGAAACAGGTTCTCGGGTAGCGAGGGTACCCCCGGGAGGGTATGCCCATCCTATCTGCACAACTTGTAGCCGTAAGCATCATGGACCATGTAGTCTTCCTACCGGAGTTTTCTTTAAGTGTGGGCAAGCAGGCCATCAGATGAAGGACTGCAAGAAAGGAGAGATTGTCGGTACATCAAGTACTGTCCCTCTAGACCACCAGCTTTAGGTCGTGTGTTTACTACCACCAGAGATCAAGCGAACAAGTCGACAGGTGCCATGACTGGCATCTTATTTATGTACGGACATGTTGCCTGCGTTTTATTTGATACGTGCGCGACCCACTCAGTTATATCCACTACTTATACTTCCCGTATTAATAAGACATCTACACCACTTGAGAATATATTAAATATATCTACGCCAATTAGAGACTATGTGCGCATTACCCAAGTGTACAGAGACCTTCCCTTGGAATTCGATGATAAGATTCGTTCGGTAGACGCACTTCCTTTGGATATGTGCGAATTTGATATGATCTTAGATATGGGCTGGTTAGC
This sequence comes from Glebionis coronaria, assembly GCA_025667525.1. Lineage (NCBI taxonomy): Eukaryota > Viridiplantae > Streptophyta > Magnoliopsida > Asterales > Asteraceae > Glebionis > Glebionis coronaria. The sequence continues at coordinate 249,864 of JANFOE010000981.1, read as the reverse complement.
TAAACACCACACCACGATCGATTGCCATACATATCGAGTTATATTCGGCGATTCAAGCACCAGAGTACATTCATAATGGTTTTATACCAGGAAAGTCTGTACAAATCATTTCTGCCTTACAAGCCCGTGCTTTACTAGCTCATGGCTACGAAGGCTTCTTAGCTACGATTCAGGATATTACTGCAGAAGCTCCATCGATTCAGGATCAACCAGTTGTTTCACAATTCCCTGATGTATTTTTAGAAGAACTTTCGGGTATACCACCTATCCGCGAAGTGGAGTTTGGCATTGAGCTCATTCCAGGAGCTGAACCGATCTCCAAGGATCCTAATCGCATGGCTCCCATAGAGCTCAAGAGTTGAAAGACCAGCTGCAGGAGTTACTAGAGCAAGGTTTCATTCGTCTGAGTGTATCACCATGGGGTGCACCGGTACTTTTCGTCAAGAAGAAGGACGACAACATGCGTTTGTGCATTGACTATCGTGAGCTGAACAAGATCACGATAAAAAAACCTACTATCCATTGCTGTGTATCGATGATCTATTCAACCAACTACAAGGTGCCAAGCACTTTTCCAAGATTGATCTACGATCAGGTTATCATCAGCTGCGAGTGAAGGAGCAAGATATTCCTAAGACTGCTTTTCGCATAAGATATGGTCACTATGAGTTTATAGTCTTGCCTTTCGGATTAACTAATGCTCCAGCGGTATCCATGGATTTAATGAACCACGTTGTTAGAAGTATTTAAAGTGATGGTCATATAATATACCGTTGCGAAGCTCGTGGAAAATGATACTCAACGGTATCAAGAGTTCTTATATAATGTTATGTATGTAACGGGAATTAATCCCGAACACACAAATGAAGAAGCCATTCCTACACAAGTCTTTGTACTATAAAGGCCTAAGCCTCCTCATATGTGTGTGTGCCTTTCCATTTTCTTAGTGTGTTAGAGAGAGAAACTCTCCTTAGTTTCTCTCACTAGGATTACACACTCCTTCTATCTCTCTTTCTTTATTCTCTCTAATCTAATATTCCCTTCTTAGTTTTAATCTTGTTCATCATCTTTAATCTTTACTATTTCGTGTTCTTCATCTAGACATATAAAACCCACGTCTCATATAGATCTTAGATTTTCGTGTTTGGATTTCGTGTGTAAAGGTCTTACAAGTGGTATCATTCGCCAAGGGATTCGTGGTGTATTGCGGAATTGAATCGTCTGAGGTATTGCGAAATTGTATCACCTAGGTGTATTGCGGAATTGAATCGTCTGAGTATTGCGGATTTGAATCGTCTGAGTATTGCGGAATTGAATCGTTTGAGTATTGCGGAATTGTGACTAGTATTGCGGAATTATAACACTTTTGTGGAATTGTGACAAGTTTTGTCGGCATTGTGTCTTTTGCGGATTTGTGTACCTTTTTGTGGATTTGTGTCTTTTGCGGAATTGTGTATTTTTTGCGGAATTGTGACAATATTGCGGAATTGTGACAATATTGCGGAATTGTGGCATTTTTGCGAAATTTTGGCATTGCGGAATCCTACTCAGTTCACATTGCGGAATCATAGTATTGCGGAATCATACTTTTTGTGATCGACGTATTTTTAGACTTAGCCACTATCTAGACTAGGTTCGTTGCATCGTTTCCAAAAAAAAGAAGAGTTTTTTGGCGGGAAAAACCAAGAAAAATTTAATTTTTCCTAGACCATTTTTAGGCCATTTAAGCTTCGATTTCAAATTTTGGCGAAACGAAAATTTTTTCGACCCAAAATTTGAATTTTTTCGGTTTTAGTTTTTGTCAAAACTTTTCAATTTTCAAAATTTTCCCTACTAGTTTTTTGCTATTTCTAACTCGATTTCAAAATTTGGCAATTCGCAAATTTTTCCGGTTTATTTTATATCGGACTGTGGTATTTTTTGTCGGACTGGAAAATTTCGGCAAAATTTGAGTTTTTTTAAACGCCCTTTCTACGAATTGAGATCCTGATTTACACACGACTTCTATGATGACGTCTCAACAAGACATTCATGCTGCGGGTATTGAGAATCGTGATTGTACTACCAAAAAGAAGAGGGATGCTGCTTATCTCCAGACTCAGCTTCGTATAGCTCAAAAGGAAGAAGCAGGAATTTCACTTCTAGTTGAAGAGTTTGACTTCATGGCATCTGTAGCAGCTTATGATGAGGAAGAAAAGGTGACTACCAACTCCATCTTGATGGCTAATTCACAGCAAGCGTCGACATCAGTAATTCAGGCTGACAGAGCTCCTGTGTATGATTCAGACGGTTCATCTGAGGTGCTCCCACGTCTAAATGATAATGAGTTATATAATATGTCTAATCAGGAGGAAGATTATACTAAGTCAATTGAGCCTTCCACTGAGACACACGGGGATCAAACGAATAATAGCAATATTATTTCTAATGCGCCCAGTGTGGACCTTAGTAGAGATCAAGTAGCCCAACCTACAACCCTTCCTGACGAGACGCATGCATATTATAAATCATTATTTTATAAGCTTGCCAAGGATGTTGCTCATGCGAATGTGGTTAACAATAAGTTTAAAGAAACTAATGCCAAATTGACCACTGAGCTTGCGGGTTATAAGGAAAGGGAGAAAAGCTTTGAAATTCATCATGCAAAAATTAAAGAACTTGAACAAGCTCATGCTACATCGGTTTATCAAGAAAAATGCACCAATAAGAAATTAAATTCCTTACACTTAAGTAGTGCTAAAAAGATAAGCGAATTGAATGATGAAATCACCTCTCTTAATAAAAAGCTTTCAACTGAAAAATCTATTGTTTCTAATTTAAAAGAAGAAAGGAAAAAGCTGAAACATGATTTCAAAATTCGAGAAGATGGTCTTCTTGAGGATTTTTGCAAAGCTTAGGATAGGATTAGGGAATAGACTACCTTTTGGTAAAACGTGGCCAAACTATGCAGACGATAGATATGCTCGCACCAAAAGTAAATGAGATAAATTACACTCATTACAAAATGGCTTTAGGGTGTCCTCTTCCTCCCAATCCCGAATATCTTAAGCAAGTTCAGGCCACAAATCAAACTCTATATAATGGTAGTGTGCTCTTGTCTGATGAGCATGATCCTCCTAGTGTGCATAATTCTGAGGAAACTAATGAACTTGTTGTAGAGACTCGTTTAAGAATGCAAAAGCTTAATAAAGAAGTGACACCCGTTTATTATTCGAAAGTTAATCCTCCAACTGTTTTTGTTCGGTCTAAAACGAGTACTGAAATGCTTTTGCTTCCAAGTGAGGAATTGTCTGATGACCCTCCCAAACCGAGTATCACACGTCGATTTCTAAACGAGCTAAAAGATAAGTTTGTCATACTTAAACGTGTTGTTAATTCCAAAATCACTGGAGGAAATTTTACATCACTTGTTCAGATTGAGGTTTAGAAAATTCTTTAAAACGATATTAATCCGATTATTAATCAAGTTGATGCTCGGTTAAGCAATTTGGAAAACGCTTTTCTAAAAGATATAGCCAACTTTGTTGAAGACTTTAAATCTTTGGCGAAGGAGGCTGATACATCTCTCGATAGAATTAAAGTTTTGGAAAGTGATCTTGAACGTCTATCGAAAGCAAGTAATAGTGGTGATTGTGATGAGAGTAACCCCGTTGCGGTAAACATCTCTGTGTCGGATAATGAAACCCTCCAAAATGAGCTTGATCGTATGAAAGAAAAAATGGAGTCCTATGTCTTCAAAAAGGATAACAAATTCACCGATCTTTGGAATAAATATGTCAAACAATGTGATGAATGTATGGATGACAAACTTACGTATGATAAAGCTTACAGTGAAATGCAACAAACAATCGACGTATTGCAAGCTCAGTTAGGAGGTGCATGTCGTGACAGTGGGCCCTCAACAAATGTTAATAAAAAAGAGTTCATGATTCCTCAACACCGATATGATTTCCTTTAAAAACATTGCCACTCTCTTGACCTCTCTTTGCAAAACAAGGTTGGAAAATTTCCAAATGATGGTACTCTTCAAGTAAAACTCTCTGAATCATTACGTGAATTGAATGAAAAGAGTAAGGACATTTCTGATCTGAAATCTCAGTTGCAAGACAAAGACATCGCAATCAGTGAGTTGAAGAAACTTGTTGGAAACATGGGTGGGAAAACAGTGGAATCCAATGGTGTGAAACCTATTGTTCGTCAACCAAATGCGTACACAGTACCAAAGCCATCTATCTTAGGAAAACTGCCTTCTAATGTTTCTAGGTTTCCTCCTAATACCGATGTGCCACCGACTGTTCCAAAACCAGACATATCACCCTATGTTCCTCCATTCCGAAAACCCACTTTTGTTAAACACAACACTGTGAATGCACCTTGCACTAATCCTAAGAGTACTCCCAACCGTGTTATTCTTACGCCCACAAAGGAATCTAAAGGTTCAAATGACGTTGGTCAAACCAACAACCTAAGGGATGGTAAGCCAAAAGGGAACATTCAGAAAGTAAACCATGTATATTCAAAACCTAGTCAACCAACAACTGCTATAGTTCAACACACTCTTAATGGTAGTCAACCAAAACCTAGGATCCCTTACCAGCAACCTAGAAATTGGCAACCACCAATGAGTAGTCGTGTATCGAACAAGGTGCCTGAACGGTCAGCAAAACCTAGGTACACAAGGACTTTCAAGAATCCCAAACTCTCTGTATGCCCCATGTGCAAAAAGGGCATTTACTATGGAAACCATGCTCATTGCATTATTCAATACCTCTATGAGGTAAACTCTCGTTCCTTCTCACAGAGAAAGAATGCAGAATACCATAAGACAACAAGGAGATTCACACCCGTCACCAAGAAAAGCAATGACAAGAAATCCTCAAGGCGGATCAATGCAGGACCTAGTTTCTCTCCAAAGAAGTCTTCCGCTGTGCAAGAGAACACTACTCCTAGATCTAGTCTTCAATGGAAACCAATGGGTAGGATCTTCAAGGAAGTTGGTCTTAAGTGGATTCCCATCGAGAAGAGAGATGACACTTGCTCCAGCACTAATGCGAGTGTTCTGAATGTAGAAAATGCATTTGTTACTCCTAACACTAGTATTTGTGCCAACTCTTCTTCTGTCATTGCAGGTACTTCAGGGGATTCTGAACCCACTTCTTCATCAAAGGGTTCCAATTCTATACATTCGATATTACCTTCTTCTGCTGTACAAAAGTTTATTTTTGATTATTTTCGAAAAACTTGAAAAATCCAAAAATACAATAAAATGTATATATCCATATAAAAACAAAATATAATATTAAAAAATCTTTGAAAATACCAAAAAAATATTCTTCCCGACATGTCTTCCAGTTTCGATAATATGGGCGTGCCTAGAAATGTCGCTCAATAACGACACGGGTGTGTACATAAAGCTTGAAAGAAAGTTCAAATGTTTTCAAAACATGTCATTTCTATTTTCTTCAAATGATTTACAATTACCTCAGATTGTGACTCGTACTTCAAAGAAAGGAAAGTTGATCACGTTTGATAACTTATCCTAAACAACGGGAACATAAATTTTCTCGGTCATGAGCTATAAAACCCGTATTTAAAATTCTCGAATATTAAATACACGTAGTCTCAGCTTTAACTTTAATAAAACGTAAACAGTAAATACGCGGTCTCAGTTCTATTTATATATTATAAATAAATTAATAATCATTCAGAAAATAATTAATAAGTTCAGAAAAACATTTCATATGTATTACGAAATTATTACTTCACGGAAAAGAGTTTTACGCTTCAGAAATTTAAAACATGAGAACTAAATAAAAGTATTCGCGATAAATTATAAATGTCGAAAACAAAGACACACATTTTCTTTTGTGTATTGAAGATGGCGGCTAACTAGAAACAAAGAACAAACGGGCTTTTGAGCCCAGCCTGATTTTAAAATAAAAGTCATCAGGGAATCAAGTACATGTTTTCATTCAGTTTATTTTCAAAAAAATAAAATAAAAAAATTAGGGTTGAGTGCTTGTTGGTGGTTGCCGGTTATAGACACACACAAAGGGAGGCTTTGATAAAATTTTAGCAATTGATCTTTCTGTGTTTCATCTATTCATTCATCCTAATGGCAAATAAGGTAATAACCTTTAATCATCCATATCATTTTTTGGTTCCTCCTTATTACTTTTGACATGGGATTAAATCGAAAACATGTACTAAGCATTAAAAAGGAATCGTGTAGTTTCGATGCGTTATCGTTTTGTATACGACATATATGAACGATCACTGTGACCGAATATGATCCGAACGAGTTTGGTCAGTAGGTTTTGATTTATTCAGTAGAGTCGAGTTGTTGTTCATAAAAAAGTTGGTAATCGTGGTCGATTTTAATTCGCCGTTGCTATTCATATTCATTTTCAGCCTCTCGGACTGTTTTGATCAGCTAGAGAGGCAAATTCTAATATCATGTATTGACATGCAAATGAATTCATATAGCAAATATAATATTTTTTTATAATCACACAATACATATTATTTTCATATTAATCTACAGTAAGAGAATGCATTTGGAAAAAAGGATCATTTATAATTTGCTAGCAAGAGACTACTAAAATGGATACATAAAATGAATCCATGGTTTCATGTTTGTAAACGCAAGAAAAGTAAAAGGAAACCGTGCATGGTCATGCTTATGTACGAAAAAAAAGAAGGTAAATAACAAGGACATTGGTAAAACTGAAATTTGCATTATACTTATAAGGTAAACATGATTTAAACTAAAAGACTAAACATTACTTAATCTTTTTGTTATATTAATACATAGCAGTTGATTAACTTAGGTAGACGACTGCATCGACAAATAAATTTGGGCGTCGTTTAGCGTGAACTTTGGCTAAGGTACGGATATTCCTATCTCTTTATCATTTGTATCTTTCGTTTCGATTGATCGTACGGATTTCCCGTCCTTTTAGTAAGGATTTCCTTTCCTATGCATGATTAGGATTCCCCGTCTACAGCCAAATTTTTTCCCCAGTATTTGTTTAAGCTTATCAGTAATCATGTTAATAACTAAATAAATTGCCTGAGCATTATATACAAGCATGACCTGTTTATGTACTAGTTACGGAGGTACCGTAACCATGGCACTAGAGGCACCGGTGTCGTGACTCACATGTAGGAGAGTGATATCCTGCATCGTCCCACTCAGCTCAGTTTGGCCATTTTATCAGTATTCTAGTGGGGCGTATGGATGCATCCTAGGCTTATCAGTTTACAAGTTATCAGGGTGAATGTGGTTTGTGCTCTACATCCTTCACATGGAGCTGATTCCTCCACCCAGCACAGTATTTAGAGGTCACCCCTCTACTACATTTAAAGGTCACCCCTCTACAGCATGACGAGGTCACCCCTCCAGTTATTCATGCACCGTTGTTACATCACATGACCTATATAAGCTCTGGCAATTAAAATACAGTAAATGCACGTTTTCAGATTTAACAGATAACAGTTCAACTTTATTATTTATAAATTAGACATTACAGATTATACACAGATTTCCGCTGCAACTTTACTTATCAGTCTTATAGCTCCAGTATTTTATCATTTGTTACATTTCAGTAACTCCTTATCATGCTTTATATCCGTTCACTGAGCGTTATACTCAGCCGTAGTTCCTTTCATGTTCTAACGGTAGGTACACCAGGACACTCTTAGGATTCTGAGAGCATGTGCATTGGATGGAAGCTATCCAGAATTCTTACTTTATGCATTTCTTACATTATTCTGCTTATTTGGACATTGTTTAGTCCTTTCCTTCAGTATTTACTTTTCATGTTTTGAGCTTATGTTGGATTACCGATGTTTGATTCTGGTATTTCCTTTATGGTCAGTTAATGTTCTAGGACATTTACCTTATGCTTTGATGACACGCCATAAACACACGTAACGGTCCACTTATCCAAGTGGGGTGTTACAATTATGGTATCAGAGCTATAGGTTCGACCTGTAGGCTCTAAAACTCGACCTGTGACTAGTGGGTAGTCACCAGGAACTTCCCAGATTTTGGCGTTGTTATCTTTCATGTTTCTCATGGATTATCCAGTCAGTTTTATTCATTTATCAGTTAGTTTTCTTAAAGTTTTGACTAAGTAAAAGGTTGGTACACGACTCGCCATATTTAGTCGCATGTGCTTTTCTACAAATTTTGTTTTGGTGAACCGACCCATAGGCGTTCACCCTTTCAGATTTTGTATTGGTAAACTGACCCATATGCGTTTACCCTTATTCATGTCAGATTCATGTTTTCAGTCAAATATTAGTGGGTGAACCAACAAAAAAAATGTCACCATTTTTCAGGTCAAATTTTCATACTATTCAGTCGAATGATGTTTTGTGAACCGATCCACAATTGTTCACCTTTGTCATATCATGATATTTTACAAGTTTTGACAAGTATGGATTGGACTACAGCCATCCATATTTAGTCACAGGTTGTAAATTCTATACATGACAGTTCTCAGGAAATTTTGAAAAATATGGATCGAACCAGAATCGCCCATACTTAGTCACATGTTTTCTTCTTAGAATTCTGTAGATTGAACCATAGTTATCCACATCAATTTATATTACACCTCAGTTGATTAGACTTTTTATGTTCTTTGTAACAGTTAAATTTTCATACCCTCAAGTGGATGTCGTTTTCATACTGATTAAGTTCATGTCTCCTTATGAGGATTTCATTTTCAGTAAGGTGATGATATTTTCATACTAAAGAGTTACAGTAAAATCCTGTTTTCATAATAAATCATGTTTGATCTTCATCAGGCATTTCGTCATGCTGACCATTGTTGAAATTCCGTTTAAACATATTCTTGAACCTCTATACAATCAGCATTAAGTCAATGCAGGAATTACCAGGCTATCACGTTACCCATTTTTAGATCAGTCTACTACCGTTTAAATCAATTTAATCCTTGATCATGTCAGACAAGTGACACCAGTATTGATCATTCCATACAGTTTCCACTAGTGCCACGTACGATATTCCATATGTACCTTTTGTACAGTGTCTCAATTAGACTCCATGTACAGTATTTCTTGTGCACTTCACGTACAGTGTCTCATATATGCTCCACATGCAGTATTCATTTTGTACTTCATGTACATTAGTCCACGTGTACTCCAGGTACCCTACCCTGTGGATATTACTAATCGATTCTCAATCATCTTAGACCACTGCCGATATTCTACCAGATGTTGATGCTGCTCGTGAGTTGAAGATTTTACCAAATACAGATGCTGCTAACACTTTGAAGACCTCACAAATTCTGATGCTGCTGATATTTGGAGATTTCTCAAGATGTTTATGCTGCTTATACTACGAAGACTCTACAGAACAAGGACGATCACTACAAATTTGAAATTTCTGACAAGAGTAAATTTCAACCATCGGACACTACCATTCCATTCTATGCTTTTACCTTCTCAGCTAGATGTCACACTTCACTCAGCTAACCTTTCATTCAGAAGAGTGAGAACCAGAACCCAGCCGGCCACTCAACAAAATAGTTACATGAATCACGATCATGATAATGACTGTCATTAATTGACAAACAAAGAAGTAGTGACAACCACCGTGCTTATAATTAATCATTCAATAACCATCGGAACTCCGGTACGGACGTGACCAGAAATATAGAGGTCATCAGTTTAACCGGTCCGCCAATCCTAGCAGTTACAAAATTTTCAGCCTTGTTCAGATTTATTTACTAAAACACATGTCAAGACATCAGTCAAGACACAAGTCTCTAGTATCATTTCGGAAGGCACATGTCAGGATGCCAGTCATGATACATGTCATACGAATATCTTCTCAAGGCACGAGTCAGAACTCATAACTCCGTATGTTTGCTAAATCAGGCTCTCAGAAACTCAGGGTACCCTCCAAGGGGGTATACCCATTTTGTTATGCCATGCATAAATCAGACCATTAAAAATTCAGTCACCATCCCTGGAGTATTACTCAGGTTAGACACGCTGTATTCATTCTGTGAGGTTACAGACGAACACTTTCAGTGAAAATTGTCATGTTTACTTCACGTATTCCTATGACAACTTTATTTTAAAACAGGTATTTACCGACCTCCTAGTCAGAAAAGACTCCACAGTATCAACCATGTTTATTAAAGATATCCTTTCAAATAACAACGAGATCCACCTTACTAAATCCCAAAAATATTCATTATATCTTCTGCCAGAAAAATCAGTACAAGTTGTTTCTGCCTTATAAGCGCGTGACTTATCAGTCCATAGCTACAAAGACTTTATGGCCACAAGTTATAATCCACTTCTGAAATTCTTTAAATTCATGACCAGCAGATTACTCCAGAGTTTCCAGACATAATTTCAGAAAGTTTTTCGGAAATTCCTTCCTAACCACGAGACAGACTGTAACATCGAGCTTGTCTCACGGACATAACCTATTTTTTAGAACTCTTATTTTAGGGTTGCAACTGAGTTAAAAGAGTTACAGCAATTACTGCAAGAATTACCGGAACGAGGCTTTATCCACCCTAGTGCACCACCGGCACCGTCTCCGTCTATCAGGAAGAAGGCCGGTAACATTAGATCACGTATCGACCACCGAAAATTTGACAAGAACACCAATTTTAATCGATGTTCATTCCACGAATAGCAGGTTTATCTTACCTGCTACGATGTCTTAAATATTTCCCAAAATAATTCGCGACCATGCCACCAACAGTGGTGAAAGAAGAACATGATGTTTTTCAGATTGCTGTTGAACACGCTATAGTCTCTCAAAAATTTTGACCTATACGTCAGAGCTCCCTAATGCCCCAGCTATAATATGAAATTTATGGATAATTTTTTTTGACTTCGCAGACAAAATTTTCAGTTTGTTATTGATCACATTCTGATCTGCTAAATTCTAGAGAAGAACATGAGAAACATCTTTCCACGACCCCATAGATTCTCCGATAGGAGGAAATTATATACGCAGCTTTCTAGATATGAGTTTCAGATGAACATGGTGGCATTCTAAGCTACCCTATTTCAGCAGGAAGAATTTCAGACAGTCCTGCGAAGGTAAAGGCCATCACCAAATGGTCAAGACCGACGTCGGTGACAAACATACAAAATTTCTAGAACTCAGAAAACTACTACCGTAGTAATCCCCGACAGTTCTCACGATCAGCCTCTCATGACTAAGCTTATGCATAAAGAAGGGAACCTACACCGAATTATGTCTACTTTTCCCTAAATATTCACTCAGGTTCCATCAGAATGTATCATAATCCCAGGCAGAATTTTGATAGAAGCAGTATAACACATTGATGCAGCTATGTTCATATCTAGATGCCTGACATACCGCATGTTTAAGATAGAACGCTGTCATACTATCGAGTTATTACTACCAGTAGGAATTCTGGACCGAAAGGAGACAAGACTCCATGGATATTGTTATCAGTTTACCACAGACTCAGAAAAAGTATAATACTATATAAGTCATTGTCGACCATGTAATCAACCTACGCGTTTCCTTTCACCCGGAAGGATTACGTAGTAGCGGACCTACAGAAAATTCAGAAGTAAATTGTACGATTTCAAGGCATTCCATCGACCGTCATATCAAACAGAATTCATGTTCACGGTCATGTGTATGTTCACGTCCACTTTACGTTCATGTTTATTTTCACTTTCACGTTTACGTCTCATTCGTAGTATGATGCTGTTTCAGTTCATGTTTTATGCTATCTCGTGATTTAAGCTCACGTTAGCGTTCATAACTTTGTTCACGTTTAGATTCCTGTTCCATATCGCAATACACATTTCACAGCTTGTTACTAAATACAGTCACAGAAACCTTAAGAAACCAGACTCAAGCTTAGCACAACTTTTCCATACACATGCAGACGTCTCATGTCTCTGGCCGTATCGTTTGACATTCCTTTCTCAGTCAACATACGTTTATGAAATATCCTAATATCACGTTCACAGTATGTTTCATGTATCACATTCATAATATAATCCATGCCTAGTGTTCCTTATATAATCGTGAACCACGTTCACAATTGCTCATGTAGCACGTTCACAATTGCTCACGTAGCACGTTCACAATTGTTCACGTAGTCCGTCCCTAAATATTATCGTTTCAGGATATTTGTATGTATCGTCTCATGTATCATACATGCTATAGCTTATTCACTATATTAGATTCAGAAAATCTATCTTTAATATGGAACCAGAAACTATTCAGCATCGTCAGGACAAGGTCATGAGGACCAAGATTTTGTTCATTATGTTTAGACCTTTGAAGGAATTGTTTCGAGCGGGAAGCCACTCGAACCGAAGGAGTCCATCCGGACCTATGGTTCCTTTTTCCTTTAATAAATCCAGTTAAGTTCTTTCAGTCATGTCACGTTCCATGTTCACTCCAGTCATGTCACGTTGTACCTTTCAGCAGCAGTATGTTCTAAATCAAGGACGAATGGTCCTTCAGCTTATATATCTTTTCAGCCTTCATGCTCTATCAGCATATATGTCCTTTCAGCTTTTATAACTCCACCAGCTTATTACCTCTAATTCAAGGACGAATTTCTTCTTTTTAGAGGGGAAGAATTGTAAAACTACGGCATAATCGCATCCTTAATTCGAGGACGAAATATTTTTTTTAGAGGGGAAGAATTGTAAAACCCGTATTTAAAATCCTCTAATATTAAATACGCGTAGTCTGAGCTTTAACTTTAATAAAACGTAAACAGTAAATACGCTATCTCAGTTCTATTTATATATTATAAATAAATTAATAATCATTCAGAAAATAATTAATAAGTTCAGAAAAAAACATTTCGTATGTATTACGAAATTATTACTTCAAGGAAAAGAGTTTTACGCTTCAGAAATTTAAAACACGAGAACTAAATACAAGTATTCGCGATAAATTATAAATGTCGAAAACAAAGACACACATTTTCTTTTGTGTATTGAAGATGGCGGCTAGCTAGAAACAAAGAACAAACGGGCTTTTGAGCCCAGCCCGATTTTAAAAGAAAAGTCATCAGGGAATCAAGTACATGTTTTCATTCAGTTTATTTTCAAAAAAATAAAATAAAAAAATTAGGGTTGAGTGCTTGTTGGTGGCTGCCGCTTATAGACACACACAAAGGGAGGCTTTGATAAAATTTTAGCAATTGGTCTTTCTGTGTTTCATCTATTCATTCATCCTAATGGCAAATATGGTAATAACCTTTAATCATCCATATCATTTTTTGGGTCCTCCTTATTACTTTTGATATGGGATTAAATCGAAAACATGTACTAAGCATTAAAAAGGAATCGTGTAGTTTCGATGCGTTATCGTTTTGTATACGACATATGAACGATCACTGTGACCGAATATGATCCGAACGAGTTTGGTCAGTAGGTTTTTATTTATTCAGTAGAGTCGAGTTGTTGTTCATAAAAAAAGTTGGTAATCGTGGTCGATTTTAATTCGCCGTTGCTATTCATATTCATTTTCAGCCTCTCGGACTGTTTTTGATCAGCTAGGGAGGCAAATTCTAATATCATGTATTGACATGCAAATGAATTCATATAGCAAATATAATATTTTTTTATAATCACACAATACATACTATTTTCATATTAATCTACAGTAAGAGAATGCATTTGAAAAAAAAGGATCATTTATAATCTGCTAGCAAAAGACTACTAAAGGGATACATAAAATGAATCCATGGTTTCATGTTTGTAAACGCAAGAAAAGTAAAAGGAAACCGTGCATGGTCATGCTTATGTACGAAAAAAAAGAAGGTAAATAACAAGGTCATTTGGTAAAACTGAAATTTGCATTATACTTATAAGGTAAACATGATTTAAACTAAAAGACTAAACATTAATTAATCTTTTTGTTATTTTATACATAGCAGTTGATTAACTTAGGTAGACGACTGCATCGACAAATAAATTTGGGCGTCGTTTAGCGTGAACTTTGGCTAAGGTACGGATATTCCTATCTCTTTATCATTTGTATCTTTCGTTTCGATTGATAGTATGGATTTCCCGTCCTTTCAGTAAGGATTTCCTTTCCTATGCATGATTAGGATTCCCCGTCTACAACCAAATGTTTTCCCCAGTATATGTTTAAGCTTATCAGTAATCATGTTAATAACTAAATAAATTGCCTGAGCATTATATACAAGCATGACCAATTTATGTACTAGTTACGAAGGTACCGTAACCATGGCACTAGAGGCACCGGTGTCGTGACTCACATGCAGGAGAGTGATATCCTGCATCGTCCCACTCAGCTCAGTTTGGCCATTTTATCAGTATTTTAGTGGGGCGTATGGATGCATCCTAGGCTTATCAGTTTACAAGTTATCAGGGTGAATGTGGTGTGTGCTCTACATCCTTCACATGGAGCTGATCCCTCCACCCATCACAGTATTTAGAGGTCACCCCTCTACAGCATTTAGAGGTCACCCCTCTACAGCATGACGAGGTCACCCCTCCAGTTATTCATGCACCGTTGTTACAGCACATGACCTATATAAGCTCTGGCAATTAAAATACAGTAAATGCATGTTTTCAGATTTAACAAATAACAGTTCAACTTTATTATTTATAAATCAGAATTGTTGATCACATGGTGTGTGCTCTGCACCATGTGATCAACAATTCTGATTTATAAACAATTCTGATTTAACATCACATGGTGTGTGCTCTGCATCAATTTGTAACATGGAGAGAATAATGTTTCATGAAAATTTGGAACTATATGTTATGAGATTTTTTATACTCCCCCTCGAAAAAGGATACTGATAAAAATAGGGGAGTATATGAGCACACAATTTTGAAAGAATTTGAATAAAATCTTTTGAAAATATCTTGAAAAATTGTGCTCAGATCCGAGAAAATTTAATTTCCCGTTGTTGAGGAAAAATGTACATAAATGAACATTTTCCTTGATTTCACGAGCTTAAAACTTTGAATGTTTTAATATAAGCCTATGACCGAGAAAAATTAATTTCCCGTTTTTAAGGATAAGTCATAGATTTCCTTTCTTTGGGACCGGGTTATAGTTTGACATATGACTATAAGCCATTATGTTGAGCTTAAAACTTTGAATGTTTTGTGACAAGCTCAACCCAGGATAGATTGCTCTACCCGTTATTAGGATAAGTTATCTTTAAAGATACACTCTCCTTTATTTGAAGTTCGAGTTACAGTCTGACACTTAACTGTAAGTCGTTTACATGTGCTTAAAAACTTGGAATGTTTTAATGAGAGATCATGTAACACCCCACTTGGATAAGTGGACCGTTACGTGTGTTTATGGCGTGTCATCAAAGCATAAGGTAAATGTCCTAGAATATTAACTGACCATAAAGGAAATACCCGAATCAAACATCGGTAATCCAACATAAGCTCAAAACATGAAAAGTAAATACTGAAGGAAAGGACTAAACAATATCCAAATAAGCAGAATAATGTAAGAAATGCATAAAGTAAGAAGTCTGGATAGCTTACATCCAATGCACATGCTCTCAGAATCCTAAGAGTGTCCTGGTGTACCTGCCGTTAGAACATGAAAGGAACTACGGCTGAGCATAACGCTCAGTCAACGGATATAGAGCATGATAAGGAGTTACTGAAATGTAACAAATGATAAAATACTGGAGCTGTAAGACTGATAAGTAAAGTTGCAGCGGAAATCTGTGTATAATCTGTAAAGTCTGATTTATAAATAATAAAGTTGAACTGTTATTTGTTAAATCTGAAAACATGCATTTACTGTATTTTATGCATATAGTTATCTCCATGTTACAAATAACAGTTCAATTTTCATGCATATAGTTAAACAAATTGATGCAGTAGATGACTTAATAAGCTAAACAACTGACAGTTGGGATGAAATTGTTGATCATTATTCTAGTAGTCCATGCACTAATAATTTTATTTGGAGTGTTGTAAGGAGAGTTGTGTTAGCAAATGTTGTTTGTTATATCTCGAGGGAAAGAATTCTAATGTGGATTAAACTTGTTTAGGACATGATTTTCAGCTAATACTGTAAGATCCAAGTGAAATATTGGGCGTTTGGGACATTATTTTCAGGTTTTCTTAAGTAACTTTTGCGCCTTTAACTTGTTAGGACCGTGTTTGGGGTTTTCTTAGCTTTACAATGTCCCTTACGACGCCTACATAGCATTATTTGGTTTTGGACTTTAGGGACATTAGAAATCGTATGTGCACTGAATTGTAATTTTACACTTATATGGATGAGTTTGCTTTGGGTTTTGTGTGAGGATTATGAGGACTTTAGGAAAGTAAGGATTATGAGTCGCCAGGTTTTTTGAGTTTTGGTGACTAACGCACTGGGAATATGGTGATAGGGAGTCATAGGGATGGTGGGCTCTGAATTTGAGAATGATGTCCGATATATAGATGGTTAATGTGTCCATATATGGGCATGGTAGGTCTTTATAGCAGGAAGCATAGTTCTCTTGGATGATGCTTCTATGGTCTGCTACGGCGATGGAGCTGCAGTTGTATCATAGAACTATCTTCAACAAGGATATGTGATTTGGTGTAAGAGCTTAAACAATAATAAAGGCCGATTTATTTTGTTTATTATACTTTGTTCTTAATTGGAATGACATAAGTAGCAGGATTGGTATAGGAAATGCAGTTGTTAATGTGAAGACTTGTTGATTTATCTTGATAGGTTTTAATGGACAGTTAGACGATGTAGTCTGTTTGGAATTTAGAGCATGGGCATGTCAATTGCCTCTATATCATATATATCTTCACATTTTCACAAAATCTTTGGTTGTGAAAATATAAATGGTGTACATAGGACTTTTATATGGTGTCAACTGTGAGCTCCGGTATAAATATAAATGGGATTTGTTGATTTAGAGGTTTAAGGCCGTGATTTGGGCCTAATTTAGTGCCTTATAGTTTACGCCGGGAGTATTAGTTGCATATTCATGGATTTGTTAATAATGTTATCGATTGCTAATAAGATTATACCTCTAGAGGAACATTGAATATATTGTTAAAACTCTAAGGGACTATTTTTGTAACATGTAGTCTTGTATCCGTTTGTATTTCACCGTTTACATATAAGTTGTATCTTTCTGCCTACTGAAGTACTGATATATCTTCTTAAATGACAGTGTGATTTATTGAGCGATTTGGTTTTGGCCTTTTGGGGTATTAGAACTCATATGTGTACTGAATTGGAGCAGTAGTGCACCTATACGGATAAGTTTGCTTTGGGTTTTGGTGTAAGGATTATGAGAACATTTAGGAATATAAGTCGCTCAGTTTGCAACTATATACCAAGTCCCACCATGGATATAGTTTTTTTTGGTAAACGTATATTGCTCCAAAACATATAATATTTACACACATCAATATAAAGGATTTGGATATTCCCCACACACCTCTATAAGATGTCATTCAGACCTATACGCTTATACAGATTACAAGACAACCACTATACAAATCAAATGCAGTACTAGGAAGCACAGAGCCACATGTTCACCTAAATTCACCCATACAACTAGGAAGGATATACCAATACTATTGACATCCCCCATCATGTATAGTGACGAATAGGCTTCACTATAGTATCGTATTACTAATTTTATTAGCTTCACCAGCCATTGACTACATTCCATCCTCAAATCAGTCTGCAACAAACAGCACAAAAATAGCAGGCCTCATCAGAAAGCTTAAGCTCGTAATTGGGTACTCTATGGATATCTACATTTGTGGACCGCATTCCCCTCTTATAAGATTATTCTAAAACTATATACAGCTCCACCGTCCTATCTAGAATTAGAATCCTATCACAAGCCGGCATAATACAAACGGAATAAGGTCACACAAAGGGTCCAATACCCCTTAAGATTTGCTTATTTTGTTAGTAAAATGCAATAATAATAGAACTTGCAGCGTGCTTGCAGCTGGCTTGCAGCGAGTTTGCAGCAGGCTTGCAGCGGGCTTGCAGCTAGCTTGCAGCGAGCTTGTAGCGGGCTTGCAGCGAGCTTGCAGCGGGCTTGCAGCGAGCTTGCAGCGGGCTTGCAGCGAGCTTGCAGTGGGCTCAATAGTTGATGATATAAACCACTGTTCCAAAAAAGTTTCCAACGGGCTTTATAGTTGTTGATTATGTGTAGGTTACGTTTAGGCTAAATTATGTTATGTGTAGAATTTTATACTGTGATGCACTTAATTTATATCATTGATGCATTAACTATTCATTTTGTTTTTAAACATACAGATTTTGAGATTGTTCATGTCAAGGATCATGTTGGCTATTATACTTGTGATGATGATGGAAACAGGACGTGGTTTCCAGATAAAGATATTGGCGCTGTACCTTTGGAAGGTGCTAAGTTTGTTTCTATTGATCAAGCTTATGATTTCTATAAGGATTATGGTAAAAGGGCCGGTTTTGATGTTAGAAAGTGTGGGCATTATAAACCTAAAGATGGTGAACCACCAAGCTTGAAGTGGTTTGTATGTTCAAAAGAAGGTATCAATCCTGAACCTAAAGAGGCTGCTAATAAGCCTAAGGAGGTTATATCTGACGTTAGTGACTTTACTATGGATGAGAATATTGAAGTAAAGCAGACAAGGAATCGAGGCTCTAGTAGATGTGGTTGTTTGGCTAAAATTCGTATTAAGAAGATTCCAGGAGGTCTTTATAGAGTGTACACTTTTATAGAAGGACACAACCATCCTCTGGTAGCCGAAAAGGATATGATATTCATGAAGAGTTCTCGGGAATTGGGTTTCACAAAGCAACATTTTCTGTTTCAGGCTTCTAATGCTAATTTTTGTCCTTCAACGGGGTTTAAATTGTTGAAACAGTTGTGTAGTGGTTTCGATCGAATTGGAGCTACAGTGGTTGACTATAAGAATTTGAAGAAGAAAGTGAACTTGTTTCTTCGTGATCGTGATGCACAGATGGCCGTTGAGAAACGTTTGAGCAAAAAGTTGCATTCGCCAGGATTCTATGTTGAATACAAAACAGGTAATGCAGTTCATTTTTGTGTTTTGATGCAGTTCATACAACATTTTATTTTCTATTAGTTTCTTATTAAAAAAATTTTTTTAGGTGTTGACGATAAATTGGTTGGTCTTTTTTGGGCTGATGAGCAAGCAATTAAGGACTATGGTGTTTTCGGTGATATCGTCTCATTTGATGCTACTTTTCTTTCTAACAAGTATATTCTATCTTAATTCTGTATAAAAAATTTAATCGTGTTTTACAGCTTTATTTAGTATTTTAGTTTATTTCTTTGTATATTAAAATGTAGGTACAAGATGGTGTTCGTCCCTTTTACTGGCATTAATCATCACAACCGCTGTATAACCTTCGTTGCGGGTTTACTATCTGATGAATCGGTTGGTGCTTACCAATGGCTACTTGAACAATTCAAAAAGGCGTTTGGTACAGATCCACAAGTTGTAATTACCGATCAGGACCCGTCTATAAAGATCGTAGTACCAGAATACTTCCCAAATACTATACACCGTTTTTGTATGTGGCATATCATGTAAAAGTTGGTTACAAAGGTATGTTCTCACTTATCTGTTGTAAAACATTACTGTCCTAGTTTACCTTTTATTGGCTTTGTTTCTCGTGCACGTTTTAAGCGACTCAGTGATCAACATGGAAAATTGTTTTGGTTTCTTAAAGTATCTATTACTGTTTATTTGTTTTTTTCAAATTAATGCACTATCTTTACACTGTGATGTAGTATTTTTTAAAGTCATGTTTTTAGAGCTAGAGTTGTTTGGAAATTTATCATATTAATGTACTATATTTATACTTTAATGCAGTAGTTTTATAAATTTATGAATTTTCAGGTGGGGACTTCAATCTGCAAAAACATAAATTTCAAACGGCGTATATGTGATATAGTTTGGACCGATCAGATTTTGCCTTTTGAATTTGAAGCAGAGTGGGAACGTATGATTGAGGATTTCCAACTTGGTGATAACAAATGGTTACAAGATATGTTTGACCTACGAGAAAGCTGGATCCCGACATACTTGTGTGATGTGCTTATGGCAGGCCTCATGCGTACAACCTCTAGGTCCGAAAGCGAGAACCATTTCTTTGGTAAATGGACAAGTAAATATTTGACACTTGTTGAATTTCTTAGTCATTATGAGACGGCTATCGAGTACCAGAGGTATATTGAGCGTAAGAACGATCACGATTCAAGATATAAGAATCCTAAACTCAAAACTGATCTTCAGATTGAAAAAGAAGCAAGTACCCTTTATACTCGAACTATATTCTTGGAAGTTCAAAATGAGATATATATGCTTCTTATTCCCATTGCATGTCGATAAATGTTGCTCAAGTTGATAATGGTGAGAGATATTCAATCCGTGATATGCAAGCTAAGAACAAAATCAGGGGTGAAAATAACTTTGTTGTTTATCAGGTATGTGTTCTTATATTGTTTATAACTATAATGTAGTAAGTTTTTAGCACTGATGCAGTGTGTTTTTAAATTTTAATATTTTTAAAAACTGTTATGCAGGTGGAGTTTTGTAAATCTGAAATGGAAGTTCAATGTAGTTGTAAACACTACGAGTCATATGGTCTTCTTTGTAGGCACATTTTTTACGTGTTGAGAATGAACAATGTGAAAGAGTTTCCTCGGAAATACTTGAAGAAAAGGTGGTCAATGGATGCTAAGCCTTTCAACGCTACAGTTAGGACAGTCAGTGGGTCAGATTCGGTTTTGCAAAGTGAGGTTTTTGATTTGTACGAGATTTTTGAATCTACGATTGATCGCTTGGTTCATGACATTGGCATGTTGAAGATTTATAAGGAGCAAATGATGGAGTTGTTGAATAAAGCTAAAATCGATGTTCCAACGGTTC
The DNA here is from genome assembly GCA_025667525.1 of Glebionis coronaria. Lineage (NCBI taxonomy): Eukaryota > Viridiplantae > Streptophyta > Magnoliopsida > Asterales > Asteraceae > Glebionis > Glebionis coronaria. The sequence continues at coordinate 228,936 of JANFOE010000981.1, read as the reverse complement.
CAAAACTTAACTCGAAAGATATTATTAGTGCAATGCTTGGTGTGAATGAGCCAACCTCAACTTCAAATGTTATAAATAATTCAGACGTGAGCTCAAATAAAGGATCCGGTGTTCATACGAGGTGGAAGTCAAAAGCTGAGATTGAAAAAGAAGCAGCTAAATCAAGTGACAAGCGGAGGACATGTAGTAAATGCGGGAATAAAGAAGGTCATAATTCCAGAACATGTACAAACGAAAGAATGCAACCATCTGAAAAATCAAGAAAACATCTCAGGAGGCGTCGGCGACAAGAACTGGTCTCAGATCTAGGCGAAATTGATGATGACAATTTGATGCAGCTACTTTTTACATATTGATGCAGCTACTTTTTACATATTGATGCAGCTACTTTTTACATATTGATGCAGCAAGTTTTTACATATTGATGCAGCTATTTTTTACATATTGATGCAGTTGCTTTTACATACTTGTTTACCTACTTTGAATAATTGTGACAGATAGTTTTGCATATTGATGTAGTTACTTTCTCATATTGATGCAGTTACTTTTTACATAGCAGTTTAAGTACACCTTTTTTACATAGTGGCATTTTTTTACCTAAATCTATTTATATAAAACCTAAAAATAATTTTTGTAAATTTTTAAACCTAATTAATCTATTTTTAAACTATTTTATAAAAAACGGGTATTAAAATAATTATAAAAAATAATTGAAAAACGTGAAAAATAAAAACTTAGTACCAAAAAGTCCTAAACTACTAGAATAACAAAGGAAAAATGAAAAGCTTGTCGTATGCTTAACAAATAAGCTTGAAATGAGCTTATAAATCTTGAATTGATTATTAATAAGCAGAACAAAACCGTGTTAAATAGAGTTTGAATTGAAAGTATATCAGTAAAAGACCCAAGGGCAGAGCGGTACGTATGTTGTGTTGTGAGAGGAGTGGCGCAGGTTCGAGTCCTGGCCACGTCCTTTTTGGTAAAACTTTTTTTTTAAACTGAATACCCAGGCTTAAAACAATCCACAAACACAAATTAAAAATGAAATCAACAAGAATTAAGCTATTTAAAATAAAAAACGTGACCAGATTATTAATAATTAGAACAAAACCGCCTTAAATAGAGTTTGAATTGAAAGTATATCAGTAAAAGACCCAAGGGCAGAGCGGTATGTGTGTTGTGTTGTGAGAGGAGTGGCGCAGGTTCGAGTCCTGGCCACGTCTTTTTAGGTAAAACTTTTTTTTTTAATTTTTTTTTTGTAAAAACTGAATACCCAGGCGTAAAACAATCCACAAACACAAATTAAAAATGAAATCAACAAGAATTAAGCTATTTAAGAACAAAAACGTGACCAGATTAAGTAAAATGCTAGAGCGATGAAAATAAGAAAATAATGAGTCGTCCGATATACAATGCAATCGTTCTCTGACAGAACTAGAAAACCAACTGATGAAATGGTGACCTGATTTGGCTTGTTTATTATGATTACTGATGAAAAGGGTAAGGTCTGGGCACCTAATGCTACTCATTTTAATGAGATTTGAGTCTCAATGACAATTTGATGCAGCTATTTTTCACATATTGATGCTGTTACTTTTTAGATAGCAGTTTTACACCTTTTTAACATAGTGGCATTTTGATGCAATAAATTTTGCATAACAGATATATTTTGATGCAGTGAAGTATATATATTTTTAATTTCATATGTTAAAAAAACAATCATTGAATTTCAACAAATAGTAACACACACTAACAAGTAAATAAAATTGTGTAAAAATCTTCATGTTTACAAGTAGTTTGTAAAAAACACAATGAGTACTTCAATTAAAGAGTAATAAAACAAGCTTTTTAGTTAACAGTTGTCTTCCTAGGGTAGTATTGAAATTGACGATGACAATTGACGATGACAATTTGATGCAGCTCTTTATTCATCAATTGTCTTGCTTACGGTAGCACTAAATTTCTTCCACAAAGCTTTATCAAATCTAACATCAGCATCCGTTATAAGCTTTGAAATTTTTGGCTTTTTCATGAAGTATGCTTGTGCGTCCTTTAACAACTTTCCTTTTTTGATGTTAAAATCCATTAGAAGCATTTTGGCCATGTACTTTGCACGAAGCATCTTTAGTTGTGTTTCTAAGGTGGTCCTTCTTTCTTCAATGGTTGTAAGAAGTTTCCTCTTCCAATATATGTTTCCAAATGCCGCATAACAAATACCCCGCAAGCGACACCATTGTATTTTGTTTTCCAATTAAAATCAACAATGTTAGGTTCAGCAACCAAAATGGCAATGTGTTTTGGGTGTCTATGTCTCTCCAGGTAATTTGTAAAGGAATCAATCTGTTTAAATTTAAATAAACAGTTATGACATTGTAATGCAGTTTTTTTTAATACTATGATGCAGTAATATTATCAGTATTATTCATATGGTATAGGACTGTAAAAATAGCACCATAAAACATCAGTATGTTATAAATCCAGTTATAGTCTTATAAAGGGTTTTCCTCTATTTAAAATAAACATATATATCATTTGTAATGCACTATTCATGAGATATAATACTTTGATGCAGTGAAAAATAGCACAATAATGCATTAAGTATGAGACTTACGAGGGCAAATGGGAAAGCACCATATCGCTTTTCTATATCATCAATGTCGTTATCTATGTTGTCTATGATGTCGATCTCAGCAGTCTTCAAATTAAAACAAATGATATAGAAATGGTTTGACGAAGTATCTTTCGTCATCTTTACACAAGGAAAAAATACCTGTATATATTTATTATAATTATTTAAATTTATTATAAACAATCTCACAAATACAATCATTTAATTCTCATAATAAATATACTTACCAAGTCGACGTCAAGAAAATTCTTCCGTTTTGCTTGAGTTAAAACGTTTTGAATATTTTCATCAAAAACTTTCATCCTTTCTTGCACATTCTTCCCCGACTCAACAACATAATTATTCTATTTTAGTAAACGTCAAATGATTACTAATGATAACAAAATTTATAATTCAAAAATAAATAAGTTATATATTAGAATTACTTACAAGCATCCCCGTATCACAATATACATTTCCATTGCCCGAAAGCTTGTCTCGATGTTGTTCCTCATGATTTAATACAAAAGACCATAAGTCTAGTGTGAGTGACGCAATTTGTATCTCAGGGTATAGGCTCAAGAAAAAAACGCCTTCTACACCAACTCCTTTTTTGGTCTTGTAAATATATTCCCTATACATTTTGATATAAACATGGGTTATCTATCTCTGATGCATTAAAGCAAGGAAGTGATGCATTGATAAAAATATGTGATGCAGTGATAAAAATGTTTGATGCATAGAAAATAATTAAAATTCATACTGAGAACATTTATAAATAATGCTATGATAATAATACTTGATGCAGTGACATAAGGAATTGATGCAGTTATATAAGTATATGATGCAGTGAACATTTGAAAAGTGATGTAGTGAAAAGTGATGTTTTTAATATGATGCAGTAGTTTAGAACTTACGATTCGGGTGTCTTATTGCCCCATATGTATTCTGCTAATTTTTTCCCGTCTTCAGTTAGTGGTTGCCCCAATACGATTTTCCGTTGATAAAATGGCGACGTTAAAGCAGGAGGTAGCTTTACTTCACGTTTATCATTTTCAATATCATCCGGTGGAGCAATGCAACTAATGGGTGATGCGTGCATATATATTTCATTTTCTTCTATCCTTTTTCTTTTTGTAGGTAGCGACTTAGCTTTTTCTATCTTAGATTTCTTTTCATTCTCTTTTGACAATTGAGTGTCACTTTCCTTTCTACCAAGATTTTTAAGCACTTGTTTTTTAGCCTGTGTCTTTTTAGAGACCTCCTTACCAACATTTTCATCTTCCACGGCTGTTTCTTTAGCTTGTTCTTTGTTAGATCTTCCTCTTTTACCAATCTCTTGTCTTAGACGAATTTCAGCTAACATATCTCCCTCTATGTTTCCTTTAGCACCTAACTTCCCGACATCCTTTTTCATTAATTTCTCCCTTATAGCATCAAATTTTGTAGTCTTTGCTTCGGTTAGAATTTCGGCTGATAGCGGAACATCCGTATATTTTTCATGTTGTTCGACAATAGGTTGTGCACTCAATGGTGTATTTCCTTTTAGAGTTCTTGTGTAGTTTTTCGGTAACCTCAACTTCATACTATGAAAAGGTTTAATAATTTGGACTTTTTGAATTTGGGGAGATTTTGGTGCATCTTCAAATAAGAAACTTTTTGGCATGTTGTCTTCGACTTCAGCTAAGAAAGGTAGTTTCATAACCGAGTATTCCAAAAGCTGTTTGTTTACTTCTTCGATAGAAGGTAAGTCAAAGTTGGTCACTAAACTGTTGATTTCTTCAATTCCAATTGAAGGAAAGTTAGCTTCTTTGAAAATTTTAGAACCTGTAATTAAAACAATCAAAATAAACAATAGTTTTTTTGAAAAAATAGAAAAACTTGTTTGTTACTGCATCATAGTTACATTTAAGTGCATCATGTATTTTGGTAACTAGTCATGTATTAATCTTTAATGATAGTTCACACTCCAGTGCATTACTAATCTAAAAACACAATGATGTAGTGAAATTTATAGACAATATAAAAAGAATAAAATTAAACAATTTTTTTTGTTTGGGAAAACAGTATAACTTGTTTTTAATGCATCATAGATACAGTTTTACTGCATCATATTGTTTTGTTAACTAGTCATGCAGTGAATTGTAATGAGAACCCAAACTCCAATGCATTACTATGATAAAACACTATGATGCAGTGGAATTAATTGACAAGATAAAAAGGGTTTTTGTAATTTTACTTTTATCTGCTCCCAGGATTTCCATTCCACCTTGCATTTCATTGTCTTCCATTCCAACTTCTGTATCCATGTCAGCGTGAAACACTTCTTCCTCACTATCAAAGAGTAGCGTTTGCGATTGATATTCAAGAAATGAATCATCATAATTGACGATAGCTCCATCTTTATTGTATATTTCATCGCATATTTCAGGATTTGCACAATCTGTTAATAAAGAATCAAACTTTTTAAAAATACTTGATTGAAATTTTCTTTATAAACCAGTTTGCATTATGTTCTTTAACTAGTATAGACTATAATGCTATGATGCAGTGGAATTAATCGACAAGATAAAAAGACAAGATAAAAAGGGTTTTCATTCCACCTTGCATTTCATTGTCTTTAATTCCACTTCTGTATCCATCTCTAGGTCCATGTCAGCGTGAAACACTTCTTCCTCACTATCAACGAGTAGCGTTTGCGATTGATATTCAAGGAATGAATCATCATAAATGACGATAGCTCCATTTTTAATGTATATTTCATCAAATATTTCAGGATTTGCACAATCTGTTAATAAAGAATCAAACTTTTTAAAAATACTTGATTGAAATTTTCTTTATAAACCAGTTTGCATTATGTTCTTTAACTAGTATAGACTATAATGCTAACTGCATTATAGTTTAGTTTATTACTAGTTAAATAAACCTTATGAGGCGGCCGAATTGTAGCATTAAACATAATTACTATTCACATTAAACCCAAAATAGGAGATACGAGTTTTAAGTTTTCTTTTAGTTATATTACAGACATTCAAAAGCTGAATTCAAAATATACGATCCTAGATAATAAATATTATACAAAAGTAAGAGAAGTGTTAGCGCTTATTTACTTTTAGGGGATTTCTTTTTCCCCACTTCCAATTTTTTAGCGGGTGATGATGTTGCTGCTCCTTTTGTTGATGTTGTCGCTTTTGTCGCCTTGTTCCCCACTTCCTTTTTTTAGCAGGTGATGCAGGTGATGTTGCTGCTCCTTTGGTTGATGTTTTCGCTTTTGGCCCCTTGTTCCCCACTTCCTTTTTTTAGCAGGTGATGCAGGTGATGCTGCTGCTCCTTCCATTGATGTCGTCCAATTTATTGTGGAATTTGACCTTGTCATTCTCGTCATTTCTGGTGTTGAGTTTGGGGTAGAATTTCCTTCCTCCATTGAACTAAGAGAGATATTATCATTGGTCTTCCCACCATCAATCTGGACACTGGTCATAGCATCGGCATTCTTATTCGCCACATCAAATTTTTGCAAATCAAATGCAGTTGCACCATCATTCTGAGTAGCTTCAGTTGCACCATCATTCTGAGTAGCTTTCACGGCGTCAGCACTCTTGTCATTCTCGGTACTGTGATTCGCCCCATCAGACACGCCTTCATACAAGTCTTTAAAAAATGATTTACTTTTTTCTTCAAACGTCTTAAATTCTTCATCATGTGGGTATTCTTCGAAAGCAATCTTAAGCTTTTGTTTGTTACTTTCAAACACTTCCTTAATCGTTGACAGTGAGGCATTCAAGCTATCCTTCATTTCCTACATGATTTTTTAGAAAATACATTATGATGTAGTGAATAATAACTATGATGCAGTTTTTAAAAGTTTTAAAAACTGGCAAATTAAGACATAGAGCTTGAAGTGGTATGTTAACTCGCAATTGGTATGTTAACTCGCAAAATATCAAATGCATCAAAATAAGACATAGAGCTTGAAGTGGTATGTTAACTCGCAAAATATCAAAACTGTCAAATTATTTAAACATATCACCCTATGTTACAGCAGCAAAATGGAACTTAGTTTTTACCTGACTTGTTTTTTATCTAAACTGTATAAGATCCTCGTCTGGTGGACTTGTGTTTCCAATATTTTTCTTTTTCTTTGTCTTGTCAACCTTCTGCTTAGGGGGGAAGAACTCGTAACCTTCCAAGATTGGAAATTTACCGAAACCTTTCATAACATCCATTTCTTCTTTCTCTCGTTTTTTCAACAACTCGGTGTTCCATCCTTTGAAAACAGGTGATTTTCTTCCCACAGTTATAGTTGGTGGGATTGTGGAGCTGTAGTATAGTAGCTACAAAAAAAGGAAGTGATGTAGTTAATATAGGAAATGATGCATTTAATATACGGAATAACTGTTATGTTTTATCTTATATATGATGCAGTGAAAAAAGGTATTGATGCTGCGAAAATAAGATTAAACATACTAAGATGTTTTGAAGCATTAAAAAAACGTACCGCCAAAAGAAGTTTGGAAGCACCGAAATAACCTCCTGGACTTGTTTTCCATGTCTTAACTCCTGACCGAATGCATTCTAAAGCATATCCACACCAATCATAGCTTTGAAAATCTTCAATATCTCTTAATGTAGGTAAGAACCTTTGATTGATTGTGCCATCCTTATTACCCCCAGCCACAATATTTAAAAACACCACTAAAAATCCAACTTTGAACTCCCAACCCGTTGTTATCAAATTACAAACATGATCAACAACTATAGATATATGAGGCCTTGGCGCTTTATCCCCTCCCCATGGAGTTGTAGCTCTCCAATCCGTTGTTGTTTTATCTTCTGTCGTTGTAGCTCGAAGAGCAATCACTTCTTTATCTCCCATGGGTATTCCAAGCATTTCATGAATTAATTCCTTTGTGACCTTAATCTGTCTTCCATCATCCATGTGTATTGTGTCCGTATCACAATCAAAGTTAAACGCAACCCAGTACGAAAGCTTTGATGGAATGGAAGGGTAATCAAAATTATTATAATATTCTCCCAAACCCATTTCTTTTATAGTCTCAACCTGGGAGTTTGTTAAAGATTCTAATACAAGCTTCAATTGATTAGAAGATATTCTTGAACTAATATTAGGAAAAGTAACCTTTTTTTCACCATCAGAATCCATATTTCCAACATCAATCGATAGAGGATCTTGCTCCATAACATCATCATCACTAACCTTATTTTTTCCTTTAATAGCAACTTTCTTTTTTACAACGACTATTTGACTATCGTGAATACCTTTATTCCCCTTTGCCAGTTTCTTTCTCCCAACCAACTTTTCTACACCCACTTCAGTACCTTTCTTTGCCATTTTCCCAACAACATCTACGTCGTTTCCAAGACTTAATATTTTACCCTTCAACTTATTCACATCAACAGGTGACGGAGCATCACTCACAGTTTTTGCTGCTGCATCAAAGAATAAAATTAAGTGCATCACACCAGTACATCAAGTACAAAACTAAACAAACCTACTATACATAATGCAAAAATTAAATACATCATACCAAACTAATGAAACACAAACGTAGATTTAAATTTCATTTTAAACTAATGCATCACTGATATGAGCAAAAAAACTCATATCAATTTATCAAATAAAACCCTAAAACTCAAGCAAAATACCAATTTATCTTGTCAAAATAGTATTATGTGGTATGTTTGTGTTTGTGTACACTTGTGTAGGTAAAAGGATGCATTTTCAAGCAAACAAGGAATAATCAAGCTTAAATTGATGAAAAAGACAAAAGAGGATCAAAAGTGACAAGACTTTGAAGTGCAAGGACCTACCTTGACAATCTGCCAAAGTTGAAGGACCAAAGTGCAAATATGGAAAAGTCAAGATCATAGTCAAACAAGGTCAACATTCAAGTCAACTCATTCAAAGGATCATATTTGCTCAAGAATGAAGTTTGAAGGACCAAAAATGCCAAAGAAATGAAGTTGCTAGCTTAAAATGAAATCTGCCAAAGTCAAGGGGTGAATATTGCCATTTTTGGAAAGATTATACAAGCTGATCCGTGTTTAAAGCTGATGACCAATAAGAATGCAAGAAAACATGACAATGGATTACCACCTCATGACAATTAATATCCACTATCGCCGCCAGCATTTAATATCAAATCAAAACAGTGTGATCCTCGTGCACTCTTTTCAGCCAATAACAAAGTGACACGTAGCATCTTCTTCAACAAAATAAATTGCCAGAATCGGGTTAGAGCTAGAGTGGATTTCAAGAGAAGTGCTTAACATCAAACTTGCTCAAAATCAAGAGACGAATCCATTGGTCAACCAATTAACCTGAAATCAACTCAATGAAGAATCCCCAATTTCAGTTCATAACCTGCAAAATCAATTAAGTTCCATTGGACACGTGGAAGCCTGGGATTGGTTCCAACACGTCACCAACCCCAGCTACCTTACTTCTCCAGTCTATAAATAGCTTGTATAGGCCTCATTTCTAGTAGTAGTAGAAAAGTGTGAAAACACACACACTTTCTTTTTCTTTCACCATTTCTAGTTTTTAGCTTAACAACTCAAGAGTCTGACACACTCTTGAGTTTGTTAGTTAGTTTGTAACCAATTACCTACCTTTGTAACAACTTTCATTCAATAAAATTCAAATTCTCAATTTCCCGCCAATTCTTCTTGCTTTCTATACTGCTCATTCATGCTTCATTGATCCTGCTTGTTGCTGTTTTAGTTTGTTGTGATCACACTTTGATCATAATAAGCTAATTGCTAGAAGATTGTAGCTGTTGATCATTCATTTCCAGATTTAGCAGAATTTGATGAGTTTCTGATAATGATGATGATTGATAGCTGTTGATTGATTGTTGATAGTTGTATCTAGTGCTAAGGTGGTTGTTAGCACTAGACTAGAGAGTTCAGCACTCCTCTACTTCTCAAAGGGTACTTCAAAAGGTGAAAACGCTTTTTATTTTTGGTTCCTCTAAATTGTCAATGGCATGCTTCATTCCTAGCTAAGATTTTTGTTGTTTGCATGATAAAACGTGTTTTAGTTGTAATTGATTGGATTTAATTGAGCTTGTAGCCTAATTGTAGCTTTGAATTGCTTAGCAGTCTAGTACTTGTCCTAGTTTTCAGCTTATTTCAGTAACTTTAGCCTTGCTTATCATTTTATGTACTAGTGGTATTAAGTACTTGTTATTAGCTCTCATTCACCTCATTTTGGTTTGCAAATTTAGTGTGCTATAGCTCTTTTCTCAGTTTAAACTTGTACTCAAAAAGACTTCACAAAAACTTCAAAAAGTTCAGCAAATGAGTGTTTGGCATTAGCTTGTATTAGATGTTCAAGTGTTAAATTTTGGCAAGTTCTAATTAATTTTCAGTTACAAAGTCATTACAAATAGTTTTAAGTCATTTTCAAGTCAAGATTTAAGTCAAAGAGGCAAATGGCAGTTTAAAAAGTTTGGGTCATTTTCAGTCAAGTTTAGTTCAAAAAGTTGTGATATTGATTTGCTCACCAATCATTTGTTTCTTGATGAAATTCCATCAAACCAATTCTCAATTCTAGGTCAATATATGAAGATTCAGTTTCTATAAGGATTTTGTACAGTATTCAGTTTTCAGCAAGTTATAAGCAAACGTTTAAACCAATAAGCAATTGCAAGTTACTGTAAATGGAATTCTGATTTTTCATATCTCACAATCCTATTCATAAACTAGTCCATTTTCTTTTACAAATTCACTTAGTAAGTGCTCATGGTTGATTTTTGAAAATTTGAGCTTATTGAAAAAGCTTGGTCAATGCTGGTCAACATAAGCTTACTTTTAGCTAATTTCAAATTCTGGGCTTATTACTGGATGATTTTGAACAAGACTTGATTTCCCATTCATATTTTGAGCTCATTAATCAGTTTCATTACAAAAATTCAGTTGTGCAAGTCTAGATTCCTTTATAGCTTATTTTGTGCTTATTGGAAAGTGCTTATCAGAGTTTTAGCCATTGTTAGCTTATTTCCTTTTACAGGTCTAGCTTATTTTTGATTTTAAGCATTTTGCAAGTGGTTTGGTTGATTTTGGTTGAGAAATAAGCTCAAACGAGCTTATTTGTGCTTGAAACCCGTTTTTAGTTAAAAACTTTCAAAAATTGCATCTCAGTCCCTCATTTATTAATCTGGTTAAAACTTGGCTAAACTTACAAGTTTTTAGGGTTTTCATTAATTCAGTCCCTAAACTTTGAAGTTTGTTTAAATTCAGTTAGTTAGTTTTGAGTTTGTTTGGAAATTGGTTAGTTGTTTGCATAGTTTTTAATTTCAGTCCTCATAGTTAACTGATTGTACACTTTCAGTCCTTGTACTTGTTAGCTTTAGATTTTGAGCATTTGCTTTTCATAGAATTTACATTTTTAGTCCTTATAATTGTAAAATTTACATTTTGAATTTTAATTGAATAAATACTTGGTATTTGCATGATGTTTTACATATAAGTAGACAATATTTTTCAGTTTTGCAAGGCATTGTTTGAATTAGCAAATAGAATATCCAAAAAAATATTAACAACCAAAAACAGTTAAAAACCCGATATTGTTAGGACTTTCAGTTTGACAAGAACTGAGAAAAACGAACTTCATTATACACAATTTCAAATGGCCCGCTGCCGGTTCTTTGACTTTACGAGAGACTATCGATTGACGGTTTTCATTGGCTTTTGGGATCCGTTCACCTTGTGAACGTTATTTTTACGTATCATAAATAAAAAACAAATAAAAAATCAAAAATATAAAAATATATAAAAACTAAAAAATTAACAAAACAATTCTTTTCATAAAGAATTGACCAAACAAATTAAAAAATCCAAAAAGCAATCTTTTTCCTAAGAGATTGCACCCAAAAATATATATTATTGGATTCTCTCGGTTTTTATGTACATATAGTATTTTCTCTTAAAAACTCATAAATACAAAAATATTTTCCATATATTATTATAAGTAAATACGTATACGTATAAGAACAACCAATTTACATATTCTCCATAAGTATTGCCAAGGCAATACACCGTGTTGAGGGGCGTTCCGGTCCTTGACACGTGTATCGATCAAACAAAATAAAGCAAGAATAGATAAATACTCTCAATAAGCAACAATTCGAAGAATACGAACATTTAAGTGAATAGAAAGGCGATGTGCTATAAAATGTCATCTAAGGGTCAATAGGTACTTAAGTGCTTCGCGCCACCTAACCCCCCGTTCACTTGTGAGTATTCTAAGAAGGAAGGCTTCATTGGGGGTCTTGCACCCAAGTAGTACATATATATATATTATTTTCTTGTGGATATTTCATATTGAAACTCGAAGAGGATAATCCTTTTCTCTTCAAAGTCACACGAGAGCTTCTCTCTCATTCCTCGTATTGAGTTGCATGCTCACTCGCGGGCGTGCACAAATACCGATTGGTGTACAACCACTTCCTCCGAAAAGGAAGAAAAAGAGAAAGAGTAAGACCACCACCGTCCATCAAGCCGATCACGAGAATCGTGCTTTGACTCCTCCACAACAAGAAGCCATGGCTGTTGATAATCGTTCTTTGATGGAACGTTTGCAAACTAATGTTCATGGATATGCTAGTGCTATTAGGATTCCCGACATTCCCGCAAATACATTTGAGCTAAAAACGGCTATGATTACCATGGTTTCACAAACACCTTTCTATGGTAACAAGAATGATGATCCTCATGATCACCTTAAGAGATTCCTTGCTCTTTGCAATACCATTAAGCACAATGGAGTTCCACATGATGCTATTAAGTTGATGTTAGTGACATTTTCACTAGAGGGACAAGCTAAGCATTGGTTAGACACCCAACCACCCGATAGTATCACCATATGGGATGGTTTCACCACTAAGTTTTTGAACAAGTTCTTTCCTCCATCTAAGACCATGGCCTTGAGGAACTTAATTATAGACTTTCAACAAAAACCTAGTCAATCCTTTAGTGATGCTTGGGAAGAGTATAGAGAGTTATTGTGGCGATGCCCTAACCATGGATTGGATGAAGTTCACCAAATCAATACTTTCTATAATGGACTTAAATCTCACCACCAAGATTCACTCAATGCTTCCGCGGTAGGGAATATTCTTCTTAAATCCATGCAAGAGGCCGTGGACATCATTGAAACTAAAGCAATGGTTCAAACAAACACTCAATTTGAAGAAAGGGTTCATGTTATCCAAAACACTTCTCAAACACCTTGTGATAACCAATTCCTCAAATATCACCAAGAGATCATTCAACAAATGAATAAAGGTCAACAAGAGATGATTCAAGAGATGGTTCAAGCCATTAAGACCATTTCATTGAACAATTCTTCAAATGATGTGAATGCCATTACTCTTTCTTGTGTAACTTGTGGAGGTCCCCATTCTTATGAACAATGTGATATGGTGCAAGTTTATCAAGGGGAATGCTATGCTTACCAAGACGAACATCGTGAACACTTCAAGCCAAATATCAATCCAAATAACCTTTCTTACAAGTCCCAAAATTACCTTACTCCACCAGGATTCCCACCCCAACCACCAACCCAAATTTAACAAAATGCTCCTCAAATTTTACCAAGGAATCAAGGGCAAAGACCACCTTACCAAGGGAATAACTATAAGGCACCCAATCATTTTCAACCTCAAGGAAATAACTTCTATCCACCAAACCAAGGATTTAATGCACCACCTCCATCTTTTCCACAACAAGGTTTTTATCAAGGAAATGTGCAACCTAACCCCATGGATTTGATTCTTCAAAAGCTTACTTCTTATGAGAAACAAATGAAAGATGCTCAAGAGGAAAATAACAAGAAATTTGCTCTTCTTCAAAACCAAATTATGTATAATCAAAGACCACAAGGGGCTTTACCTTCCAACACACAAACAAATCCAAGGGCAAATGTCAATGCTATTACAACAAGAAGTGGAAAGACAACAAAGGATCCTTCACCTCCTAAACCTCCTATTGTTCCATCCACTTGTGCTCCTACTTATGACAAGCCTTCTACCTCTACTTCACCACCTCAAAATGCTCCCATTCACTCAAACACACCTTCTCAACCCATTCATACTTCTCCTCTACCTTCCACACCTCCCAATGAAGAAGCTAACAAAGACAAATCTTCCACTACAACACCTATTCCACCTACACCAAAACCTACTCTTCCATATCCTTCAAGGTTGAAAAAAGACAAGTTAAAGAACAAGGATGACATCCAAGTCTCAAATTTCTTAAGGATGTTCAAGCAACTCAATATCAATATATCCTTTGCGGAAGCTCTTGCTTATATGCCAAAGTTTTCTAAGATGTTCAAGGATTTACTCTCAAACAAAGAAAAATTGGTTGATTTGCCCAACACATCCCTTAATGAAAATTGTTCCGCCGTGTTACCTAAAACCTTACCAACAAAACTTGGAGATCCGGGACGCTTCTTGATACCTTGTAACTTTCCCGGTGTTGAAAATTGCATGGCTTTGGCGGATTTAGGGGCAAGCATTAACCTCATGCCTTTATCGGTTTGAAAAACGCTCTCTTTTCCCGAGCTCACTCCCACTAGGATGACTCTTGAATTAGCCAACCGAACCATAGCTTACCCCGTAGGTATCGCGGAGGATGTGTTTGTAGGTGTGGATAAGTTTACATTTCCGGACGACTTTGTAGTGGTTGATTATGACATGGATCCTAGAGTTCCTTTGATTGTTGGTAGACCGTTTTTGAGAACGGGTCGTACTTTGATAGATGTGGCGGAAGGAGAACTAATTATGAGAGTAGAGGATGAGAGAGTGGTGTTTAAGTTAGGGAAAGTTTGTGATAGGAAAGAGGTTAAGGAGTCTAGACCTTGTGAGACTATTAACATTGTTGATGTGTTAGATGAGGTGTGTGATGAACACTTTCATGATGCTTGTAAGAGTACTAGTGATGAGATGCCCTATATTGAAACCGTTGCCTCAATTGCTCCCTCTTTAACACCTTTTGGAGAGAGTGATTTCCTCTTAGAGGAATTTGAGTCAAACTTTCTTTGTGATGATGATTCTCCCATTAATTGGGAAGAAGATATTCTTACTATCCAAAAGTTGCTCAATGAGGACCCTATTCCTTCTCCTATTCCACAAGAAGTTACCATTGAGGATCCTTCCATAGTAAAACCTTCCATAGAGAGTCCACCTCCAATTTAACTTAAGGACCTTCCATCCCACTTAGAGTATGCTTTCTTAGAGGGCAAAGACCAATTACCTGTGATTATTGCTAAAAAGTTGAAAGAGGATGAGAAAGAGCAACTTATTGAAGTCCTTAAGAAACACAAGAAAGCCTTAGCATGGAAAATATCAGACATAAGGGGAATTGATCCACATTTTTGTACACACAAAATCCTTATGGAGGATGACTATAAACCCGCCATTCAAAGTCAAAGAAGAGTTAACCCAAAAATCCATGAGGTCATTAAAAAAGAAGTGATTAAACTCTTAGATGCGGGTATGATTTATCCCATTTCCGATTCTCCATGGGTTAGCCCGGTTCATTGTGTCCCAAAAAAGGGTGGAATCACCGTAGTGCCTAATGAGAACAATGAGCTTATTCCTACGAGACTTGTCACCGGTTGGAGAGTTTGTATTGATTATAGAAAACTCAATGAGGCGACTAGGAAAGACCATTTCCCATTACCCTTTATGGATCAAATGCTTGAACGCTTAGCGGGAAATGAGTACTATTGCTTTCTTGATGGTTTTTCGGGTTATTTCCAAATACCCATTGACCCTAAGGATCAAGAAAAGACCACATTCACTTGTCCCTACGGTACATTTGCTTACAAGAGGATGCCTTTTGGCTTATGTAATGCACCGGGAACGTTTCAAAGGTGCATGATGGCGATTTTCCATGACATGATAGAGCAAACTATGGAGGTTTTTATGGATGATTTTTCCGTCTTTGGAAATTCATTTACCTCATGTCTCACCAATCTAGAGAGAATGCTTAAGCGTTGTGAGGAAACACGATTAGTACTTAATTGGGAGAAATGTCACTTTATGGTGAAAGAGGGAATTGTTTTAGGACACAAAATATCCAACAAGGGATTAGAAGTGGATCGAGCTAAAATTGATGTGATTGCTAAGCTTCCCCCACCCACCTCGGTTAAAGGTGTGAGTAGTTTCTTAGGTCATGCGAGATTTTATAGGCTCTTTATACAAGATTTTTCTAAGATAGCTAGACCGATGACTCACCTCTTGGAGAAAGAGGTTCCTTTCATTTTTAACCAAGATTGTTTCGACTCTTTTGAGACTCTTAAGGAGACATTGACAAAGGCTCCCGTTTTGGTTTCTCCAAATTGGGAATTACCTTTTGAGCTTATGTGTGACGCTAGTGATTATGCGGTGGGGCCGTCTTA
Source organism: Glebionis coronaria (assembly GCA_025667525.1). Taxonomy (NCBI): domain Eukaryota; kingdom Viridiplantae; phylum Streptophyta; class Magnoliopsida; order Asterales; family Asteraceae; genus Glebionis; species Glebionis coronaria. The sequence continues at coordinate 212,896 of JANFOE010000981.1, read as the reverse complement.
GGACAAAGAGTTAATAAGCATTTTCAACCTATACACTACGCGAGTAAAACCATGACCGGTGCACAACTTCATTACACTACCACTGAAAAAGAGTTGCTTGCTATAGTCTATGCTTTTGAGAAATTTAGACCATACCTTGTGCTATCCAAAACCATAGTGTATACGGATCATTCCGCTCTCAAGTATCTTATGACAAAACAAGATGCTAAGCCTAGGCTTTTGAGATGGTTTTGTTGCTTCAAGAGTTTAAGATAGAAATTCGTGATAAGAAATGGGCCGAGAATTTAGCGGCGGATCACTTAAGTAGACTTGAGCATCCTTTTCAAGGAGATTTGCCACATCAAGAAATCAATGAATCCTTTCCATTAGAGGAGCTCATGTCTATCTCTTCCCAAGAGGATGCCACTCCTTGGTTTGCGGATATCGCAAACTATCTTGTGGGCAATGTGCTTATTGAGGGTCTTACTTATCAACAAAAGAAGAAATTTCTTAAGGAAGTTAAGTACTACTTTTGGGATGATCCTTATCTTTTTAGGCAATGTGCGGACCAAATCATTAGACGGTGTGTAGATGGGCCCGAGGCATTTAAGATCTTAGAAGCGTGTCATAAAGGACCTACGGGTGGACATTTTGGGCCCAACTACACCGCCAAGAAAGTTTTTGATTCGGGTTACTATTGGCCTTCCATTTACAAAGATGCCCATGAAATGGTGAAATTTTGTGATGTGTGTCAAAGACAAGGAAAAATTACGCAACGTGATGAGATGCCACAAAATTTTATCCAAGAGTGTGAGATATTTGATGTATGGGGCATTGATGTCATGGGACCTTTTCCATCCTCTAAGGGAAACAAGTATATACTTGTGGCGGTGGATTATGTGTCCAAATGGGTGGAGGCTAAAGCCTTACCTACTAATGATGCTAGAGTTGTTGTAAAGTTTTTAAAGAAGTTGTTTGCTAGATTTGGTGTACCTCGGGCCATCATAAGTGATCGTGGTACGCACTTTTGTAATGATCAATTCACGAGAGTTATGAAGAAATATGGAGTTAATCATAGACTTTCTACCGTGTATCACCCTCAAACAAATGGTCAAACTAAGGTCACAAATCATGGTTTAAAGAGAATTTTAGAGAGAACGGTGGGAGAGCATCGAGCTTCTTGGTTGGATAAGCTTGATGATGCTTTGTGGGCGTTTAGGACGGCTTTTAAAACACCAATTGGTTGTACTCCTTATAGGCTTGTCTATGGAAAAGCGTGCCACCTCCCATTCGAGCTAGAACACAAGGCATCTTGGGCTCTCAAGTGGGCTAACTTTGATTTAAACCAAGCCGGTTCAGATAGGAAAGATCAACTCAATGAGATGGATGAATTGAGAGCCAATGCCTATGAACATTCTTTGCTTTACAAGGAAAAGACTAAGAAATTGCATGATGCTAAGATCAAGAACCGTGAGTTCAAAGTTGGAGAGCAGGTTCTCCTCTTTAACTCAAGGTTGAAACTTTTTGCGGGCAAGCTTAAGTCGAGATGGTCCGGTCGATTCACTATTGCTCAAGTGTTTCCATATGGAACTATTGAGTTGTCACAACCCGATGGTCCAAATTTTAAAGTGAATGGTCACCGTGTGAAGCATTATTTAGGGGAGGACATTTCCGTTGAAATGGTCCAAGAGATCCCCATTTTCCCCATGAATTAATTCATTGTGAGACGAGTCGAGCTAGAGACTCATTAACTCAAGCATCGTATAACTAGGTTTAGATTGTTGTAGGTTAGAAATAAAGGTATAGACTTGGAGATAAGTGTAGGGGAGACCTTATTTTGTCTTCATGATTGTTTGTAGGGTTGCTCACTCATTTCATGCTTTGGAGCTTATGGAGGAGGCCCTTGTATCCGGTTCACTTCGTTACTTTTGTGATCTTTCATTGACACCTTGTGCTTAAACATGAATTCACTAATAGTTGTGCTTTCCTTAACTTGGGTTAAGCAAAGTCTATTCACTGTCATAAGTGTAGGGGAAGTTTTTATACTTCCATGCTCTTAACCATTGAGGACAATGTTTAGCTTAAGTGTAGGGGGTCTTCTATCGAAGTGACCTTACCTAGAACTTGTCATTGTCTTTCATGATAATTGGGAAATTAACTTTTCAAACATTTTTCAAATTTTTGATCTACTTTGGCCACCAAAAATAGGCATTCATAATTTTTGCATTAATCATTTTTCATTTGCATAACACATTTGCATTGTATATATGTCTTCTTTTATTTTGCATCAAAATATATAAAAAGAAAAATATAATAAAACATGGTTTTAACAAGTTTAGACTTCTTTGACATATTAGGCCCGCCATGGATATTTTGACTCAACCCGAGTTTGCTTACTTAACCATGTAGTCCTTCATTGGTCTATTAGGCTAAGCATCCACCAATCTCATTATTTGAGATTTTAAATTTGTGGAGAATGGGAAATGATAGAGTTGAAGCAAGTGTAAAAGGGCTAGATAAACTTCATGATAATTACTTGTGGCTAAACCCTTCTCTTCTTAACCTCTATTTTCTTCGCATGTATATAATTGTTAATAAATAATCAAGAACGGTTTTAATCGGTTTGTAATCTCTTATGCATTTTTGTCTAATCATTCATGGTTGGTATAAGTACGTCTTAAGATTCTAAGTTAGAACGTTTTATGTGTACTAGACTTATGTCATGCTCAATATTTAGCGGGTGTTTTTCCTTTTATTCTTTTCAACTTTCTTTGTGAGGAACAAAGAAAAATATGAGCGGCTTACAAAAAAAAAGAGTGGCTAGAAAGAAAAAAAAAAGAAAAAGAAAAAGAAAAAAAAATAATTATACAAGACTCCCAAGAGGGGCAGTGTGGTGTTAATTATAGTGACTATTGAGTTCTAATATTACCTTGACGGGTTGCGGGGATTCAACAGATTGCTCCAATCCAATATTACCTTGACGGGCTGCGGGGTTGAAGATCCAAAGTCTCAAAAAGATGGCGGATGTAAATTATTGCGTAAGTTTTATTTTTCTTTCCTTAGCGAGTATGTAGCTACTTATGAAAGCATGACATGAGGATTTTACACATAAGGCGAATGACTTATTACTCTTGAAACAGACTTGTATTAATTGTGAGCGGTTTTTCAAGTAATGGATGAGAGGATTACTTAGGATTAAAACCGTGCTTCCTTATTTTTGGATTTTGCACTTCTTATACTTCACACTTGGAAAAATGACAAATTTGCCCACAAGCAATTTGCTCAAATAATAACCGGTTCCACATTTAATTGTCATGAATAAGTTGATGCACTTTTTACTTGTGAATACAATGATCCCATTTTTAAGCTTGGTATGGGGGAAGTGAAACTTGAGGGTGATAAATGTCCATGGTACCCAAGCCCTAATCAAAGTCATTGAATTCTTTATGAGTTATTTCCATCAAAACCATTTCAAGAAAAATCAAAAAGATATAGATAGAATTGTATTTTGTTCATTGCATTGTTAAAAGTCAAAATCATGCATCATGTAGTTTAGAGTAGTGTAGATGCATTCCATATGGCCAAGGTGGATTAATTATGAGGAGAATGTAAATTTGTGCTTTAAAATATATAGTATTGCATGAGGACATGACAATGTTCAAGTGTAGGGGATTTGATATGAGCAAAACAACTCATATCAATTTATCAAATAAAACCCTAAAACACAAGCAAAATACCAATTTATCTTGTCAAAAAAGTATTATGTGGTATGTTTGTGTTTGTGTACACTTGTGTAGGTAAAAGGATGCATTTTCAAGCAAACAAGGAATAATCAAGCTTAAATTGATGAAAAAGACAAAAGAGGATCAAAAGTGACAAGACTTTGAAGTGCAAGGACCTATCTTGACAATCTGCCAAAGTTGAAGGACCAAAGTGCAAATATGGAAAAGTCAAGATCATAGTCAAACAAGGTCAACATTCAAGTCAACTCAGTCAAAGGATCATATTTGCTCAAGAATGAAGTTTGAAGGACCAAAAATGCCAAAGAAATGAAGTTGCTAGCTTAAAATGAAATCTGCCAAAGTCGAGGAGTGAATATTGCCATTTTTGGAAAGATAATACAAGCTGATCCGTGTTTAAAGCTGATGACCAATAAGAATGCAAGAAAACATGACAATGGATTGCCACCTCATGACAATTAATATCCACTATCGCCGCCAGCATTTAATATCAAATCAAAACAGTGTGATCCGCGTGCACTCTTTTCAGCCAATAACAAAGTGACACGTAGCATCTTCTTCAACAAAATAAATTGCCAGAATCGGGTTAGAGCTAGAGTGGATTTCAAGAGACGTGCTTAACATCAAACTTGCTCAAAATCAAGAGACGTATCCATTGGTCATAACCAATTAACCTGAAATCAACTCAATGAAGAATCCCCAATTTCAGTTCATAACCTGCAAAATCAATTGAGTTCCATTGGACATGTGGAAGCCTGGGATTGGTTCCAACACGTCACCAACCCCAGCTACCTTACTTCTCCAGTCTATAAATATCTTGTATAGGCCTTATTTCTAGTAGTAGTAGAAAAGTGTGAAAACACACACACTTTCTTTTTCTTTCACCATTTCTAGTTTTTAGCTTAACAACTCAAGAGTCTGACACACTCTTGAGTTTGTTAATTAGTTTGTAACCAATTACCTTCCTTTGTAACAACTTTCATTCAATAAAATTCAAATTCTCAATTTCCCGCCAATTCTTCTTGCTTTCTATACTGCTCATTCATGCTTCATTGATCCTGCTTGTTGCTGTTATAGTTTGTTGTGATCACACTTTGATCATAATAAGCTAATTGATAGAATATTGTAGCTGTTGATCATTCATTTCCAGATTTAGCAGATTTTGATGAGTTTTTGATAATGATGATGATTGATAGCTGTTGATTGATTGTTGATAGTTGTATCTAGTGCTAAGGTGGTGGTTAGCACTAGACTAGAGAGTTCAGCACTCCTCTACTTCTCAAAGGGTACTTCAAAAGGTGCAAACGCTTCTTATTTTTGGTTCCTCTAAATTGTCAATGGCATGCTTCATTCCTAGCTAAGATTTTTGTTGTTTGCATGATAAAACGTGTTTTAGTTGTAATTGATTGGATTTATTGAGCTTGTAGCCTAATTGTAGCTTTGAATTGCTTAGCAGTCTAGTACTTGTCCTAGTTTTCAGCTTATTTCAGTAACTTTAGCCTTGCTTATCATTTTATGTACTAGTGGTATTAAGTACTTGTTATTAGCTCTCATTCACCTCATTTTGGTTTGCAAATTTAGTGTGCTATAGCTCTTTTCTCAGTTTAAACTTGTACTAAAAAAGACTTCACAAAAACTTCAAAAAGTTCAGCAAATGAGTGTTTGGCATTAGCTTGTATTAGATGTTCAAGTGTTAAATTTTGGCAAGTTCTAATTCATTTTCAGTTACAAAGTCATTACAAATAGTTTTAAGTCATTTTCAAGTCAAGATTTAAGTCAAAGAGGCAAATGGCAGTTTAAAAAGTTTGGGTCATTTTCAGTCAAGTTTAGTTCAAAAAGTTGTGATATTGATTTGCTCACCAATCATTTGTTTCTTGATGAAATTCCATCAAACCAATTCTCAATTCTAGGTCAATATATGAAGATTCAGTTTCTATAAGGATTTTGTACAGTATTCAGTTTTCAGCAAGTTATAAGCAAAAGTTTAAACCAATAAGCAATTGCAAGTTACTGTAAATGGAATTCTGATTTTTCATATCTCACAATCCTATTCATAAACTAGTCCATTTTCTTTTACAAATTCACTTAGTAAGTGCTCATGGTTGATTTTTGAAAATTTGAGCTTATTGAAAAAGCTTGGTCAACGCTGGTCAACATAAGCTTACTTTTAGCTTCTTTCAAATTCTGGGCTTATTACTGGATGATTTTGAACAAGACTTGATTTCCCATTCATATTTTGAGCTCATTAATCAGTTTCATTACAAAAATTCAGTTGTGCAAGTCTAGATTCCTTTATAGCTTATTTTGTGCTTATTGGAAAGTGCTTATCAGAGTTTTAGCCATTGTTAGCTTATTTCCTTTTACAGGTCTAGCTTATTTTTGATTTTAAGCATTTTGCAAGTGGTTTGGTTGATTTTGGTTGAGAAATAAGCTCAAACGAGCTTATTTGTGTTTGAAACCAGTTTTTAGTTAAAAACTTTCAAAAATTGCATTTCAGTCCCTCATTTATTAATCTGGTTAAAACTTGGCTAAACTTACAAGTTTTTAGGGTTTTCATTAATTCAGTCCTTAAACTTTGAAGTTTGTTTAAATTCAGTTAGTTAGTTTTGAGTTTGTTTGGAAATTGGTTAGTTGTTTGCATAGTTTTTAATTTCAGTTCTCATAGTTAACTGATTGTACACTTTCAGTCCTTGTACTTGTTAGCTTTACATTTTGAGCATTTACTTTTCATAGAATTTACATTTTTAGTCCTTATAGTTGTAAAATTTACATTTTGAATTTTAATTGAATAAATACTTGGTATTTGCATGATGTTTTACATATAAGTAGACAATATTTTTCATTTTTGCAAGGCATTGTTTGAATTAGCAAATAGAATATCCAAAAAAATATTAACAACCAAAAACAGTTAAAAACCCGATATTGTTAGGACTTTCAATTTGACAAGAACTGAGAAAAACGAACTTCATTATAACAATTTCAATCACTCACAGTTTTTGCTGCTGCATCAAAGAATAAAATTAAGTGCATCACACCAGTACATCAAGTACAAAACTAAAACAAACCTACTGTACAAAATGCAAAAATTAAATACATCATATCAAACTAATGAAACACAAACGTAGATTTAAATTTCAGTTTAAACTAATGCATCACTCACAGTTTTTGCTGCTGCATCAAAGAATAAAATTAAGTGCATCACAGTAAAAGTAACTGTATCACACCTATACAAATAGCGATATCAAGTACACAACTAAAAAAAACCTATCATAAATAATGCTAAGAAAGAATTTTGCATTTAGCAAACAACCTAGCATAAGAACACATTTAACCTAGTAGCCTAACTCATACTTACACATGATTGCCACATACTGCATCATAACGTATATTTAAGTGCATTAAGCTAACAACCTAGCAAACAAACACATATTGCATTATAATGCATCACTCACAGTTTTTGCTGCTGCATCAAAGAATAAAATTAAGTGCATCACAGTAAAAGTAACTGTATCACACCTATACAAATAGCGATATCAAGTACACAACTAAAAAAAACCTATCATAAATAATGCTAAGAAAGAATTTTGCATTTAGCAAACAACCTAGCATAAGAACACATTTAACCTAGTAGCCTAACTCATACTTACACATGATTGCCACATACTGCATCATAACGTATATTTAAGTGCATTAAGCAAACAACCTAGCAAACAAACACATATTGCATTATAATGCATCACTCACAGCTTTTGCTGCTACATCAAAGAATAAAATTAAGTGCATCACAGTAAAAGTAACTGTATCACACCTATTCAAATAGCGATATCAAGTACACAACTAAAAAAAACCTATCATAAATAATGCTAAGAAAGAATTTTGCATTTAGCAAACAACCTAGCATAAGAACACATTTAGCCTAGTAGCCTAACTCATACTTACACATGATTGCCACATACTGCATCATAACGTATATTTAATTGCATTAAGCAAACAACCTAGCAAACAAACACATATTGCATTATAAACACATTTCCGCAAATAACACAAACTACACTAAACAAAACAGACCAGTACATTACAATTTAAATTATCTTCTATCAAAATGATGTTCCCTGAATAATTCTAAAAAATTTCGTTAGACACCATAACCTACGCTTTCGTATATAACGCAATCTACGTTTAGCTGTCCTTTAAAACATCTAACCACTACGACATCAAAACTTAAATTCAAATGTATTAAAGAAAAACATTTTCTCTTTTTCGCCTGCTTCGGAGTATTCTGAATATCATCTGATTCTGGTGGATTTTGATCAGGTAAATCATTTCCATCCGAATTTTGGCTCTTTTTCTTTTTTGCCCGATGGCTACTTTCTTCGGGTTCGTCTCCCTGGGCATGATTTCGCGTACCGACAAGTTTGGTTGAATAAACTTTTTGCCTTTTTGATGATCTTGTGCTTGCTATCCCGTCATTTTGATCCGCTTCATTATCATTACTACCAGTAAGACAATAAATTCACACGGTTAGCTATTATCACATTCAACAAATTAAAATAAATGAGTGATTTATACATAATCTAACTTCACATTAGTGACTTATACACAATCAAAGTTTACTGCATGAGTGGCTTATATCTTCGACAATAAACAAGGATAACATAGCTACTCACTAGCTTTGGTAACACATATTTGCTCTCAAAGTTTTGAATTCAACATAAACGACATATTTGCTCTCAAAGTCTTTTACACTGCATTAAAATTTTACAAATGCGCTCAAACAAACACACAATTCATACATCTAAACAAATATGCCGCCTTTTGTATCTTATTCTCAGGCCCGTTGATAATCGTAAACTACATTAATTCAATGCAAACACTACATTAAAGTTATATAATCTGAATAAAGATATACAATTTTAAAAAATCAGAAATGACATTAAATCAAACACAAATACATTACACATCCAAAAACTAAATATATATAGTTACTCACTAGCTTTGGTATCCCATGTCTGCTCTTTTAAAGCTGCACATAAACAACATATTAAGACAATTTGCTCTTCAAGGTAGCTATGGCCAGTATTTCTCTTTCTCGTGAACATCATCTTTTTCCCTAATAATTGAATCCAATATGGACCAACTTCTTTTCGTTTAGCCTTTTTTATGTAAATAGCTCAAATTTTGACCTTCGCATTCGGTCTTTGATTGATACCAATATAATCAATACCATAAAAAGCGAATATGAATGCCAAATTATGAGGTACTTTACTAAAAAGGATAAACTAAAAGATGCTAATGCATATTGGATTCAATTATTAGGAAAGAAGATCATGTTCACGAGAACGAGGAATCATGGTGATAACTACCTTGAAGAGCAAACAGGCTTAAGATGTCGTTTATGTGGAGCTTTAAAGAGCAGATATGTCATACCAATGCTAGTGAGTAACTATATATATTATCCATTTTTTTAACCACAGTAAAAAACAGGCAAGTTTAATCCTATTTCACCAAACTCTCAAGCCGAATCATACCTAAACAATAATGTATGTTCGTAAATTAACAAAATTTCATTCACAAAATTCCACTAACGTTACTACGAAGCACATGTTAAAACTGCATCAAAGCACATATAAAAACTGCATCAAATCCCAAAATTTCATACAAAAAATTTCACTCACAAAATTTTTCTAACGTTGCTACAAAACACATATAAAAACTGCATCAAAGCACATATAAAAACTGAATCACAGCACAAAATATCATTCACAGAATTTCATTCATACAACTACGTAAGCAATCACATTTCGACATATAATTCCACCTACACATGACCTAATCAAACGTTATACACCACTTCACGTAACCAAATCGAATCTTATATTATACAAACGAGTACTTACTGCATTACTTCATGACATAAACTGCATCAAGCACATAAACACATAATGAAGACATAAACTGCATCAACTACATATTCACATAATGAAGACATAAGTATCTTCGTCGAACATTCTTTGTCACAAAACATAACCTAGTGCATCACTTCATCAGATCAAATGCATAATCCTTTTACTCAAAAACAAACACTTTTCGACATGTCAAACACACTACAAGCATACTAATGTAACCTAACATTAAATACCATCGACAAGTGTATGTTGTATTACTTCATTAGACTACCTGCATTACTTCATTATATCAATTGCATTACTCCATTAAACCAACTGCATTAATAGCACATAAACATGGCAAAATACATTTTTCGAGAACTAAAAGATCTGTGAGTAAATGAACCCAGACTCATACGCCACACACTATTCCCTATTGCATCATTTTATTACAACAACTAACAACTAGAGTAATAGCACATAAACACACACACACACACACACACACAAACATAAACTTTTTGACAACTAAAATGTGAATCTGTTCTACTAGATTAAACTTGGCATTTTGAAACATGAGTTACATCACAATATAAAAAAACTGGATTGAACAACTAAATTACTATAGTTTAAAACAAAGTGTGTTTTAAAACAACAATATTAAGCAACCAAATAACTGCATCAAAAACCCAGTAAACTGTATCACAATATAAAAATAACCACATTAAACAACCAACCAAATACAAAGAAGTTTCACGCATAGCATACCTACGCTTATTCATCCTAATACATGATAACTTAGGACCTGCTACATCACAGTTCAAAACCAATTGCATAGTTCATACAACCACCTAAGCAATCACATTTCGACATATATTTCCACCTACACATGACCTAATCAAACCTTATACACCACTTCACGTAACCAAATCGAATCTTATATTATACAAACGAGTACTTACTGCATTACTTCATGACATAAACTGCATCAAGCACATAAACACATAAACAAACAGACACTTTTCGACACCTAAAACACAATGAGTGTATCCTAATATGACCTTATACTTTACATACAAGTACTTACTACATTACTACATTACAAAAACTGCATGAAATAAACAAACATATACACTCTTTTTATAACTAAACCACACTACGAGTAACCAAATCTAACTTTATATTGTACAAACGAGTACTACTGTATTACGTCATGACAACCACTATGTCAAGTACACAAGCAAACATGCACTTTTCGACACCTAAAACACAATGAATGTATCCTAAACTAACCTTATACTTCACATACAAGTACTTGTTGCATTACTTCATTACAAAAACTACATTAAAAAAATACATATATGATATTTCATACACAAAGGAGTTCATGGTACCTAAAAACTGAAAAAATTGAAAACCATCACATTTTTAGTGTATCCATTACAGTAATTTCAGTGGTTCGAGCCTTAAGCAATACTCATCATACAAGGTGTTTGATACTGAGTAAAATAGTCCTGCCTTAGCAGTGGGAGTTCTCTAGCTTTTTAAACAAAGCTCAAACCTGATTGATAGACTATAACCATGTTCTTAACAAATGAAGACCCGTTATACACAGGTTTACATTGTATCATATTATCATGGAACCTCATGAGACTGGCTACGGATCATATGCTAGTTTAATTCTACTTCATAGACGAGAACAGATGTATGGTTGACGTTTACCAATTCTAACCATCATCTAATACACCAGAACAAGTTTCTAATAGCCAGAACTAAACATTCCATCTCAAGCAAACATAATGTTTAAAATGCAGTAAATCTAATCGAAACATGCGTCTAATTCAAGGCTGCAAAATGTACAATGTTTAACTAGATTCAGCCACTAAACTTAGCCATACATATCAGCGACCTTGACCAAACAAATCGTCTTTCGGTTCAGATTAATCGACCAGATGACAAAAAGTTAAATACAAAAAATTTCACTCACAAATTTTTCTAACGTTGCTACAAAACACATATAAAAACACTACATTAAAGTTATACGATCTGAATAAAGTTATACAATCTTAAAAAATCGTAAGCCGCTGCAAGCCCGCTGCAAGCCCGCTGCAAGCCCACAGCAAGCCCGCTGCAAGCCCGCAGCAAGAACACAGCAAGCACGCAACAAGCCTACAACAAGCCCTCATCAAGCCCGCATCAAGCCTGCATCAAGACTGCAGCAAGACCATATAAAAACTAATTGCAAAACATTGCATAACTAGTACACTTAACATAATTTAGCCAACATATATCATACAAACACTTCATAACAGTCTACCATATAAAAACTAATTGCAAAATAAATATAAATCATAGATCAATTATAACAAAATCACTTACTAGATGATATAGTTATCGAGTTTTCTGGCGACTTTTCTTTATGATTCCCATAAAATACTTTTTTTTCAACCACAGTCTAGCACTTTTTCTTTTTACTAAATCAGTTAAATTAAAATTTGTATAAGTATTTAATAAACATAAAATAAAAAATAAAAATAATTAGGGTTTTCAATAATATTTACCTGAGGGAGAAAAATCCTTCAAATTCGTCCTCACCATTTCTAACCACTACCAACCAATTGTCTCCTGCATCAATCCATTACATCAACTGCATCAAGGACAAAGACATTTTTAGACAGTTAAGAGTTCATATAAAAACTAATCCTAAAACATCATATTAAAACCGCATCAATGTCTAATATTAAATACTATATATAAACATTTAAACTACCAGATTGGAACCAGGTCATATCAAATCATTTCACATCTGATAACGACCAATTTCATTCACAAAACTTCATTCTTAAAATCTCATATACAGATCCTGATAGCAACCAATTTCATTCACAAAACCTCATATAGAAAATAACATTAAACTTGATAATACCGAATTCACTAACGTTGCTACAAAACACATATATGTCATAGCAAAAAAAAGTAGCATAATAACTAAAATAGAAAAAAAAATGTTGCATCAGTTTATACAAAAAAATGCATCAATTCATTATTTTTTTAACTTATAACCTCATAAACCACAATAACTACATCAATGTTTTTAGAATACATAAAGTAAGTGCATCATATCCATTTTACTAACATTTCATTCAAAAAATTTCACTAACATTGCTACAAAACACATATAAAAACTGCATCAAAGCACATATAAAAACTGCATCAAAGCACAAAATTTAATTCACAAAATTTCACTAACGTTGCTACAAAAAACATATAAAAACTACATCAATGTATAATATTAGCTGCATCAAAATGATATTTCAGATAAATAAAAACAAACATCATCACACAAACTTATCTAACCTTAGAATGCACAAAATATATTTTGTTAACTACCAACTTCACATCTGATAACGACCAATTTCATTCATAATCATTTCATAATGCACAACATATATTCTCATAATGCACAAAATCATTTCACATCTGATAAAGACCAATTTCATTCAAAAAACTTCATTCACAAAATTTCACAAATGTTGCTACAAAGCACATATAAACACTGCATCAAAGCACATATAAAAACTGCATCAAATCATAAAATTTCATTCACAAAATTTCACTAACGTTACTACAAAGCAGATATAAAAACTGCATCAAAGCACAAAATTTCATTCACAAAATTTCACTAACGTTGCTACAAAGCACTTATAAAAACTGCATCAAAGCACATATAAAAACAGCATCAAAGCACAAAATTTCATTCACAAAATTTCACTAACGTTGCTACAAAGCATATATATGTGATAGCAGAAAATAGTAGCATAATAACTAAAATAGAAAAAAAGTGTTGCATCGATTTTATACAAAAAATGCATCAATTCATTGTTTTTTAACTATTCTACCATCATAAACCACAATAACTGCATTAATGTTCTACAATACATAAAGTAAGTGCTGCATCATATCCATATTCTGAGTTTGATTAAGAAATAATATATAATAGTGTGTTTAGGACAGTTCCACACAAGGTGTTTAGTACAGTCACTGCAAGCCGACTGCAAACCCGCAGCAAGCCCGCAGCAAGCCCGCTGCAAGCCCGCTGCAAGCCCGCTGCAAGCCTGCAGCAAGCCCGCTGCAAGCCCGCTGCAAGCCCGCTGCAAGCCCGCAGCAAGCCCGCAGCAAGCTCGCTGCAAGCCCGCTGCAAGCCCACTGCAAGCCCGCATCAAGCCCGCATCAAGCCCGCAAAAAGCCTGCTGTCTTAAACACACTAGTGTGCAACTGTCCTAAACAAACTTTTATCTATTATTTCTAAAAATGTTCTAAACATCACAGCCTAAAACTAAGTGCATCAAAGTGTAAAACTACTACACGTAACATAATTTAGCCCACACGTAATATATACATACTGCATCACAGTCTAACATGTAGAAACTAAGTGCAAAATATATATAAACAATAGATCAATTTAATTAAAATCACATACTAGATGATATATTTATCGAGTTTTCTGGCGATATTTCTCTCCACCACTAGCCACCGCTTACCCACCACTCGAAGCCACTTCTCCAATTATCGTCGCGGCATCACCACCACTAGCAACATCATAAAACATACATTAAATCAATGTATTAATGAATAAAATCAATTACAAAATCAATCTATTATTAAATCTAATATAAAATCAAAAATTTAACAAATCTATTAAAATAGATGGAATATAAAATCACTTACACTGATGGATTTGAAGATTTGATAATTTGATGAATAGATGATTTGATGATTTGATCTATTATTTGCTCGATTAAAATGATTTAACAGACTAGGGTTTGGTGCGTTTTTTTTGTTGTGTGTGTTTTTTTGAGACGGAAATGAAAACCTAGTATAAAAGAACGAGGTAACGGTTGGGGGTTTTTACCCTAAAATAAGGAGGAAGTTATTAGGGGGTGGAAATGACCGATTTACCCTCAAACTTTCCAGGAAATTACATAAGTGTCACTCCGCTTTTTTTATGATTAAAATCAAATCCAAGGGCCCATATTCCTTCCTATACTTTTTTTTAAGGGCCTTTCTATTGTATCCCCACCCTATATATATATATATATATATATATATATATATATATATATATATATATATATATATATATATATATATATATATATATATATATATATATATATATGTATATTTATATATATATATATATGTATGTATATATATATATATATATATATATATATATATATATATATATATATATATATATATATATATATATATATATATATATATATATATATATATATATATATATATATATATATATATATATATACATATATATATATACATACATATATATACATATATATATATATATATATATATATATATATATATATATATATATATATATATATATATATATATATATGTGTATATATATATATATATATATATATATATATATATATATATATATATATATATATATATATATATATATATATATATATATATATATATATATATATATATATATATATATATATATATATATATATATAACATAAACAAAATAATTTAAGGTCAAAGTTTACATTAAATGACTTCGAAAGTCAAACGTGGAAATTTAATTAGGGACGAAGGGAGAAAGTGTTTATATCGGTTTACGTGGATATTTAACGTGTATATATACAAACAAAATAATTTAAGGTCAAAGTTTACATAAAATGACTTTGGAAATCTAACATGGATATTTAATTAGGGACGGAGGGAGTGTTAAATAGTTATTTTATTATTTTTCTCATTAAAAAATTATTATTACATACCTAAGGTCATAATCACTATATTGGTAACCTAACATGGGTCACGATCACATACAATGTTTAACCTATTTTTGTGCTATTAACATTGATATGAGACGCAATCTAAAAAAGTCTCATCAAGCCAAACAGACAACAAAACCAATCAAGTTACAGCTTATTGTAAACATGGTTTTCTTTCTTTAAAAATATCTTACAGTCTTACATAACACACATTTATAGGGAGGTCAAAAGTCAATCTTCCAGCCGAGGAATGATTCTACTCTCATTTTTCTTCGACCCCAGCTGAAGAGTTGTTTCATAATGTTTTACTAAAGCTCATCTCTTCAGCATATATTGTAACACCCCCACAAATGCTATGCGCAGCGGAACTACAACATTGGGTGCTACACAGTATTCATTGCACACAAGATATATCAAACGACGCTAAAAAGACGTCAACTTCAAACTTGAAATTTAAAAATTGTTAGATGATACATGTCCATGGTTTTTCCAACCCTACTTGGTACAACAGAGTTTAGCATTTTCGGTCCCCATGAATCTCAACCCAAGAATTTCAGTTTCACAACAACATTACATTAAACTTTAAAATGTTTAAGTAGAAAAAGGAGGAAAAACAAGCGGACTCCAAGCCATACACACAACATCCATCCCATGCATGCTCCATTCTACACTTCAGCGGTTACCTGAAACACATGCCAAAATTTTGGTCAACGAAAACGTGAGTGGAATTCATAGGTTTTACAATCAATTTGAACGTATATAAAATAAAAACCATTCGTGATCATTTATAGACTTGTCGATCAAACAATCTATAATCAGGATACTGACAATTGTGTTTAAGCTCATGACACTAATCCGTTAACCTAATCACCCGCGTAATAAATACCGGCGTGATTCAGATGAAACCAGTGCCCCTTCTAAAGGCATCAGTTGCAATTATACCTTATCTCTCATACAAGATAATCTACCGCAGAACTTACTAAACGTACAGCTTCTCGGCTAGCATTGGGTCGTTAGCCCCGTAGTACTACAAATTGTATAAGCGGCTATTTCCCCCTACTCGAGGGCAGGACAATAGTTAATAGTTCATGAATTTAGGGTCTTTTGCAACTTTGGTACTCAACACAATTTCTAAGGCAACATTCGGGTCTAACAATCATTCATGATATACGTTCCTTTTAAAAACTAGCATGCATTTCCCTCGCGGGTAAAACAATTTGAAATAAATATAAGCGAGGCTATAAATTCACACCTTATATATTAAGTAGTCGGTAGTTCGAGAGATGATCGCTGACGATGTTACGGATGCCCGGGTAAATCAACACCTAT
The DNA here is from genome assembly GCA_025667525.1 of Glebionis coronaria. Classification (NCBI taxonomy): domain Eukaryota; kingdom Viridiplantae; phylum Streptophyta; class Magnoliopsida; order Asterales; family Asteraceae; genus Glebionis; species Glebionis coronaria. Next base: position 196,138 of record JANFOE010000981.1, on the reverse strand, counting down.
CACAAATAACGCGTAATGAGTAATCTCATTTTAAATACCTTACGGTACTGTATAAAATACATATGTACTAGTCACTTAGGACAATTATAACTCACTCCAAAAACAAAACAACAAGCATCACTCATTTTATACCATTCGTTCTTATTACTTACACTATCCATTTTTACTCATTTCCGCCGGTACTCACCGAAATTACGGGTTGTTTTACCATATTTAACCATACTTATAAAATTTGACAAAATTCTCAAAAATCCTATAAGACCTGTAGATAACATGTTTTTAAGCCCAATAAAAGTTTTTACTTTTACGACCCGTTACTCGACGCTTTTCTAAGACTACATTTTACGGGCTGAAATTGTACTTCGACCAATTTTGACCTCTTTGACCTATATGAAAAGTACCTTTGACTTCTTTGACTCCTAAGTCAACTTATAGACTCATTTATAAAGGTTTGTGACCAAATTTTGACCCTTGACCATTTACCAATTCATACTTGTGGTCCTCGGGATTTGACTAAAACTATACATAAATTCGGATTATGAAAGTCCTCGTCTCCCGGTACTCGATCTTTAAAACCTCATAACTTTTAGCTCGTTTTGAGTCACGGGCTCTACCTTATACCAAATTAAAGATAAAAAGACCCTCTATAACTACATTTAGTTTTCAAGACCTGTAGGAAAAATAAATTTTATGAAATGACCTCAAAGTTTCTGCCCAAATTTGACCATACCAAAAACATGCTTACACTCGATTTCAAACCTTCTAACCACCACTAGGCAACATCCTAAGCTTCCCTAAACATATCCAAACACAAAATTTCAGTCCTACCCCTATTGATAAACCAACCTCATAATCTAAAATCAAAGAAATCAAACATGCAATCACTTAAACCTATCTAATACATCACTAAACACTAAACCAAACACAAGAAAATGCTCAAAATTCATCAACCACCATGGCTCCCCAAACACCCCTTGTGTCGTGGGGTTTGGGTGACCCAATCACCACAACCAAATGAATTTTGGTGGGTTTTTATTGGTGATTATGCTTCCATTACACATGAATTTAACATGCATTACAACAATTAGCCTCAAAAACAAATTTGGATCATCTTGAAAATTTTTGGAAAATTTTTGTTAGTGCATGTGTAATCAAACCACGGATTAACACTCACCAAGGGATTCTAAGAGGTGGTCTTAAGTTAGTTTTTGTGAAAACTCAAGAAAAAAAAGTGGATTGTGGTGGTGTTTGTGTTTGCCCGTCGGCCTAAGGACAAAGAGAGAGAGAGTTTGATTTTGTTTTTGTGAAATGTGTTTGTGTGTTTGTGTTTATGGCTTTTTGATGTTTTGGGAGGGACCAATTTGGTAATTTTTGATTTCTTTTGGCCTTAAGTTAAAAACGTCCTCAAAGCTTTGCGGTTTCGACTCACTAGTCAATTTTGAAAATTTTACGGGAGTCGGAAATCATCCCGAACACTCCAAAATATTTTTGGGATACTTTAAATGTACTCGGAAGGCTATAAAACTCACCCGACTCAACTTAACACGAACCGTAAATAAAATTCTCGAAAAATTACATTATCGATAAATCGTCAATAATTATATAAAATTGGGCATCCCTCGGGATCGTAATCGTCATCGTCCTTCTTGAATCGTCAAACGTAAAAATTATAACCTCGAACATCGGCTTTAACCAAAATACTTATAAATATAGAAATTAAAATTTATTAAAAATTTCAAAAATTAGCGTAATTTAGGGTAACGTTAATGACCTCGGTTCTAGGGTGTCACATATATGGCCAAATGAGTAACATCATAGTTCTAAAAACGAAAATTTTCATCATATACTAAACCTTAACAATATATATAGATGGTTCTTTTTTATTTTTCTTAATAAATAGCAAGTTAAATGGAGTAAGTAGAACTGCATATACGAAGAAAAAAAATAAAAAATGATGCGTAAAATACTCCCTTTTTCATAATTTTTTAATGATTCTTTATGGTTTGTTCATGAGAAATTTTTAAATGTTTTGGATTATTGGTATTTTTAGCATGGGAAAAAGATGGATTTGGTCAAATCCCATACTCTTGATCTACTATATGGTCAAACCAAAAGATTTTGACATATATGGTCATGCACAAATGCTCAACTGCTCGACTCCACTATAATTATGACACGTGTCCTATGACAAATGCTCGACTTATGGTGCTCAACCCCCAAATGCTCAACTTTACAAAAAAAAATAAAAAAATCAAGTTTGCGAAGTTGAGCACTTTGTGGTGTAAAGTTGAGCATTTTATGGTTGAGTACCGTAAGTTGATCACTTGCAGTTGAGCATTTGTGACTGCAAAGTTGAGCACTTGTGAATACAAAGTTGAGCATTTGTGGTGATAATCATATTTGTCAAAATCTTTTGGCTTTACCATCCAGTAGATGTCAAGTGCTCAACTTGACCATTTTGGTCATTTTCCCTTTTAGCATATTCATAGAGGATATGCGAGTTCCTTTTTACGACGTTTAAGAAATTTGATTCTATTGATTAGATCCTAAGACGTAATCCTGGGTCATATGTTACAATAATTTAATATCACCTTAAATGTTGTTATTCATCATTATGTAAGGAAAGCTCTATTTTTGTCTCTACACCCCTAAGTTAACAAGCTAAGTTGCCTAGATCATGCATCATTGAGCTATGCTGATAATGATGAACATACACACGTTCTTAGAACTAATAGGAGCAAAAACATAGAGTTCCTAAGTCATAACCTTTTTTTGTTTTTTAGTGTCTTATTTTTGTTAGATTTAGATTATGTTTTTGTATTAACTTTGTTTTTTAATTATATTTGTATATATGAGTGTGTAACTTTCAAGTCATATTTTATTAATCTATGTAAATATGTATTGTTTTTTCCCTTTTAAGTGAATTTTAGTAGTTATAAAGTTATTGTTAAGATTTTTTTTGTTTTTTAGTAGTAACGTTCTTTGAGCCCCTTCTCATAAATTTTGGTTTTTTTCCTTTGTTTTTTAATACACCATTGTTTTCAGCGACTTTACAAAGGTATTGGAAATTTACCTATATCCTATAGCATTTCGAGTATACCTATATCCTAATTTCAAGCATTTATCAAGCTTCTTTTGGCCTAGTTGTGAAGTCCAGCTATTTGGTCCAATCAAGTGTTCACTTTCTTTTTCTTTCTTTTTTTCTACTTTTTTCGTCTATCACCTGTTGCAAGAGTCTCTCGTATCCTTAATTGTCAAACCTGTATCCTCAATTGTCAAAAAACATACACTAATGAGAAAAAAATTCTAATTTTTTCTATGAAAATAAGTTACGAATACAACTCGATAGTAAGTTAGCACCCACCGTATACTGAACATGGGAGAACATAAAGAAAAAAGAATACCTTGGGTGGTCTGTTCATGGTATACACCTTTTTTTAGTGATCTTGCAATGTTCATCTAGTTGTATAAGATGCACATGTAAGGGTGTGTAGATTTAGCTTCATTAAATAAAGGCTATGTGTTCAAAATTCGAGTCTGTATGGAGATTAAAAGTTATAAAATAGTAGAAGAGCCAAGCAGCCACATTTGTTTTGGGAACGCTCAACTGAACTTTGCCATACTTGTAATGTTTTGGATTGATACCGAGACCACACCTTCAAGATTTGTATCGTCTCATCAGTTGTTGTCTTAAGTACCTTTATAGGTTAGAAACGGTCTCTTAAGAGTTGGCTTCTATTTGATATACTTCATGTACTCATCAACTGTTGTTTCACCAATACGATGTACCAATTTGCAACAATTTAGTTCCACAATACACTTAATATAAATAGTTTTGAAGATAAGGCCTATCTATAAAATACTTAATATCTAAGATCAAAATACACAGATTCTGACCCCGTACATCCTCCATATCCGATATTATGTTTTGGTACATTATCGTTTATCCAATTTCAGTATGTAGCAAAAAAACTTCAACTTGCTAGTTTCTATAAAGAAAAAGTCGATAAGATTCTTCATATCAAGAGAGCTTAAGCAGACTTCATAAGGACTAATTTAGCTCACCAACCGAAGGAACCATATAAGCCAAAAAAATTCGGGTTTAGCTGAGCCTCAGGTGATTGCCATAAAACTATTCATAACACTCTGCAATGAAAAAGAATGCAACATACTGAGCCACATGGTAATGTTTTTGTTTGTAACATAAAAATGCCAAATGTTACTTGAGCATCATGGGCATCTCGGACAGACTTGTCCATCTTGTTATAGCTTTCTGAATCAACCGTATGAGTGCCATCAAAGGTTGCCACAATAAAATGATCATTCCACCTATGAACATAAATCAGAAATTAGCATTAAAAAGAAGAATAATTAAAATGCTCAGAGGTACATTATGATCATATCTAAAAGGGAAAGCCACTAAAACTCCTTTTTTTAACAGTAATAATTTAGTTTCATTTTCAAATTTAATAATTCATTTCCCTTTTGTTAACATCTGTAGATTCAGGTTCAATGATAGTAATGCTCTACATATTAGCAGAAAAAATCAACACCTTAAAGCAGGAATCCAATATCCTAGTGTCTTTTTCACAATTTTGATGACTCTCAACACATTTGTACAGTTACCATTTTAGCTAAGCCTTATTTACCAACATATCTAAAGCACTTAACAACAAAATTTCTTTTCTTATCTGAATGCGCAAAGAAAGTTTGGGAATTGATCAAACCTTAGCCACGTACTTCTGAACTGTTTTTCATATTTTCGAGAATATCTCTAAGATTGTCAACTGATAAGAGGTAAACTGACCTGCCCCATTAATTAATAAAGGTCTTTAAGAGATACCTAACATAATGTTCTTATGAATTTTTCTTAGGTACCATACATTAAGCAAAAACCATATTATCTGAGATGAGCTAATATTAATAACCCCAAAGCCAATTATGCTTAAGACTTCATTGTTCCCATATGAATAAGATGAGCGGCATCACCATCCTATGATATCATATGCTTTGGAACTCATAACTGCCTATTATAGTAGTTGTCAAGAATTGCAATGCCTTATCTCTATTTCCTAATGATGTTTTCTTTCCATTATGAACCGAAAAGCATGCTTTGCAATTACATAAATACCAAATACAGCAAAGCCTATTGAGGCATATTGTACCACCTGTCTTACTGGAGATATGAAAACATCTTCCTGTTTGAATACCATAGTTGAAATATTCCAGTATTTAAGAAAACAAAAAACGAAAGATATAGATATATCTAGCCAAGATTTGCTAATAGTATGTAACCTTCATGTCGACACATGAATTAATAAAATGTACACTACTTTGGATAAACTGGAAGCCCATCTTTCACAGGTTTGAGTTGCAGTCAAAGAAGTCGATTCTGGAAACACAACTCATGATCGAGAATATGTACCATACTTCGTGGCTCTGCTCAACCATTCCTGAAATCAAGTTAAAGCAACAAATTCAGCACTGTTAATAAAATATACATACATGAAAAAAAGATGGAATCGTAAATTTATATAATATCCACATATTCTCCTTTAGAAATGTATCCATTGTAGTTACAACATGCATTAGTACATTTGCTTATATTTTCGCACTGTGGCAAACACTATTCCCCATCTCGATGACTCAATCGATTGCTTTATAGTCTTGAGAATAAGAAGATTCAACCCATTTGAAGAATCAAAAGTTTATAAAAACCTTTCATAGATTTAAAGAAAAGAATGTAGCAAGTTTTTTACTAAAAGGTGCTCACTTTTTGTGAGTGTATTGAAACTGAAGAGTAAGCCGATTCCTGTTTTCTGAATATGGAGTTTTTCAAAGAACATTACGAATCGAAACCTAAAGTAAGATTTAGTGTGCCTTGGTACACGAACCATGACATGAATAACAACTTCATACATAAGTAAAACATCCCTAGCAGCATGTTAGAATTTCAAAGAAACTGTAGCAGATGACAAGCAATAATCCTTCAGGATTTGATGCACAACTTCGCATTAGTTGAGCAACTGCTATTGATATGACACACCTTTCAGATGAGAAAGGAACTCCACATTCCCACTATTTCCGAACTAAACGTGAGGGTTTCCCCTCATCCGGATCTCTGCACACATGACATCTATTAACAATACCAGAACTAAAATGATACATATCTTGATCCACAAAGTTAGAGTTAACAAATGGTTAGGTTGGGCAAGCTGATATAAGGGTGAAAATGGGTCATTTTTAAAGAGGTCAGAACAGGCTATGTTGTTCCACAAATATACTTAGTTCCTACTATTTTGTCTTTTACTTAGTACCTAAGAGGCTGCAAAGCACGCGGGATACCGTGGGGTCATAGCATTTAACAGTGTCTACAGGGCTCATTGTTTGACGTTGGGCTGATATGCATGAATCTAAAGTTCCGAAGAGTTGCCTCTTTGTAATTTCGAAAGCACCATTGAATATTAAGGTTTTTATGCAAGGATGGTTGGAGCTCATACTCTATTATAACAGTGTGAATATTAAAAAGAATTAGCGTCCACATGAAACTTAAATCATAAAGATGATAAGTTAATGGATCACAATGACAGTTGACTAACATTCCCTAGGACTGTCCAAACCAAGTTCATCATAAATGTGTGGTTTAATATTGTTGTCAGCTTCCTGATTATTTACCACTAAATGACCATATTAGTAACGATAACGGAACATGGAAAATAAATTTTATGAAATTAGAATGGCGAGTTCACCTGAAGGAACGGGTTGAATACTTTTAAGGAGAATGGTGAAGGCCAAAAGAAGCAAAAGCTTGCTTACGGCTGCCAAGACTTCTTCACTATGAGTGAATATTAATGCTCGCTCGCTGTGAAATACTGTGGTAAACCAAGCCTAAAAACAATAAAGTTATCACTGTTAAAGTGCAATTCCAATATGTTCTTCCTCCACCACCATGTCCTCGCACTTCTCCCCTTTTTCGCAAGTTAAGACTGGGGACCTTTCATCAATATACGCTACAAAATCTAATCGACTAATCGTTCAGTAAAATAAGTATCTGAAACCTGAAATTGCACCAAGATAAATTAAAAGTGCTTTTTACTAATTTTATAGCAACCAAGAGCAAAAATAGAAGTGGGTCCAATGGTAATTGTCCAAAGGATGCCGATTTTCTTAAGCAATTGTCTTTGTAATACATTTTTGTATGTCCTATTCTTACGTGACAAAGTAGTTCAAAATTTATTAAACATAGGCCATACAATCATCATAGAATATTCTTTATCCTTCAAATCAGTAACATTAAAGATGAGATAAACTTGATTACATAAAGATCGCATGGCGCTTGTACTCAAATAACCCTAAACTCCAATCTTTTTATGGATTTTCGATTCATTATACAATAGTTATAAATTCGATATCTCGATGTTCACCCAGTGTAATGAACCACTGGTGGGTAATATAACCAGAGGAAACCTTCAAGCTTATTATTACGCTCTATTTAATATTGATAAATTAGTTTCCAATTAAGATAATACCTCCAAGATGGCTAAAGTATATCTTTATATATGTGCTGTAAATGAACCATCTATGATTTGTAAGTTTACTATTTTCTAAAAAACTTGTTCTGGATGTAGATTACCGCAACAAATTTGATCAAGCAGAATCCTCATCTTAGAGAGAACATAAGCTGAAGTTAGAGAAACAAAAGCCCAGTTTGACTCATTCAAATACCACCTTTGATATATATCTTTATAGATTAACGGCATATTAGAGGTTTATAAAAAACTGAAATGTGTTTTTTAAAAAGACTATATGAGTATTACCTTAATAGAAAGGGTTGGTAGTTCCTGAATACGGTTTTCTAATAGATGAGCCTGAACGACCTGAAGAGGAAGGCAATTAATACATTTATAAGATATATGCCTATCTTGATTCCGAGATTAACAATTACACCAGCTAGGATTTTCAACCATATAAGCAACTACATAATTGTTCCTCTAATAAATAGTTAACAAAAAGGACAATCACATACTGTATAGATAAATGCATATTTAAAAACTGGAATTGCAACCCGTGGTGCCATCATTTTAGCAACGAAAGTATCTACAGTTATATAGATGAATGTAGTCATGAAGAGCTAGTTTCTTAAAGAGAAGAATTAAAAAAAGGGCACAAATTAAATTGAATAATCTTTTGAATACAAAGTATCATTATTTACCTCATGATTCAGAATACCAACCTCTGATCAAAATATAGACCATATTAAAAACCTACAATAGGAATATATTGATTTACATCCATGTCAAATCATAGAAAAGGAGCTTGTATATGTAGATTCGAAATTCATACTTGCAGATTCACAAACACTACTCTAATTGCTTGATTACCGTCCTTCAATCTCTTGCGAAAGTCCAAAGTCCAAAGAACAGACTTATTGTCGGATGAACCTGTAAAAGGAATAAACGAATGATGTTTTTCCAATATAAGTCAGATCCAAGTCAAAATGAGTGTCCTGATATGGTAATCGTAAGTCATATACATTTATAACTATATAACAAAAAAACATCATGTTTCAATGATCTAGAGTTAAACTAACAATAAATCCATCGAATCTGAATGCATCCGACCAGGTTTAGATGAAAGAATAATTTTTTAGTTTGGAGGTGTTTAATTGTGAGTGCGTATTTGTGAGATCTTTTAGGGTTTTAAGGTGTTTTTTTGCAATAATGTATTTTTTCTATTAACTGATAAATATCATTCTTTTTCTTCATTTATAGTTCTAATTTTGATTTTTGTTTACAAACGATAATTTAGATATAAAAACCACATATGAGTGTAGAGGTTAAAAGTTTTTTTAGTTTTAATTTTTATATTATGGAAAACTATGCGTCTCCACAATTCTTCTCATGAGGAATTATAAACATGAGAATGATTTTTTTCAAAAAGTAGCTTAATAATATATGATCTTTATCAGTTCAACGTGTGTAAAATAAAATTATTATAGACGTGTAAATGTGAGGTCAATTGATTTTTCATTATCCAACGAAGTGCTATATTAAAGCAGTTTGTATAGCGTTTCTATTGGTTAAAGATGCCTTTTTTTATTCATTAGAAGCAGCAAACATTTTTTTCACAACTAGCATGTACATGCAGCTTCGCACCAGGTTGCATATATATAAATCGATTTTATAAGTCAACATATTAATATTAGATGGATGAAACAAAATACGAAGAGGATACAAAAGTTTGTTATGCGAGCATTGTTTATACAACACTTAGCCAAAGTTTTAAAGTTTAAAATAGTTATATAATAGGGTAAAAACTAGAAAATACCACCGTACATATTAAAATGTGTCGATTTTAAACACTTACTAATTAATCTCGGAACTTTACCATTGTACTTTCAAATTTGTTCCGACTAAACTGATGTAAGCCTGAAATAACTATATGTTCCTTAAAAATGATTAATATACCCTTTGCTTTCTCGTTTCACGATTCATGTGAAGAGTTTGCCGGTTCCCAACCATGTTTAGTATTGCACTTGCTGCCTCATTCTTGTACCTGCCGGTTGGTTTCTTGTTTCCTACAATAAGGACCATTGTCATGAGTTAAATACACCATCACTGTAACACATTATCATAAAATGAGATGAACATGTATAATCTTTTAGTTACCACTTTTCCACCGTTATAAATGAGATGAACATGTCTAATCTTTTAGTTACCACTTTTCCATCGTTATAACATTAGGGGTGTTAGTAGGGTTGGGCTGACCCGACCAGAACTCGGTGTTAGAAAATCTAAGGTGATTTTGACCCGAACCCGATAACCCGATATTGTTATCGGGTTGAGTTTGGGTTAAATTATTTTTTTTATCAGGTTATCGGGTCAACACAATAAGATCCGAAAAATGCAACAAATTTCTTTGTTTTATAATACTACGTTGGAAACCAAATTCTATTTTTGCATTACATGAGAAAATGAAACAACAAATACTAACTTTAATATACTCAAGTAACATCTAGATGATTAACATATAGACTTTTCAAACAATATGTTGTTGTACCCATCTTACTTTGAACAAAATGCTATTGTACTTTGAACAAAATGCTATTTTACCCATTTTAGATGTCAACATATCATGTGCAAGACAACTGTTTTGTAAAAAGTATTATAGCAAACATAAATGAAGTCTAACTTATAATCACTCAATACACTTTAAAAATGAAAACATATCTGATGTCAGAGACAGAAACTTCTAATGAACGACCACTACCAACATGCTATTTTACCCATTTTAGATGTCAACATATCATGTGCAAGACAACTGTTTAGTAAAAAGTATTATAGCAAACATAAATGAAGTCTAACTTATAATCACTCAATACACTTTAAAAAATGAAAACATATCTGATGTCAGAGACAGAAACTTCTAATGAACGACCACTACCAACATGTTTTACTTATTATTTTGTCATTGTTAAGTTTGTATGCGAGGTAAATGGCATTGTGGTACACTGTGATTGAAAATATTGTTTCACTTGTAGTATACTTCTGAAGTTGGTCATATAAACTGCAGTGCTGTGACATATTTTTTAACAGATATGTAGTTAGCATGCTCCTAAAGCTGTTACTTTTTACAGATATGTAGTCCAAGAACAGTGGAATAGAAGTAGCCCCTGCTACTTATTCCCCTACTACCAGGTCTGGACCTTCATATGATGAAGAAAGACCAGCTACATTCAGCCTTGATACTGCATGTGCCTTCATAGCATCTCAAGGGCCACAAGGATCTACAGTGTTACATGAAGATCTGAGTCAAATCAGTAAACAAGCACTAGAAGAATTGGATATCAAGTGGAATATGGCTTTGCTAAGCATGAGAGCCAACAGGTTCCACAAGAAGTATGGGAAGAAGATCACAATTAATCCATCTGATGTGGCTGGGTTTGATAAAGCAAAAGTTGAATGCTACAATTGTGGCAAGAAGGGTCATTTTGCCAGGGAATGCAGAGGACCTAAGTCTGGAAATAGCCATAGAAAGGATGAGGATTCTGGTGCTAAAGCCATGGTAGCAATGCAGGGGATAGATGGAGCAAATGGATGGGACTGGAGTGCTATGACAGAAAGTGTGGAAAGAAATCAAGCTTTGATGGCTGAGGAAAAGGAAGAAGACTTTGCACTTATGGCCATGTCAAGTTCCAGCTCTGACAATGAGGTATATGATGACTCATACTGTACTAAAGCTTGTAGGAAAAATACTGAATCTTTTAATGATCAAATCAGAAAGGTAAAAGCTGACTATATCAATTGTGATAATGATCTTGATAATTACAAACGTGCTTTAGAACAACTAGAGTCCACCATAAGAGAGTATAGGCAAAGAGAAAGTGAGTATAGGGATCACATTGTGATTCTAGAAAGAGATGCCAAGGAGAATAACCAATCTATAAATGTTTTAACTGCTGAACTTGAAATTTTCAAAGCTAACCAAAAGATAGATGAGGAAACTGTTGAAAAATTTGGAAAAGCTTCAAAAGATTTAACCAAGGCATTTGAAATTGGTCAATCTCCTAAGGACAAAACAGGGTTTGGAATTAAGAATATGAATGCTACTATACCACCACCCCCTGCTAACATCCATGCTGCCTATCCTAGAAAAGACTTGTCATGGACTGGTCTCCCTTGTTTTGAAAAACAGGATGACATTGAGTTTGACTTGAGTGCTTATATACCTAATAACCTTGATACAGAAGAGTCTCTAGTTAAAACTAGTGTCATTAGGGATGTTAAACAGGAACAGGTTGGTTTAAAGCAAATTGACAACCCTGTTAGATTTTCAAAAGAAGGAATTTCTAGCAGCAATCCAAACTCTAAGAGCATCTCTTCCAAATCTAAGGCTAGGCCACAGTCTCCTAAACCTACCCTTAAATATGCTGGTATGTACAGGAATGTCAGAGGTAATCAAAGAAATTGGAATGACCAAAAGTCTCATCAATTAGGAAAAGACTTTGTGATCAATACCAAGCCCTGCTTCACATGTGGCAGTTTTGAACACACTTATCAAGAGTGTAAGGCACCAATGGAGATGGTGGCTGCAAATCCCTTAAAGGATATGCAACCTAAAGCCATTCTTCTAAATGCAGGGGCAAAATCCTTTTCCCCTGCCAAGTATGTTGCCCCTGCCTTGAGAAATAGAGTAGCTGAGAAATATGTTGTTCCAGCCCTTAGAAAGGAAAATGATGTTCACCCAAAGCCCAACACTTCTGTGACCACCCCAACACCTTATACTGCATATAGATCTGGCCCTAGACCTTACCAACACATGAACAGAGGCCAAAACAAAAGGTGGGTTCCCTCTGCTAAGCATAAGGATTCCCCTGCTAAAACTGAGGTATCCCCTGCTAGAAAAGTTGTACATTCTAGGAACATGGGAAGATGGGGAAAAGCTGTGAAAGCCTCAGCTCGTTGGGTTTGGGCACCCAAAAGGGGTACTCAATCTAATGGTGTATCTCTAGTTTTTGATAAGTTATCCTACATTGATACACGAGGTAGATCCAAGTCTGTAATGGCTTGGGTCCACAAGAAAAACTAATTTGTTTTTCCTTTTGCAGGTGACAAAGAAGACAAGGGATGATAGAGCATATTGGGATAGTGGATGCTCAAGAAGTATGACTGGACACAAAGCTTACTTGTCTAACTTTGTACCCCTGCATGACAATGATGGTGTTTCTTTTGGAGATGGACATGGAACTATAACAGGAAAAGGAACTATTGTCACAAATGGGATGACTTTTGACAATGTGTACTTGGTGAAAGAACTCAAGTATAATCTCTTCAGTGTGTCACAGATGACTGATAACAAGAATTTTGTCTTGTTTACTGACACTGAATGCTTGGTATTAGGAAAGGAGTTTGTCTTGCCAAAAGACACTCCAATTGTTCTCAGAACACCAAGACAGAAGAACATGTACACAATTGATTTCAAGGACATCTCTCTCCAAGACAATGAAACATGTTTCATTGCCAAAGCTTCAGCAGATGAATGTAAGAAATGGCATAGAAGACTTGGTCATCTTAATTTCAAGAACATGAACAAACTAGTAAAGCATAATCTGGTTCATGCTCTTCCTTCCAAGTCTTTTGCCACTGAACATACTTGTGCAGCATGTCTGAAAGGGAAGCAACACAGAGCATCTTGCAAGTCAAAAACAAGTATGTCCACCACCAAGCCATTGGAACTACTACATATGGATCTTTTTGGTCCTACTTCTGTGGCAAGTTTAATGAAGAAATGGTACTGCTTAGTGATTACTGACGATTTTTCAAGATTTACATGGACATTCTTTCTATTTGAAAAGAGTGACACTGCTGATGTACTCATTGGGTTCATCAATCAAATTGAACTGTCAAAAAGCATGAAGGTAGTTACCATAAGATCAGACAATGGTGGTGAGTTCAAAAATCAGAAGCTGGATTCTTTCTGCATAAACAAAGGCATCAAGAGGCAATTTAGCATTGCTAGAACACCTCAACAGAATGGAGTGGCAGAAAGAAGGAATAGGACACTCATTGAAGCTGGAAGAACTATGCTGTCTGATTCCAAACTTCCAGTTATCTTTTGGGCTGAAGCTGTATCCACTGCTTGCTATGTGCAAAACAGGGCCTTGGTTGTCAAGGCACACAACAAGACCCCTTATCAGCTGTTTAATGGAAGACCTCCCTTAATTGACTTTTTCAGACCTTTTGGGTGTCATGTTATCATCTTGAACACCATTGACAATCTTGGTAAGTTTAGTGAAAAGGGTGATGATGGATACTTTGTGGGTTATTCCTTAAACAGTAAGGGATATAGGGTCTTCAACAAGAAGACAAGCAAAATCACAGAAAATCTTCATGTGAATTTTCTTGAAGACAAACCTGAAGATGTTCAAACAGGTCCTGACTGGTTCTTTGATATAGATGTACTTTCCAAGTCCATGAATTATGTACCTGTTGTCTTGCAGAACACTAACATTTCAGGTACTCAAGAAACAATTGATGCTGAGAAGTCACCTCTGAGGTACATGAATGTACCCTCATTGTTTCCTAGTGAAGCTGATAAATAAGAAGATAATTCTGCTTCAGGAAAAGAACAGCCAATCTCATCCCCTGCTATAACTGAAGGCAGTGGAATGGCTGAAAGTAGTGGAATCCTGGATTCCCCTGCTAGAGGAATTGATTCCTCTTTCACAAAGGATCATGATGCTAATGAGATTACTGATGCAGAAAGAGAATCCCCACTCATCTCATCATCTACACCCATAAATGATGGTCCTAACATATCCAGCAGTGGAAGCAGAATCATCAGGAGTGGAGGCCCTAGTTATTCAGAGCTTCATTCTGCTCACAAGCACCCATCTTTAGGTCATGCTGTCTCATTTGGAAGTTCCTTTGAGGACTTCTTTCCTAATCAAAATAGCCCCATCAATTCTGATTTGGAAGAAGATGAAATAGAAGTCATCATGCAGCCTACCTATAGAATCAATAAGGATCATCCTATCTCTCAGATCATTGGTGATCCTGAAGCTCCCAGACATACAAGGTATACAGCAAAGGAGCACAGCTTCATTGCTAACATCACCATGAAGTTCAATCATGACAACATGCAATGTTGTCTGTTTACTGCATTTTTGTCACAAGAAGAGCCAAAGAAGATTTTTCAGGCTTTAAATGACCCAAGTTGGGTTGAAGCTATGCAAGAGGAGCTCTTACAATTTGACATACAAGAGGTTTGGATTCTGGTTGATTGTCCCAAATGGGCAAGGCCTATTGGGACCAAGTGGGTACTCAGGAACAAAAAGGATGAAAGGGGAATAGTTGTCAGGAACAAGGCAAGGTTAGTAGCACAAGGGTATACTCAGGAAGAAGGGATTGATTATGAAGAGGTGTTTGCTCCAGTAGCAAGGATTGAAGCTATTAGATTATTCCTTGCTTATGCCTCATTCATGGACTTCACTGTTTTCCAGATGGATGTGAAAAGTGCCTTCTTATATGGAACCATTGATGAAGAAGTCTATGTCATGCAACCACCAGGGTTTGAAGATCCAGAACATCCTGACAAAGTATACAAGGTGAAAAAGGCCATGTATGGCCTTCACCAAGCTCCCAGAGCCTGGTATGGTACTCTTTCCAAATATCTCCTAGACAATGGATTCAGCAGGGGGAAGATTGATCAGACCCTGTTTACCAAGAAACAAAAGGGTGACCTTCTGCTAGTACAAGTCTATGTGGATGACATCATTTTTGGATCAACCAACTCCATGCTTAGCAAAGAGTTTTCCAAATTGATGCAGGATAAATTTCAAATGAGTGCTATGGGAGAACTAAACTTCTTTTTGGGGTTACAAGTTCAGCAGCGGAAAGATGGGATATTTATCTCACAGGACAAATATGTAGCTGAGATTGTAAAGAAGTTTGGCATGTCTGATGGGAAGAAGGTGTCCACTCCCATGGACAAGGATCATCCATGGGGCAAGGATGGTCCTGGAAAGCCTATAGATGTCAGGAATTACAGGTCTATGATTGGGTCTCTTATGTATCTCACTGCTTCAAGACATGACATCATGTTTGCAGTCTGCTTATGTGCAAGATACCAGGTGTCACCAACAGAGTGTCACTTATTTGCTGTGAAAAGGATTTTTAGGTATCTAAAATGTCATCCCACCTTAGGACTCTGGTATCCAAAGGAGTCACCATTTGAGCTGATAGCTTATTCAGATAGTGATTATGCTGGTGACAACAATGATAGGAAGTCTACAACAGGGGGATGCCAATTCTTGGGGAGCAGGCTTATATCTTGGCAATGTAAGAAGCAGACTATCATGGCAACATCCACAACTGAAGCTGAGTATGTAGCAGTTGCTGCATGCTGTGGTTAAGTTCTTTGGGTGCAAAATCAATTGCTTGATTATGGGTACAACTTTCTTAAAACCAAGATATTTATTGACAACAACAACACTATTTGCATCATAAAGAACCCTGTTTTTCATAGCAAAACCAAGCACATTGAAATTAGACATCACTTTATCAGAGATTGTTTTGAAAAAGGACTGATTGTCCCTGAGAAAATTGATACAGAACTTAATGTTTCTGATCTTTTAACAAAAGCTTTTGAGGTAGGGAGGTTTCAGTATCTGGTTGCAGGTATTGGAATGGTTACTCCTTAAAATCTGATGTCTATTTTGTCATGTGTAATCAGGGTTTCTTCACTGCTGTTGTTGTATAATTGTTAGTCAATTTTACCATTTCTTTCATTCCACTGCTTTTTAACACTGATTCCCCTGCCTGGGATTCATTCCCCTGCCAAGAGGATTTTTCTCTTAAGCAGGGTGTGTTCTGTTTACAAAAGTGGTTTTATGTGGTTTTAGACTAACAATGCAGAGGTTCTTATGGTGCATACTATTCTTGTTGGTGAATCAGGTATATACTCTATGATTCAGGGGAGGTTAGGTCAAACCTTTAGGATTCAGAGTATTCTTAGGATACTCATATATGATTCTAGATCATATCCATTGGTGAGTGGGGGTTCAGGGTAATGATGACTTGCTGCACAGCTTGTCTGAACTCTGAAACCTTGAGGCACTGTAGTGTGTGTTTACATTTCTTTATTCAAGCAGCTTGCTGTTCAAAATACAGATGTGTGGCACACATTGCCAAGACTAACTGACCATAGGTAAGGGACAAGGTTGGGATGGTGACTGGGGTATGCATGATTTCTTGGGATTACCTGGTGTAGGGGGACTTATGTATTAACTTTTTGTATTGGGACCATTGCTGAATAGAGGACTCTTGAGATTCTATGTATCTATCTTGTGTATACAAGTGTGTGCATTAGAGCAGAGCTAGTTAGCATTAGTCCTTCCATGACTAGTTTAATACCCCTAGGAAAGTTTCCCCTGCTTTTATCTTTATTCCCCTGCCTTCACAACATTCCCCTGTTTGACCATTGACCGACAATACCGTTACCCTGTTCATAGCCGTTGGGCCTGCTTGCTTCAATTTTGGTTAGGGAATATTTTATTCTTTTTAAAAGATATTTAAGGCGCTTTCTTCGTTGATTGGTAATCTTTTCCTTCTATTTCAAATATATTAATTTTTTATCAAGATTTATCCTTGATATTTTTGCAATTTGAAAATTTTGGTCCAATCACAGCCCTTCAATTTGTCTATATAAACTTAATTCCCTTTACCAACAGGTCTACAAATCTCTCTCGACCTAATCCCACTTACCTCCCATCTCTATAAACCTCTAAACTATTTTCCAAATTCATCATGACCCTTAAAATTGCTCCTAATCATAACCAAATTGCTTTGCTTCATGATGAACCAGCCGAGTTTGCTGAGGCTGTGGCCTTTCTAAAGTCTTCGTACTTCAGAGTGGCCCTTCTCATCAATCCTCGCATTTATACCTCACACATTCAACAGTTCTGGTCTAAAGCCATGACCAAAACAGTGAATGGAGAGGTCATAATTCAAAGCACAGTTGATGGTCATTCCAAGGTAATCACACTTGCCTCCATCAGGGAGAATCTCCTCCTTGATGATGAGGATGGAATAACCAACTTTTCTGAGGCTAAAATTTTTGAAGGTCTTGATAAATTGGGGTATAAACTTTCTGAAAATCAAAAATTAAAGTTTGCTAAAGGCCAGTTTGCCCCTCATTGGAAATTTTTTATTCATACTATTATGCAATGTTTGTCACCCAAAACCACTGCTTTTAATGAGGTTGGTAGTGAGATAGCTTCTGCCCTGATCTGCTTTGCAACAGGAAGGAAGTATTGTTTTTCTCAAATGATTTTTAAAGGCATGGTTAAAAATGTTTCAAGCACCTCAAAGTTTTGTATGTATCCAAGGTTTATAGAAGTTTTGCTGAATATGAGTGATCATGGTCCCATTACACACATAAACTATTTTTCAGCAACCAAACACACAACCAAACTTTTCACCACATTACTTGCACCATCACCTTTGTTCTCTGGCAGAAACATTCCATTCACTTCAATTATGCTAGACCAAATCAGACGGGAAGAAGCCAAAAATCAAACAGCCATAAATCAACCTGCTGAATCCCCTGCCAAGAACCTACCACCTGCTGATCCACAACAAGAAAGGCGTTCAAAATCCAGGTTTGCCAGGTCTCCCTTGCCTGGTGAATCTTCACAAGCAGCAGAAAGGAGAGTCTCCAAGAGTTTGGAGCAACCTGGGGGTTTGGCTGCCACTACTGTCTCATCCTCAAGGGGTGAGCAGGATAGTGACACCATCAATAAGTCCTCTCCCCCACTCCATGATATCCGACAAGGGGAGAAATTCCCTTCTAGGATTGAGAGCAGTATGAAACCTTTGACAAATCTGGAATTGACGAAAATGTGCATGAGTTTGAAAAGGCAGAATGCACAACTAGTACAAGATGTCAAAAAGCAAGGTCTGGTTATCTCTCACCTAGAAACCAGACTTGCTACTCTTGAGGGGAGGAGAAAACCCAGACTGATTCTTTCCACAGATGAGGATGCTTCCAAAGGGGAGGAAATTCCACACACAAAAGGATCTACTGAGTATTATTCATATCCTGGTGGGGAGCATGGAAAGATAACAAGGGCTAAGAAAGGAATGAAGAGAGAAAGTGCTGATAAGGGAAGTGACAAGGGGAGTGCAACCAAAGATATTGCTCAAACATTGCTCACCATGGGCAATCAAGAAGAAGCCCCTGCTTCAAAAGTTTCCCCTGCCATTGCTGATCCCACTGCTGTAAGTTTATCCCCTGCTAAGAACATTACTCAAACATTTGTTAGGAAGAACAGAAAGCAACCAGCTCAGAAGGGGATAACAATCAAAGAACCTGCATCTAAAGCAAAACCAGCACCAGCAGTGGATCCAAAAGACAAAGTAAAAGGAATCATGGTGCAACATCCCAAGAGAAAATACAAGCATCTGACTCCTGAACAGCAGAAGGTCCAAGAAGCACATGATGCACAAGTATCTCTCAGGCTACAACAAGAGGAAATGGATATGCAGGATCAAAGGATGGAGAAGATGAGGCCCAAAGATATGCTAAAACAGGTTGAGATTATGCATAGGGAACTAGATGACAGGGTACCTCATGTTGGAGAGTTTCTTGATCAATGGGAGAAGGAGTTGAAAAATGCTCCTTTGGAAGACAGGTATGAGTTGACTTGCCTTGTTTACAAATATCAAACTGAATATCTGGAAAGAAGGGCAATGCAAATTCAGAGTGAGAAGTATCGAACGTCAGAGAAAGGGCAACTTGATCACTACAAAGTTCTGCTTAAAAGGCATAGAAAGTGGAAGGATGGTGACTTCAGAGATATGAGCTTTGAAGCCATAAAGAGAGCAGTCAGACCAGTTCTAAAGTTGTATGATGTGGAGGATTGGATGACTATCAACACTCCTGAGGAAGCTGAGTATCTTAGGAGACAAAGTGAAGTGCTACAGAAAGCTAGAGCAACAAAGAAAAGAAAAGCTGGAGAGACTACACAAGCAGGTGCATCATCCCAAACAGGGGCATCGCACCAAGCAGGTGAAAGTTTTCCAGAAGTACTTGAGAAGTCTGTACTTAATGCACAAAGAGCAGCAAAGAGACTCAAGAGAATGGAGCAAGTGGGCATAATCACTAAAGAGTCTCAAGGGCCATCAAATGATGAAATTGATAAACAGCTGATTTTGCAGGAAAATGGTGAAATCTCACCTAGTGAACTTGGAAAGAAGTTTGCTATTATAGAGTATGCTGTTTATGAGCACAAAGGGAGAACTTGGTGGAAGCTTACAAGGGCTGACAATACAGCACAGACATTTCTAAGTCTAGATGTCATGTTTCAAATTTTGGATAGTGAAGACTTAGAAGATCTGTGGAAAATATTGAAGAAAACGTTTGCTGCAAAACCTCCTACCATGGATGGTGTGGAGAAGGATTGGGTAATCTGGGAGTGCATGCATAGAATGTATGAACATGAATTATTTGATCCTCTATTTGATGCAGTGAATAAAGGAGATTTGGTGTATTGGAAGCTATTTACAAATTCTGGGGTTTATGAGGTAGTAATGGAAGGTGTGAGTGTTTATTTACTCAATCATAGGTATTATCCCTTCTCTTAGGAAACCTTGAAGAAGTTAGCACAGGCTAAGTTAATTGTTGATGCCAAAAAGCCTGTTGCTTATGATCTGGTAAGAATGGTTCATAGTCAGATTTGGCCAGAGAGTTTGTAAGCATCCTCATCAACTAGCATTTATTCAGAAACTTGTCTTTTAGGGGAAAGCACAAGTTTAGGGGAGGATTGTTGGGAATAAATCTATGCTTACTTGTTTCCCATGCTAGTTGATTATTCATACCCCTGCTAGAGTAAGTTCCCCCTGCTAAATAACAAAGGCAGGGGGATCCGTTCCCCTGCTGGAGTCAAAGGCCCTGCCGTCAAGATAAACATGGAATAGATTTTTACGCGTTTCAGTTATTATTCCTTAATACTTTCCATAGTTTGTTAGTAGTGATCTTGTACGTGGGTCCTTGTATCTATAAAAGGACTCACTAGGTTAGCATGCAAAGTGTGTCTTTCTCATTTCGTTTTTCATTATTATTACTTTAAGGTTTTGTAAACCCTAATACCACTTTGGGTATTCGTATATCTTTGATATATTAAAGTTCAACGTTTGAATCTCATTTGTTCTTGTGCTAAACATTACATTCCGCATCTTGTTTAGTTACTTTGCTTTGCAAAGTTTCTCTAGTGTTAGATTGAATTCTTTCTCTCTATCACAACCCTTAAACAAGCTATTAAGGTTTAAGATCTGACTTTGGGATCAACACGCTTGCTCAAACGGCATATTTTCTAGGGCCAAAAAAGTTTTATAGATCACCCCTATTTACGACAGCATGTTTCACGCGAAACCCCGTTTATGACAGCAAATTTAGGCCATGAAACCCCCTATTTTTACTACAAATATCATGTCCAAACTACCTATATGTGACAGCAAGGCAACCAAATTGTGCCTTATATCAATGTGCAAACAACAAACAAACAGGTAAATGATAATCAGATATTTACGAAGCTTTTCATACTTTTTGGATTAGTTAAAGCCATCCTAGCAAGGTTCTCATTAGCCATTATTTTCTTAAAGCACAACCTCGTTAAACACGTCGTTACCAAGCGCCAAGTTAAACTTATGGACAGTTCTACATTTGGCTCAACCCAACCACCCGATGCTATTTTACTCATCTGACCACCGGGCGAAAGTGTCAGCTTAAGCAATTCCTCTCTAAACTTCATCTCCCCACTAACAATATTCGTATGTATGCCTCATTTCTGGAGCAATGTCTCCACCTGCACTCCTTTTAACCCCTCTGATGATTACACTACAGAAACACTGAAAAGGACTTCAAATGTTATTGAGCTCCATTGTATGGGATTACCTTGCATACTTTTTCCAACCAATTGGTGATCTTCCAAAGCTGGAATGTTTAGTTTGTCGAGATCAGCTTTTGTTCCTATCTCAAACTACTCTTGTTGCTCTTGGCTTTTTCCCTGTATAATAACTTAATACTTCATTTTTTCTTACGAAGCTAATTTTTTGTAATAATAAGCATCAACTGAAATTTTTTAGCTAAGATCAGTAAAAAAATCACATATATTCACCTTATCCTTTAATTACTGAAGTATATAACTTCAAATCACACTACAAATCAAAACCTTGCTATCACTAATTCAAAGCGGCTTAAAAACACCATCATAACTCACACTTATAGGGCGTTTTGGCTATGAATTCAATGGTTTACAGAGTTATCTAAAAACATGTTCCAAAACTCTAAACGAAGCCTGTATTTATATTTTTTACTCAGGTTCATCATAAACTAATCAATCTTGAGCCAAAAGTTATAAAGAGATGTTCCAATAATTTAGATTTCAAACTTAGGAACAAGTCATATTGGTATTGAATAATTTCATGCATCATGAACAGACAAAGGACACTTGATTTGAAGTGATAAAATTAGATGTATTAATTTCATACACCATGACCATCAAGTAATTTGGATAAAACGCACTGCAAAAGTAATAAAACCTGTATCATATAGCAGGAGCCGATACGATTGGAACGGAAGTCATTATCCATACAAGAATAGGCAGTCGCCTAGGTGGATATAATTTGGAAAATCAGATTCAGATGAATCAAATTAACGGGGTGTGAGCGTGTTGTGGAGATATGAATCAGAATACCCAAATTCATAGATTGCTAACACGTGTGGTTGTAAAGCAGTGAAAGATGAGAGGAAGGAGCAGAGTGAAGAGGAGCAACAAAGACATGTAATTTGTGTAAAAGGATGTATATGAGGCGTGAAATCATCGCTTTTCACATATGGAAAAGGGTCAAAGACTTATAATAATATTATCCAAGGATATTATAGAATGGATAATTAGTAACAAACCTAAACTTTAATTTTTTATTATTTTCCGCACCGTTTTCAACGTGGTATCTTTTAAGGAAGAGATTTTTTGTTATTAAGAAAAAAAAGCTTTCATAAAGAAATAAATCAAAATGTTATTTGGTTGAAGACAGTGTTTTATACTTGCTACAATAGTGATTTCACAAACCTCTATGATCTTGTTTTCCTTCCATTGGTCCGAACTATTAGCTTTTGACTTAGCTGTAGAAAGTTTAAAAAAAGATGATCAGAAACACATATAGATGACTACAACAATTATAGTTAACACAACAAAAAGGAGACTATTGCAACCTATGGAAGTTTGCATTGGCATTAATGGAACTTTCAACTTCTATGACACAGTCAACTTCATCTTTTTGACTTATAATTAGTGCTTTAGCTTAGCTTTTGTTTGGACTTAGACATGTTTCCTACTACATGACGATCATCCAGATATCATGTAGCAAGCAGCAAAGGAATTAAATATACATATAAACAAACTTCCTAATCACCACATTTCCACTGAATGTGACAAATTTTATAAAGATCTATGTACTAACAGGAAGGTGGGTAAATACATGTAATTGTACATTGAATCGAATGCCAAAAGAAACGTATAAAGGAACCATCATTCCTATGCCTTCAACTACTCTTTTTCCTTCCGTCTAATTCGGATGCTTCGACTACTTTTAATGCATATTGATCTGTCAATTATACAACAATTATATAGGTAACACATCATTTTTAAGGCCTAACAAATAACGAATCAATAGTCAGTAGTAACGGCTAGAGCAACGCAACTATAAGAACGTTTAACTGGTGAAAGTTGTGTAAGAGGTGAATGATATTTTCCGATCATTTTCAAAACTTGCCAAGCGCATACATCTACACCAAATTTGTACATTTGCTGAAAACTAAATAAAAATCATAAATCGACTTTAGCTCTCTATTTATGTAGGTGGTTGAAACTATTTTATAAACATGTAGACACTTTTGGTAACCTGTTCCATTTGTCTAAAGGGAAGGGGATTTATAATTTTATAAAAGCTACAAAACTCTACCTCAGATTTTCAAATGACTTTTCGGTTCGCCACTCATTAACTTTTATTCGGATAAATCAAATACGATGTGCAATCTGGGTAAGTTTGGTAGCTTAAGACCTCTGTATATAATGAAGAACAAAAGTATACAAGTTGTTCTATGGATTGGTCATAAAATATGATGTAATTTATACACCAAATCAAGAATATCTAAAACGAAACAATGGGTCGAATTATTATAAGTATTTTAATTTGTTATCACTAAAAGATTCTGCTCCAAATCAGAGAACTGCACGTGTGGGTGTTTGGAGTTTGCCAAACATTAGGATTTACGTTACTTAATTCTATAGAGTTTTTGATCAAATTAGGCTTGGTCAATCGTGAACAAAGAAACTAAAAAAATAATAGGGTGAAGTGGAGTTGCACCCATTTCGATCAGTACTATATTCCCATTTTGATCCCAAGATCTGTATGCGTTGGTAAAAAATAAAATAATAATATTCGAAATGGCTGAAAACGGACGAATACAAGCCTTGTAATGTATGATGTATTAGTCCTATCCAAGAGAACTGAGAACCGTAATGTGTGATGTACCTTCAAAAGGGCCAATGGTATTATGATGTTGCACGTAATATCAGAGAAGGACATGTATGACTGTATCAGCTATGAACAGTTTCAATAGAGATCTAAAAGACGTCTAAAATTTCGTACTCGTAATCTACATGACATGGAGACTTCGTGTTCAAACAAAAATCTAAAAGGTGAATCTCGTGGTTTCAAGTTGAGCCAACTTCAATCTACACATTGATACATATGTTAATTTAAACACACATCTATAAACTCAAGTATGGGGCTTACATAATTTGACATGGGGGTTTAACAATCTTGTCATGGAATTACATAGTTAGTAATGAGCTTTATTAGAAAAGGTTTCAAAAAACAAAAGTTTATGAAGCATGTCTTACCGAATGTTCAGGTAAAAAAGATTGTTTTCTAGTCATGAAGATTAAAAAAAACTTACTTTATACAAAATCAGAAGAGAGCGCAGGCACGTACAACGAACACCTTAGATGACAGAACCCAATAACTCTATTCTCTGTGTTTTCTCTTTTGCACAAGCCCTCAATTCAGATCTGATAAGGGGCTTTGTGATGCTTCACTTTTACTGTTCCACGCACCTATAAACAATCCAATACGTTAATTTCTCTCAAATTGATAATATAAAGAGTTCTCAGATCTTGGGCAAATAACTGAAATAGCATTTTATTTAGTTGTCGTGAGGCCGTGGAATTATTATGCACCTTGGTTTTCAACGCCGCTTGATCCCACATGTTCGGTCTCCGCATCATTGCTGCGTGATCAAATTACCTGCCACTTTTATGTCAGATGCGTGATCAATGTCAAGATCTAGCCCTAAAATTAAAATACAAAAAATGAGGGTGAGTTAGTGGAATGATTATTGGCCAACAGGATTAGAGAAAGCAGTCCTAGAATTAAGATATATTTCTTACTTGGTGCGCCGTTAAGTTTTTCAATTGCTTACCAAGCAAGATAAAAAAGCACCAACTGAATGCTCAAACCAAGAATCTACTTCTACATGATACACCATGTGTGATAACCCTATCACAACTGAACACTTTATATAAAATGTTAAGGACTAAAAGCTGAATATGATACGACGAAACATGGTACTGGTTATATATCTGCACATAAATACAGCTAGCTGGTAGTTGAAAAATAACTTGCTATTTATTTTAACATAATAGATTCACTAACCCAAGAATAAGCATATCCTAAAGAAGAGACAGAGAGAGAGCAGATACCATATGCGGTGACATGGTTGGATAACATAATCTTCTTGACTCATACCGTTAGGAATTCTTGCTTCTTCCTGAACCTCATCAGCACTTTAAATTGTGTTCCGAGTAGCCTGATCAAAATATTTCATGATCAGTTATAATTTCTCATGTGCAAAAGTTGCTTCTAAACTCGCTTGTTACCTTGTACTATATCTTCTATAATATACGAAGCGTTGCATTTGTACCTTTGCTTAAGTAATCATACAAAGAAGCAATAATCTCTAGGACTAATCAAGTAATAAAATAAATAACTAACTAAAAAGCTTTCAACGATAGTAATTCAACAGAATGCACTTTGATTATAACGTTTTCACTGACCAAGATTTAGTTCAACATCTAACCTCAGATTTCCCATGGCTACTCTTTCTGAATTGAAGAGGCTTTTGTCCGAAGGGGTCAGTCTTTTCTTTCACCCCATATAAAAAAAGGCGCGAAGAGCGTTGCAGATGTCCAGGACGGACACGACTTCTTCCAACGCTAGAAGACCACTGGAAGACAACCGGACCAGAGCATGTCGTGAAAGAAGCCAATGGGTGAGGCGTGCTTCGACCTTGTATATAAGAGCAACCATAAGTATCTAAAGACTGAATGCGATAATCGCAGAGTAAATTTTACCTTTACGGAAAACATAATAGATTATGGAGGCACATAATCGACTCATTAGATAATCATTGAAATAGAAAAGAGAAGTACACATGTATACATACTGTCTCAGCTATCTATGAAGCCACTACATCAAAATTAGTAAAATATGTGGCGCCAAGCTGAGCTCTTTGTAGCATCCTTAATACTCCTTTCATGACGATCTTAATTAGCACAATTAAATAAATTATACAGCCACAATTTGAAATATTGCACGAGTCACATACCTCTTTGTAAATTGAACAAACCGAGGAGACTTTCCCACGGGGATCTCATCACATTAGACATACTCCTCTCCATGCTTCCTATTTGAATCATCCATAACCCCCTTCAATTGCTTGATCACTCAAACTGCAGTATACATCAGATTAGAACACTTGAAATTAATTTCAAATGGCCACACACATGACATGAACAAACATGCATTATCATACTCGCAATATTCATAGTAATAAATATTTAGAAAACCAAAAAGTACAACATAATAAGTAATTCGCAAGAAAAACAATTATGAATCTTGATCCTCACAAAACACAGAACAATAATGTTCATCAAAGAAAAAACCACATGACGACAAAAGTTTATTTTAAAATCTAACTCAGTAACGATATAAAAACTGACAAAAACTAAAAAAATAGAAATTGTGGCCATCAGGGTTGATTCAAGCATTATTCTATGTGTCATGGTCATTTTACTACACATCCTTTCTAGTTGATTCACCAATCATGAACGTATCATTAGCGTTGTTATAATGGTTAATGAACAAATGGATGAAGCTAATAGAGTTTGGTTTAAGATTGCAGCAAATAATTATGTTATATACATAATACTTTCGTCGCTAGGCACATCCTTCAATATGCGAACAATACTAAGTTACCTAAAGTTTCTAGATCATATTTGGATCATTTGGTTTCTTTTGCAATATCCTGAGGTAAAAGATTTCATACCTGATCAAACATCCATAGGTGCCAAGCAGTTTGTTTGGAGCTCCTCATACAATGGTGTCAATCCAGACATGATTTAGGCTAATGACTGCATAACAGAATAAACAGCGAGCACCTTGTTGAATAATTCTTGACAAGAAAAATAATTTTAGCTAAAAGAATTTAGAAGTCCAAATAGAAATCCCTAAAATACCTTTCTCTCGGACATTTTATCAAACATGTTCCACTCAGCCTTCAAATCACATGCCTGTTAAACATGTACAATAAATGAATCAAAATTATCAAATGCAAATACATAATATTTAAAAAATTAATTATTAAAATACATACTACTGTAAAAATTTAGACTTAAACCTAACCTAAAATTGTGAGTGATTTGTGAATATGACGACTGATGTCTAGCAGATATTGGTGCAGCAGCCTAATTGGTCACCAATGCCAGCTACATAATCTGCGACAACAACATCCTCTTCTTTTTATTCCTTTGCCTCTTCCTCTTCTAGCTCCGTGTAGAAAAAGAGATCAACCTGCAAAATCAAATCATCAAACTTATAGCCAACTCAACAAAAGAAAGACCAAAATTAAACAATTAAACCCATCTATAAAAATAATTAAAATAATAATGAACTTCAAAACACTAAATTTATCGGAGGCATTTGCCATGGATCAACTAACTTTCAACAGTGAAATCAAATAATCCGAATCAAATGACAAAAAGAGACGCGGCCTATGATTTATTATTATGATCATCAACCAAGGATGCCAAAATTATATTAGAAGCAAATAGAAAAGAGGAATGCTAGAGCCACAAAAAAATTCATACAAAACGTTTTACAAAATGATGTGTCATATGATTAGTGGTGTTTCATATTTACTTTTCAATTCTCTCTCATATGTGTAACCAATAGTTTACAAGATACATCATTATGTGGATTTTATTTTGTAAACCTTTTGTGGTTTTAGTTTTTCCCAATAGAAAATAACCTATGATTTGTGGATGCTGTAACTGGATCTCGCGTGTAGATGATTGGTGTTCTAGTTTTTTTTGGACAGGGTTATGAGACAGGGATCGGGTAAAAATATTGAGCCCAAAATAGTGCTAACGTGGATTTATATAATGCCATGTGGCATATCCCTCCTCTTATATATAATGTAAAGATATATATATATATATATATATATATATATAGGGGTGAGTTATATGCAGAACCTATTTTTGGTGCAGAACTCTACAGAACTATTTTGGACCAATAAAAAATTAGTATTATTAAACATTTTTTATTAATTCAAAAGGGTAAAATAGTAAAACATATTTTCAATTTATTTTTGATTTTATAATTAAAAAATGTTTTTTAAATTACTTAATTTTTGAAATTTCAAATTTATTTATTTATATATTTATTTTATTTTTTAGCATTGATGTTCTAAAAAAATAAAGTGCATATATGTTTTTTTTTGTATGGTAAATCTACATATGTTCTTGCGCATAATTGTTTAGACATCAAAACTGTTTTGTGCAAAAATGTTATTTGCATATAAGTTTTCAGTGTACATCTTTTGATCTTTAAAATTGATAATAAAAAACCTGAACGCATACATGTAACTTTTAAATGTATAACAAAATTAAAATATAAATAGTATACACAAAATAAATACAAAACAAAACACAATTCAAATACAAATATATCTTCT
>JANFOE010000981.1:0-162500 GCA_025667525.1 Glebionis coronaria | reverse complement strand
TTTTGGAAATCTATGTCTAATTATCACTAAGCACGTAAAAAGGTAAAAATAATATCTCTATGTAACCGTACTAGTCTAAAAACATATTGCAAATACCAATTACAATGCTAAATGTACAACCAAGTAATGCACAATAGTAAAAATACAAAAAATGTAAAGTAAATGAAAGTAGAGGGACTGAAATTGTAAATGCAGAAAATGGAAGGACTGAAAATGTAAAATTAACCAACTAATTACCACACTTAAAAAAATTACCGAACTTGAAATTGAATTCTAAACAACCCTAACAAGATCGGGGACTAATTTGCAAAACCTAACATTTTTCTAACCAATTAAAACAAAGTAAACACTTTCCTAATTTTTAGGGACCAAAAAGTAATTAACAAAAGTTTTTAGTTAAGAAAACGGGCTTAGGTAGTGATTAAGTTGTATCTTGAGATTTAGTGCACCAAATAAGCTGAAGCTTATTTCAAAATTTTGCAAATTCAAAATGACCTAGCCAGTTCCAAGGAAATAAGCTAAAGTGAACTAAAACTCCATTAAGCACTTTGGGAATAAGCTACTTTTAAGAGACTGGCTTATTGGAATAAGCACCAGAGGTGAATTTGTCACAGATGATTAAAAGCTCAAATAAACAGCACCTATCCAAGAAAATCTGAATTTCACCCAAGAAATAAGCCAGAAAAGCCAATAAGCACTTTTGAGCTTATGTTGACCATCTTTGACCAAAATTGACCAAGTTTGACCAAAGTCCAAACTTATTTTTGACTTGTTAAGCTGAATTGTGAAAGAAAATAAGCACTTTTATGAAAGGAATAAGCCATAATGGAAATTAAGCTATCATAGAAACCTAAGCTTATTATAGAGACTTTTAGGGGCTTATTTCTCACTCAAATCTTAGAACTTTATAAAGTGGCTTATATATTCTAAAAGCCAGGATGTTAAGCTTTACCTACAACCAAAAATCACTTTCTAGATCCAAGTAATGAACATTTTATGCTGGTTTAAAATTGACATGTTTTAAGCTACTAATCTGACCCAAAGTTTTTAACTACCTTTTGCCTGTTTGAAAAGGAGTTTGACTTTCAAAACTTGAAAAAAATACTTGTTATCAGTTTGTAAGTGTATAATTACACCTTTTATCATGTTTTACCAACTAAATCAAAATTAAGCTATAGATCCAAATACTGGTTATTAAGCTAAGACATAATTATGCTAAGTAAACTATTCAAGCTAACAGATTAAAGACAACAATTTATCAAGACTAATCATGTAAAACCCACATGCTTTTACCATGAACAGTATACTTAGGATCGCACGTACATGATTAAAACTTTCTTTTTTTTAAGATGAACACGTATCATGAATATTAATTACAAGAATTACGTACGTGTTATTACACGATAAGTATTAAATACGTGTTAGTACACAATAATTATTAACAATAATAATTATAATCACGAACATAAAATCATGAACATGAAATCACGAACAGATAACTATGTACCTACGTAATTATTAATACGACGAATGTCGTTACGTACAAGTAATTATAATGACATGAATAATTAATAACTACGTAACACGTAAACACGAACATTTAACACGATTATTATTATTACGTATAGTTAAATTAACACGACAAGTAATTACGTACTTAATGTTACGTGTAACACGCATGAGAATAACTATATAATTCACGACATTTTAAATACACGAATACGCTTAACATTTTTAGTCGTGTGTTAGTTAAATAAGAGGTTTAGGGCTGTTTTGGGCCGTATAGACAAGAGGTTTAGGGCTGTTTTGGGCCGTATAGACAAGAAAGAAAAGAGGAAGGACTTGGGCTCAAGGCCCAAGTGGTTTGCTCGGCTTAAACAAGAAACAGACGGGGGTGTAGTGTTTATTTTTGACAACACAAAAATCAAGATAAAACCCTAAAACATAGAACTCGCCGTCACTTTTTCCTTTCCCCTTTTTCTTCTTCTTGTAGTGGGTTTTCAACACCAAGAACAAGAACAAAAAACCGCCTTTGATCCAGGAAAGCAAGATGTGATTCGTGTTTGTTGTTCCAAAAACCCTAAAACATGTGTAAGTAAACCCTAATCTTGTTTTATTCTATTTTCTTAGATTAATTAATCACGAATCCATGGAATATGATCTAAAACATGTTAAAAAGAAGTAATTATAAAGGGGGGGTTCATTTTGGTGTCGTTGTGGTTGTTTGGCACACAAACCAAGAGTCTGACCACCAGTCGCAACCCTATTAGGGTTTTGGCTTGGTTTGTGCTAACGGTGGCGTCCAACGAGCAAGCAGGGGAAACCACTGGTTGCGGCCAGTGGTGTGATTGTTCTAGCAGTGGGAACCGAGACCACCCAGGTCTCGATGGGATATTATAACAAGCAGGGGAACACAGAACTGCCAGGGGGAACTGGCAGTTAAAGGGTTGTTTGGTTTTGGGTTTATAATCAGTTAAGGGTGCGTTTGTTTGGTAGTTTAATAAACAAATTAAGGGGCTGTTTGGTTCGGCTTATATGTAAAAACAACACGGTTTTCACGGGTTCGGTTTACGACACGTTTTCATAAAATAATACACGGTTTCAGGTGATTACTTTTACAAGTCTACTTAGATTTATATGTATATTAATTACAAGGTAATTAAATTAATAAATCATGACTTATTATTACAAGATTAATTAAATTAATTTAACATGCTAGATAATTAATTTAATTAAAACATGGACTTAGTTTTATTAATATTAATTAATAATACATGATTTTAACCTAAGTAATTTATTATTTAATTTAGACTATAGTAATTAATTAATTATTAAACATGACTTATAATTAATTAATTATCATGACTTAGGTTATATTAATATTAATATTAATACATGTTTTATCCTAAGTATATTATACGCTTAATTTAATTAAATCATGTTTATATTTAATTAAATCTTATAACCTATAGTTTATGTAATATACATGTTATAATTAATAAACTATACTATTAATCACATGACTTAGTATAATTAATCAGTAAAACTAAGCTTATATTATTAGCATATAAATTCAGCTTATTTCTATTTTTATAAACTCATTTATTTTAAGAAGCTAATTTAATTATGGAAACTTTCTATTTTTAGAAACTTATATATTTTAAGTTGTAAATCTATTTTTGGAAACTTTCTATTTTTGGAAACTTTCTATTTTAAGAAACTTTCTATTTTAAGAAACCTATTATTCTTAGAAAGTTACTTATTATTACACAACAAGTATAATAATACAAGAAATACAAGTAATACTTAATTAGAATATACAGAATACACGATAAACACAGTATAACGTTAAAAATCAGTAAAACAAGACATGAACATATAAAACAAGCTAAAACATGATACAAAACCAGTTACATACTCAGTAATCAGAATACTTATACATGTATCCTATGTATTTATGTAGCATTAGTGATACCGAAGTAGGACTCTCTTCCGTTCGTCTTCTTCGTTCACTGGACACAAGGTACGGATTCTCCGTCCTTTCAGTATGGACATTCTTTCCTTATTAGGATTCCCCGTATGCAACCAATTGTTTTCCCTAGTAGATGTTTTATATGTTTTGATTGCATATGTTTAATTAGAATACCTAAAGCCATATACATGCATGACTAGTTTCACCTAGTTATGGGGGTACCATAACCATAACACTAGATGCACTGGTGTTATGACTTCCCCACGGCAGAGTGATTGCTCGTGGCGTCCCTTTCAGCTTTTGGCCATGTTATTATTATTATCAGGTGGGGCTTATGGGTGCATCCTAGTTTACATGTTTTCAGCAGATTATTCAGTGTGAATGTGGTGTGTGCCTTGCATCCTTCACAAGGAGCTGATCCCTCCTACCCAAAACCAGTATATTAAATTAGAGGCAGCCCCTCTAATTTGCATGACGAGGTCACCCCTCAAAGTATTCATGCACGTTGATATTCCATGACCAATATTGGCTAATGGTAAAATATGTTAAACAGTTTTCACAAGATAAACATAAGGCTTTTCAAACTATAAAACCAGTTTTACTAAGATATAACCAGGTTATCCGGGACTTAGTTTCTTCCATTGTTTCATGCTTATATGCTTACATTATTCATGCTTTACTTGTATATCCGTGCACTGAGCGTTATGCTCAGCCGTTACTTTCCTTTCCATGTCCCAAAACGACAGGTACCTAAAGTTAGACTGGAGCATTTGGAGGACACACATAGGATGGGAGCTACCTTAGACTTCTTCTCCTCATGCCTTCATATATTTGTGCTTGTTTAGTCTTCCTTTTGTTCATTTACTTTATTTATGTTTTGGGCTTATGTTTGGGAACCGATGTATGACTCTGATTTTCCCTATGGTCATGTATGTTTTAGTTCATATTACCTTGCATGCTTTGATGACACGTCATAATCACGCGTGACATTCTATTTATCAAAATGGGGTGTTACAAATCAACAAGCACTAATTGAACAGTAATTAGGCAATAAGTAGAATTAAACTAGGACTAGGAAAATAGCATGCAGACTACTTGTTTTAGGGGAAAATGTAAAGTAAAACTTATGAATGAAATTGTAGGCTACTTTGATGAAGAAGCTAAGCGCTGAGCTTGCTTAAACACTACACACCACCAAACAATCACAAATCATCCACTAGTTTATCATCGATCACCATCATTCTTCTTATCTGCTACAAGTGGTCTGACTTGGAATTCTGGTAAGAAATGGTAGCAAACTAAGATTGCAACAAGGATTGATCTCTAATAACAGCTTCCAGAACACACTAACAAACACAATTGTTCAAGCTTGAACAACAGAATCCATGGATTTGTGTAATGAACAGTAATGTAGTAGTATTTGAGAGGAATGAGAAGTGAATAAGTAAAACTGAACTTTCATTAATGGAGGATTGGTTACAAAGTTGTTATAACCGCCTAACAACTAACTAAGAGTGGTTATCAATCACTCTAGTAGTTAAACAAAGGAAAGTAAAACAGAGTGTAAGAGTTAAGTTAGGAGTGTGTGTTTTCAAACCTAGAGTTACAATATACAAATGAACTAATCTAGGGGTATTTATAGAGATGAGATGAGAAGTAGGTGATGTTGATGACGTGTCTTAACCAATGGGAGATTGCCAGGTGTACAGTTCTGCAATTGAGTTCTTCAAGTGTTCTTCCCAGATTGGGGGCTTTTAATTCACTGAATGAATTGTTAATTGGAGTGTTGGGTTGCATTCGCCTCTCAATAACAATCATTTTTCATGTTGAAAGTATCTACTGAAATGGCCTTAATCGTGTTCTGAATTCTAGAAAAATGATGAATGCCATGTGTCGCCCTTAGATTGGTTGGATAATTATTACACAGATCACTATCGATAAGAATAGTGTGATCCTTGTGACTTATAATGGTGCAATGTGATTGGCTGAAAAGTGGAAAGTGGGTTTTACTGTTAAGATTTTGTATTAAATGTGTTCAGCTCATTAAATGCATTTGACCACAAGTCCACGATCCGTGTGAGGGCAATGGCTCATTCTGATTGGCTAGAGAGTAATGCACATGGATTGATCCCAAATAACTTTCCAAATGTTGGCAGAACTAGTCCTTCAGGTTGGCAGATTGCTATTTTGAGCTCAAATCTTCATAAACTTGACATCCTTGGCCCTTTGACTTGTAATTTGACCAGCTTTGACCATTTGACTGAAGTTGACTTTCACTTGAGGTCTTTTGACTTTGTTTGAATTTGCATTTTTAGTCCCTCAAGTTTGGCAGCTTGGCAAGAAAGGTCCTTTGACTTTTATAGACTTGTCATCTTGAGTCCTTCTTTTGTCTTTTCTTCAAAAATAATGCCTTGGAATCCATGTTTGCATCAAATTTGTATCTTTTTACCTACAAAGGCACAAAAAACAAAGAATACCCCATAATACTGCTTTTATACATAAAATCTGGTATTTTTCTTTTTGTTTTAGGGTTTAATATAATATAATTGATATGAGATTTCAGTCATATCAAATCCCCTACACTTGATCATTTCCATGGCCTCATGCTATGCCATATTTCGAAGCTCTAAATTACATTTTTCTCATAATTAATCCACTTTGGCCAAGATGAAATGCTTTTACACTAGACTACACTATATGATGCCTAAATTTAATTTTTACAATGCAATGCAAGGAAAACAATTCTATTTATATATTTTTGTATTTTCTTGAAATGATTTGATGGGAATAACTCATTAAGAAATCAATGACTTTCATTAGGGCTTTTGGTACCATGAAAATACTTATCATCCTCAAGTTTCACTTTCCCCATACCAAGCTTTAAAACGAGATCATTGTTATTCATAAGTGTAAGTGCATCGACTTATTCATATAAATTAATTGTGTTACCATTATACCCCCACTTATTATGCCTCTAAGACCGGTTATTATTTGAGCAAATTGCTTTTGGGCAAATTTGTCATTATTTAAAGGGTGAAATATAAGAAGAGTAAAATCTAAAAATAAGGAAGCACGGTTTTAATCCTAAGTAACCATCTCATCCATTACTCGAAAAACCGCCCACAATTGATATAAGTTAGACCTAAAATAATAAGTCATTTGCCTTATGTGTAAGATCCTTGTGTCATGCATTATTAAGTAACTACACACTCGCTGAGAAAATAAAAATAAACTCACGCAATAATTTATATCCACCGCCTTTTTGAGACCTTAGATCTTCAATCCCGCAACCCGTCTAGGTAATATTGGATTGGAGCAACTATTAAATCCCCGTAACCCTTGTGAGAGTAATATTGGAATTGAATAGCTAGTATAATTAACACTTCACTGCCCCTATTGGGAGTCTTGTATAATTATTTTTTTCTTCTTTTTCTTTCTCTTTTTTTTTCTAGCCACTCATTTTTTATAAGCCACTCTTATTTTTCTTTATTCCTCACAAATAAAATGAAAAGAATAAAAGGAAAAACACCCGCTAAGTATTAAGCATGACATAAGTCTAGTACACATAAAACATTCTAACTTATAATCTTAAGACATACTTATACCAACCATGAATGATTAGTAAAAAATGCATAAGAGACTACAAACCGATTTAAAACCGTTCTTGATTATTTATTAACCATATATACATGCGTTGACAAGAAAGTAAAGGTTACGAAAGGGGATATAATAGCCACAAGTAATTAATATGAGGTTTATCTAGCCCTTTACACTTACTTCAAACTCTATCATCTCTCGTTCTCCACAGTTTAAAATCTCAAATAATGAGACTAGTGGATGCTTAGCCTAATAAACCAATAAAGGTCTACATGGTTAATGATACTAACTAGAGTAAGCTTTAATAAGCAAACTCGGGTTGAGTCAAAGGATTCATAGCGGGCCTAATATGTCGAGGACTCCTAAACTTGTTAAACCATATCCTTTATTATATTTTTTTCCTTTTATATATTTTTGATGAAAATAAAAGAAGCAATTTATACAATGCAAATGTGTTATGCAAATGAAAAATGATTAATGCAAAATTTATGAATGCATATTTTTGGTGACCAAAGTAGATCAAAAATTTGAAAAATGTTTGAAAAATTAATTTTTCCAATTATCATGAAGGCAAGGCAATGTTCTAGGTATGGTCACTTCGATAGAAGACCCCCTACATTTAAGATAAACATTGTCCTTAATGTTTAAGAGTATTGGAGTAAACTCCCCTACACTTATGGCATTGCGTACGTTGTTTAACTCGAGCTAAGGAAAGATCTCCTAAAGTGAATTCATATTAGACATTATTAAGTGTCAATTTTGAATCACAAAAGTATCAAAGTGAACCCGATACGAGGGCCTCCTCCATAAGCTCCAATGCATGAAATGAGAGAGAGCAACCCTACAAACACTAAGAAGACAAAAGATAGGCACCCCCTATACTTCATCTCGACTATATTACCCTTTATTTCTATCCTACCACACTCTAGTCTAAATGATCTAACCCTAGTTATTCAAGCTTGATTTAAGGAGTCTCTAGCTCGACTCATCCCACACTTAAAGTGCCTATGGAAAACCTATCATGGAGAGTAAAAGATTTACCCTCATAGGAAAAACTCTCCATGATAAGGTAAAACAAGTTTTCAAGTACACAAAACTCCATACAATTCTACCCGGATCAAATACATGATTGCCCTCCCAAGAGTAGCACAATCCAAAAGTGGACATCTCAATCAATGGTGAAGTGGGCGAGGTTTCCTTGTCCATGATTCTTTCCCATAAGTTTCTCATAAGATGATGAGGTGAATCTCTACAACTTCTCATAAGGTTTCCTTTTATTACATCAGGTGGATACTGAGTTGGCTCAACCATCTCTATACCATGATCAAAAATATTTTCCTTCATGGGAAAATAAGAAGTGGTGGTAGCCTTAGAAAATTCCCGCTTTTACTTCACAACTTAAGAGAAAGGTTGTGGAGTATTAAATGTCAACAGACTCTTAAGAGAAATCACAATGTCTTTCTTGTTCTTAGAGAACTCCTCATAAAAAACATCCTCATAAGGTGTCATAAAGAATCTCTCTAGTTCAACATCCAAATGATATAAATCACTATCATCTTGAAACTTCTCAAAAATTGGTTCATCAATTGCAGGCTCAATAAAAGGATTTGAATTAGGTTGTAAGAAAGGTGGTGAAAGAGTGATAGAGGGAATAGGGGAAGCATTTTGGTTATGAGGTGTTTCACAAGGTGTGTAAGAAAGAGTAATATATGAAGGTTCATAAGAAGGTTGAGTGGGAATGGAATCTCCATAAAGCAATATCTCTATTTCAAGAATGTCTTCCTCCCAATTAGAAGGTGATGTATCAATCACAAGATCATCTCTCTTAAGATAAGCTTCAATATCTTCATTTATCAACTCCGCTTCACTAAGCAATCTCTCAATCTCAATAATCTCCTCTTTCCCATTTGAAGTAGAAGAATAAGCTCCAAAATCCACTTTCCCTAAACTTGCCTCAAATTCATCTATAAGGGAATCACTCTCTTCAAAGGAAGGAAATGAGGAAGTAATGGAAGCTATAGTCTCAATATGGGGAAGATCATATTCACCACTCTTACAAGCTTTCATGAAAATATTCATCACACACTTCATCTAGAATATCAACGTTATTCACCTCTTTATCAAGATCATCAACATGATTCACCGCCTCGTGCTCATTGGATTTCTTAGATAACTTCCCCATATTAAACACAACTTTTTGATCTTCCACCCTCATAATGATTTCCCCCTCCGCAACATCAATAAGAGTACGACCGGTTCTCAAGAAAGGCCTTCCTACAATAAGGGGAACTTAATACAAGGTTTTTACTAAGTATACAAGTTCGATGTTCCGATCTTTTCGAATTGATTACCGTTAATTAGTGCGACTCAATTGTTTTTGGTGGAAAATAAAATGGTTGGTTGATTATCTATTTTTAAACTAAAAGCAAATAATTGTCGTTGAGTAAAACTAAAATTTTTAAAAATTTAAACTTAAAACACTTGAAAACTAGAAAACTTTGTAAAACTAGAAACTTTGTAAAAATAAACTAGGACGAAACTTGTTTAAAATAATTCTAAGTTAAAATGGCGGGAAAAATTAAATTTGAAAATGAAGGAAAATAAAACAAAAACCAGACTCAGATCGCAATGCAATCGTACTCTGATCGTAGTGATGGATCGTGACCACCGATCTCACTCACTATCATAGACTGGGTCCGATCGCACTCAATG
This sequence comes from Glebionis coronaria, assembly GCA_025667525.1. Lineage (NCBI taxonomy): Eukaryota > Viridiplantae > Streptophyta > Magnoliopsida > Asterales > Asteraceae > Glebionis > Glebionis coronaria. Next base: position 152,719 of record JANFOE010000981.1, on the reverse strand, counting down.
CGATGGGAAAGCGTGATCGCACTCATAGATCGCAACCACGATCGCAACAAGTGGATCGTGGTCTTTGATCGTGGTTTGTGATCGTAACAACAATGATCGCAATCAATGCGATCGTAATCAAGGAAATGTGACACGATCGCACCCACAGATCGCAATGCGTGATCGTGGTGTGGATCGTAGCCAGGGAAAGAAGAATGGGATCGCAATCAATGCGATCGAAGCCAAGGATTGTAACAAGGAAAACCCTCCTAAGATAGTAATGAAACACAAAGAGAAACTTAAGCAGGAATGAATAAGCAGTTAATACGACAAGCACTTACCAACTTTTAGACAAAGATAAATAAGCACAAATTCGACAACTTTTGGAATCTAAAACATGGGAACTCAATAAAACGAACTTTAAAACAATAAAACTTTTAAGAAAGCTTAAAAGTGAACAAGCTAAACATACAAATAAGCCAATAAGCACAAAGAGCTTAAAACTAAAACCGTATGAAAGCTTATGTAGGAATAAAAAGCTTAACTTTTTAATCACGAAAACATCAAGATCAAACACAAGTCTTTAATATTTTCGGATCAAAGTAAACCAAAATCAAGAAATGTAGAAAGAGATTAAAGAACAAAAAGCTTAACTTAAACTTGTGATTAATGAAACCCAAATACAAGGATGATTAAAAGCTTCAACTTGAAAGATAAAAATGAAGAAAAGATGAAAACTTAGTGAGAGAAAGCTTAAAACTTTTTCTCTCTAAAAACTAGAAAGGAAAAATGAAAAAAATGAAACTAGCTAACTCTCCTCCTAATGTGTTTAGGAGGGTATTTATAGGGAAATGGGGAGGTGCATGTGTTGCCTCCTCTTTCATTCTTCTCGGCTCTTCGTCTTTTAAGTTCTTCGACTTTTCTCGACGTCGTCTCGGGATTAATTGAACTCGTCTTATAAATTCTTCACTTATTTAGACTTGAGTTCTTTGACTTTAATAAACTTCCGTCTTTAGACGTTTTCTTCGATAAATCTTCAGAATAGGCCTTGGACTTCCGTTCTTTTTGCACTCTTGATCTTTTGACTTCGTCTTTTCTCGTTTTCTTCGATAAAAAACCCGTGAAAGCCCGTGTTTTTTTCCTTTTTCATCTTTTGGTCCTAAAACACAATAAAAACACAAACCACGCATAATTCCGACTTTTACGACATAAAATACACGTTTTGGTCTTGTTATTATTGGAAATAAGTGGTAAAAGGATAAGTGTTTTTACACTTATTAAATCCCCTACACTTGACCATTGCAATGCCCTCATACAATGCATTAATTTAAAAGCACGGTTTACATTTTCCATCATAAATAACCCACCTTGGCCTTTATTAATTACTAAACATTAAGGAAAATAAAAAAATTGAAACAAGTAATGAAATCAAAGACTTACATTGGAGTTTTAGCTGCCATGAACGTTATCATCCTCAAGTTTCACGTTCCCCATACCAAGCTTAAAACCGAGATCATTGTTATTATAAGTTAGCAAACTAACACGAATTCATGTGGGCCAATTATTTACTTAGACTCCCTTATTCCTAAGTGTATCTCTTATATTTTAATTTTGTATTGAATGATCACGAGGATGCATTGTTTGACTTATTTCGATAATTATTTAGGCTGAAAATAAAGTGGGACGATTTAATCAATAGTTAGCTAAAGGACAAAATCTTTTAAAACTGCTTCTCGGGACCTCTTAAAGTTCATATCTTGGCATAACTCGCTTCACGATTTGAGACCTTTCTCGGACCGATATTTGGCAGCGACTTCATACTTTGAATCTTGAGAGACGTTCATGAAATAATTGTAAAACTCGCATGCTTTTACCATGAATAGTACCCTTAAGATCGTACGTACTAGATTTAAACTTTCCAAATATAGCATGATTACGATTACGTGTTAGGATTTTACGCATTACGTACGTGTTAGAACACGATAAGTATTTACTACGCACGAGCACATAATAATTATTTGACAATAATTAATCACGAACATGCGATCATGAAATCATGAACGTAATTAAAACACGAACTATTATTAATTACGTATATATATTTATTACGAGTGTAATTAAATATATTAGATCACGGTATTTACGAAACGAGAACACTTAAAACGCGAACACAAATAATCACGAATGTATAACTTAACATCGAGACACGGAAAAAGGTACGGGTACCCCAAGTGGGGCCCCTACCCGCGGCTACAAGGGACAAATGGGCCAAGCCCATTTGTCAAATTTTACTAAAAGGGAAAAAGGATTTTCACTACTCATTTTTTTCATTTACAGAAGATTTTAGAAAAAAAACCTAAAACCCTCCTTCCCTTTTCTTCTTTGTGCCGCCACCCTACAAACATCACAAGAAGGTGGTTGTTGATCTTGGATCTTGGATTATTAATTGGTGATCGTGTTTGTTCTTCGTCCTTTTGATCCACGGATTCGGTAAATCCTTTTTAAACTTTTTCTTTTGATTTGATATTTTAATAAATCAAGAACATGTTATGTTTTTTACAAAAACCTAATAAATAAACATGGATCTAACATGAATTAAGCTTTAAATAAAATCAAAAGTATGGTTTAAGGGGTGTTTGTTTTTGGCCACAGCCTACACCGAACCCGAAGGGGTTTCGGTTTGGCCAACCGACCACCACGAAGACCATATGGTCTTGGTTGGTTGGTGTGGGTCCCACGGCAGCCTCAAGACACGGGGTACCCTGATTTGGTTCGGGGTACGGTGTCGATTTCATGTCCGGTTCATTTTTTTTAGTTTAGATCCGGTTCATGGTGTATGTTTAGTTTTTTTATGTTTTATGATCTTATGTTAAAAATTAAATTAATAAATGACATGATTAATTTAATAACATGACTTAGGTTATTTCAATTATTAATAATCATGAAATTATTTAACCTAAGTATTTTATATTTTAGACTTATAATTAATTAATTATTTAAAAACCATGATTATAATTAATTAATTAACATGACTTAGGTTATATTATTAATATATAATAATACATGTTTTAACCTAAGTATTTAACTTTATTTAATTAAAAACATGTTATACTTTCATTAAATATTTTAAGCTATAGTTTAATTTAATTACATGAAATAATTATTAAACTATACCTTATATCATATGACTTAGAAAATAATCATGAAAACACTTAGGCTTATATACTTAGCTTATTTAGCCAGCTTATTCTAATTATAGAAACTTTCTATTTTTAGAAACTTAATTAAATAAGACAGCTAATCTATTTAAGGAAACCTTCTATTTTTAGAAACTTATTTATTTCAAGCAGCTAATCTATTTATGGAAACTTATTTAATTAAGGCAGCTAATCTATTTATGGAAACTTCCTAGTTTTAGAAACTTATCTATTTTAAGCAGTAAATCTATTTTTGGAATTTTCTATTTTTGAAAACTTTCTATTTTTGGAAACTTTCTATTTTTGGAAACTTTCTATTTTTGGTAACTTTCTATTTTTGGAAACTTTCTATTTTTTGAAAATTTCTATTTTTGGAAACTTTCTATGTTAGGAAACCTGCTATTTTTGGAAAGTTACTTATTATTACACAGTAAGTATAATAACACATGAAATACCAAAAATATTTAATCAGATTAAACAGAATATAAGATAAACACAGTTTAAGGCTTTAAAACAGTAAAACATGGTAAGAACACATAAAATAAGCTAAGACATGATATAAAACCAGCTACGTATTTAGTAAGCATATACTTATTCATGTATGTATTTATGTAGCACTAGTGATTCGGAAGTAGGATTTCTCTCAGTTCATCTTCTTCGTTCACTGGACATAAGGTACGGATTCCCGTCCTTTCAGTATGGACATTCTTTCCTTATTAGGATTCCCCGTATGCAACCAACTGTTTTCCCGTAGTATAAGTTACGTGTTTGATTGCTTATGTTTAATTAAGATTACCTATAGCCATATACATGCATGACCAGTTTCACCTAGTTATGGAGGTACCATAACCATAACATTAGAGGCACTGATGTTATGACTTCACCACGGCGGAGTGATTGCTCGTGGCGTCCCTTCAGCTTTTGGCCATTTATATTATATTTATCATGTGGGGCGTATGGGTGCATCCTAGTTACATGTTTTTAGTCAGGATTTCATGGTGAATGTGGTGTGTGCCTTGCATCCTTCACAAGGAGCTGATCCCTCCTACCCAAAAACCAGTATATTAAATTAGAGGCAGCCCCTCTAATTTGCATGATGAGGTCACCCCTCCAAGTATTCATGCACGGTGGATTTTCATGACCTATATTGGCTAATGGTAAAATATGACAAACAGTTTTTATAAGATAAACATAAGACTTTCAAACTATAAAACTAGTTTTATCAAGACTTAACCAGGTTACTCGGGACTTAGTTTTCTTCCGTTGTTTTATGTTATATGCTTATCCTATTCATTCTTTATTGTACATCCGTGCACTGAGCGTTTTTGCTCAGCCGTTTTCCTTTTCTATGTTCCCAAAACGGCAGGTACTCAGGGACGCTCGTAGACACTAAGAGTACGTGCATATGGACTGGAAGCTGTCTAGCCTTCTTTACTTTATGCATTTCCTTTCTTATGATACATTTGCTATGGACATTCTTTAGTCCTTTCCTTTACTATACTATGTTTGTGTGTGATGAGCTTTACTTCTGGACTACCGATGTTTGATTCCGGTATTTTCATTTTATGGTCAAGTAATGTTTAGACATTTTTCCTTGTATGCTTTGATGACACGCCATAATTGCATGTGACATTTCCATTATCAAAATGGGGTGTTACAATTATGGTATCAGAGCCAAGGCTTCGACCTGTAGGCTCTCAAATATGACCTGTGATTAGTGGGTAGTCACTACGGTCTTCCTAGAACTGACAGTTGTTTTCATGCATTCATCATTTTTAAGCATACATATACATGTCATTGTCGCAGATTTTTGACTAAGTAATGGTTGGTACAGGACTGGCCCTATTTAGTCGCATGTGTTTTATCGAAACTTTTAGATTTGGGACCGACCCATAGGCGTCCCCTCGCTATGTCTTTTGTTTTGGGTGAACTGACCAGAGGCGTTCACTCTCGAGCATACAAAAGTTTTCATAAAACTACATCATGCATTCATACACAAAATTTTCTTGCATAAAAATTTTCTCGTGAAATTTTGGTATAAATTTTTTTTCATGTATATATATATTTTATGTTTTGATCTGTTTAATCATATGTTTTATGTTATACTGTCAGATGGTTCTCACACGCGAACAGGAGCAGCTGAATGCTGCAATTCAAGCTGCTATGCAAGCTTTGCTTCCTCAAACTGAGGAATGACATCAGGGCTGAAGTTCAAGCTGCCAATAATCAGCAGCATAATCACGCACCTCCTCCTCCTCCTCAAGTGACATTAGCAGTATGGCTGGAGAGATTCAACAAGCTCCGCCCTCGAGCTTTTGAGAAAACAGATAGCCCCAGCGATGCTGAAAGATGGTTGGCACACATCGAGAAGATTTTCAACGCTATGGGCTGTGACCCCGCATACAAGGCGAGGTTGGCATGCTATCGGTTCGAAGGCGATGTACTCAACTGGTGGTTAGCATTGATGCAGTCTGAAGGTGGTGACGGGTGGGTTGCTGGTTTGACTTGGGCTCAGTTCAAGGACAGGGTGATGGAGCAATTCTTTCCCAAGGCTGAGCAGGACAAGCTCAAAAGAGAGTACCATGGGATCCGACAGAGAGCTGGGGAGAATAAAAACGAGTTTATGCAGCGCTTTCTTCGCTTAGCTGGTTTCCTTGGTACGGCAGCAGGTACTCCTGAAGAGCATGCACATCACTTTAGATGGGCTCTTCGCACATCGGTCACAAACAATCTGGTGTGTGCTACGTTCAACACTATAACACAAGTGGTCGATGCAACACGAAAACTGGAGATGCTGCAGGAGAGAGATGAGTTCGGGGAAGCTGAAAGACCCGACAAGAGGTAAACATTCGTATTCAAGCGGTAACCAATCCGTATACTTTCCATATGTCAATTATTCATCTCTTAAATGTATCTTCCAGGCAGAAAACCGGGGACCGGTCTCAGCCGGCTACTCAGCAGCAGCCTCATCAGCCCAAGGGAAACGGTCAGACTAACGACCGTTCTGCTAGGGATAGGCGTGGCGGTAATGATAATTACCGTAACAACGCTGGACACTCCAACAGCAGCAGGTCCTAATACTTACGCGTTTCCTTATGATTTCATGTTATAACTCATATTCTGACAAATTAGCAAAACTTCTACCTGGAACCATGGAAACGGTAGGGACCAGAACCAGAGAGGTTCGCAGCCTAGCCATCCAGCTATCACTGGTATTCAATCTTACGATTATCCGCTTTGACCTTTGTACCCAATTACCATGTCTGATGTAAAATGTTTTATCAGGTTCTCAGCCAGCCAGAGCACCTGCTGGAGGATACACTCATCCTCTTTGCTCTACTTGCCACCGTAGGCACCCAGGACCATGTCGCCGTAATACTGATGCGTGCTTCAAGTGTGGTCTTCCTGGCCATATTATGAAGGATTATCGTAAGGGCGAGATGGAGGGTACATCGGGACATGCTGATACCAAGCCGCCTCCTACTGTCGGGCGTGTCTACACGACATCTCGAGACCAGGCCAACAAGTCTACAGGTATGATATGAGCTTAAATACTCATATCATTTGTATCTTTAAACATTCAATAATTGCATAAATATCATGAAAATGCCTTGTATATGTTTGTTTTTGTTGTTTCGTGTGTGTAGGTACCAAGTTCGCAAAAACCGGCAAATATCGACACGAGTTTGATAAAGATTGAAGAAGCCAAAATCGAGCTCGACTTGAGTGGATTTGATAATATTGCAAGAAAACGGGCCAAGTGGGTCCCACATTTGGGAAATGGGCTTAAAAGCCCATTTGGAGTTTAAGAAAGGAACAAAATACGTTTTTAAGTCCATAAGGCCCAAGATATGTTGCACACACGGATGGAAGTAGTATAAGTTTTGGGCCAAAAGCCCAAACTCCTCAATGAAGTAACGAATTGGGCCTAGGGTTTTGTTAATGAACGAATTGTGGTTGGTCAAACTTTCTTATCCATCACACGTTTATCTTCACAACTTTCCAAATGAATAAATAAAATAAAAACCGTTCCATACATCTTTTACCCCACCTCACACGTTTATATTAAACGTTTTTCTCTCACCCACCCATTTACTGTTATCCTCACCCACTCACACGTTTTCACACACAATAAAAAATACCTCGTTACAATCTATGTAACATCTTCTTCCACCCCAAAATAACCTGCAACTTATTTACTGTTTTAAAAACCCTAGATCAATAAAAAGCAAATTAACAAAGGGCTTTTTATGGCACGTGTAATTCACGTGTGGGGGAATTAAAATCCCCAATTTATAGGAAGAGAAGATGGAAGGAGCAAGGCTACGTGGCGTTTTCATAGGATAATACACCTCAATTTCCACAATCAACCAATCAGAGGGCTCAAAAGAAACACAACTAACACACGGATGCCACGTTGGCAATCCGTGTGCTAGTGTGTGTCATATTAACCATCTGATCAAGGCCAAACATGAGAGAAAAAGGAGAATGAAGATCCAAGGGCTTAGATGAATAAGGAATATGCTTCAGAGATGCGGATATTCTCCCCAGCAAAGCCTTGGGATGGCTATAAAAACCCCCAATTTACTTGTAATTTTTATCCCTTTTTTTATTTTTAATGTTATTATGTTAAAACTAGTGTAGGATTATAATCTCTTTTTCGATAATGTAATTTTACTTTGAGTTAATGAAAAGTTTAATTTTAAAAAGTTCTTGAGTTCCTGTTTATTTTAATCTTTTGAATTACTGTTTTTACAACCTTAATAATTTTGATATTTAATAACTGATAATATTATTTAATTGGGCTAAATAATAGCTTTAATTAAGTAATTGAATAAAATTGGGATTACATTTTTTCCCACTGGAAGAAATTTAAATAAAAATCAGTTTGGTTCGAGATGAATGTGCGAATAATGATGGTTGGTTCGAATGGTGGATAATGGTGGTGATTGTTACAGGTTCATAAGGCAGCTCAGCGATGACCTTCTACTCAACGGATACTACACAAGGTTCTAATTCCTTTTTGTTTCTCGTTTTAATTTTGTTTAAGTTTAATGTTATATGCTTTCATTGCTTAGTTTGGTTAGTTTAATAAAATATGTCTGAATGTTTATATGATTGGTTAACTTACTGTTTGGATTTAAGTGAGTTAAATGGTTAATTTGTTAAATATTATGTTTTAAATAAAAAAATTAATGATAAATCTGATATTATCAATTTTGATTTGAAACTGTCTTATAAGTCAAGTGATATATTTGCTCTAATAATTCAGCTGTTATCAGATCTGGTGTTTTATCATTACCTGTTGCTTGATTTTAATAACGTTTTTAGTCCACTACTTTGTTCTAAGTTACTTGCACATTTGGAATTAGATTGTGTATCTGTTTTATTATTTCTTTATTTGGGTAGTGATGAATGAATTGTTGTTATAGACTGTTTGTTAGATAGCCTTAATAGATTATTATAGTAAGAAGATTTGCTGCTTGTTGCTCTATTTAGGATTTTGAATTGTTGTTTTAAGTTCTTACTGAGAGTTTGAATTCATAATACTAAATTTGTATACTGTTATCTGTTTTGAGTTTTACTTGCTGAATGTTATTGATAAGCTGACTTATCTGTTTATGTTGCTCTATTGATTCGCCTGCTAATTCTTAGATTTTAGTTGGTTTGATTTGTTGTGTTTAGTTTAGCTTATCAGATCCAACTGATCTGATAAGCTCAATAAGCTGGTTCTTAGCAGCTTAAACAAAATAAGCTTCATAGTCACCACCTGTGACTCCAAACATTTTAGCTGTCCAAAAAGAATTATTATCCAAAAAAAAGTCACAAATGGGGCTCGAACTCGAGACCCCCAGGTTCACAGCCAAGCATGTTAGCCAACTGTGCTACATGGTTTTTTAATTTTATCTCTCATTAGTTAATTAATATAGCGATTTAGATTTGGCAGATTTTGACTTCTGAATCATTTTAAATAGATTGATGTTTTGTTTTAAGTATTTAAGTTTTATTAAAATTCTTATTAAAGTAAAATTTGAGTTGTTTCTAAAATAATAACTAGTTTCAATATATAATAAAATAAAAATAAATAAAAAATGTTTTTATTAAATTTAAATAGTTTAATTAGTTTATTTTCAATTAATTAGATTTTTATAGAATTAGATTTAAATAAAATTTAGTTTTAAAATAGATTAGTTTTAAAAGTAATTTTAATAAAGTTTTATAAAGTCTAAAAACTTTAATTAGATTTTTAAAATAGTTTAAAAGTTATTTTTATTAAATAGATTAATTTTTTAAAGAATATTATTTAGTTTAAATTTTAAATAGTTTTTAATTTTTAAGTAATTGTGTTTTTAGAATTAAATATAGCGGGGTTTACGATTCATGCACTTTAGGTTAATTTTAAATAGTTTAAAATTGGTAGATTTTAATTTGAGTTTAAAAACCGAAAACCAATTCAAATCGATTGTCCAAATCAAAACGAAACGTCTCAAATTCACTCGATCTTCGTGTACAACGAACTTGATTCACTCACGTGTTTAATTGAATTCGTCATTGGTAATATTAGTCTATTACTTTTTCCTAAAGGTAATTTTCTAATTTACCCTATAACGTAATCTAATTATCACATATACTATCAACGACACATAAAAAATTTTGGCGCCGCTGCCGGGGAATCTTGTGTACGATTCGCTTTTGTGGAGATTTGTTGATCGTTGATTGGAAGACCCTTTCCGTCCTCGGAAAGTTTTGTTATTTTTCTATTATATAGTATGCATCGTTTTTCTCGTTTTTTGTGAATAATATATTGTATTACGTAGAACAATAAATTTACATACTTATCAAATAAGGCCTTAGTTGGGATTTCATCACCTAGCTATTTTAGTCGAATCCAAAGCAAAAATAAAAGGCAAAATAGATAAATACTAATAAGAAGTTTGAACTCGATTTATACAAACTCTAAGGTGGGTATAAGGCGACGTGCTATAAAAGTCCGTCTAAGGAAAAAGGTTTTTAAGTGATTTGTGCCACCTCGTTTCCCCGCTTGCTTGTGCGTATATTGAGAGGGACGACCTATTATTGGTTTGCCGACTCAAGTAGTAATAAATCTTATTTTTGTAGTTTACTTATTGAACCTCGAGACGTTTAGGTTTTCACCTATCGTTTCAAAGTCGACCGAGGGTAATTTACTTCCATAGTAGTTATCCTTATTCCTTGTTTTTATCGATCATTATTGATTGAGCAATACCAAATAAATACCAAAAATAATCTTCTTCTTGTCTAATTCTTTTCTTCAATCCTCTAAATTCTCGTCTTTGTAGTGTATGAAATTACGTTCTTCTCGTCTTGTGATTGATTTTAATAGGCTTGAAAATATTCCTCGTAGAAATAGAAATCATCAACTACGAATAATGGAACTCGAGCTTCCACTGATTGTTGTAGAGATGGCCGATAACCGAACAATGGAGGAATTGCTCCGTGCACCCACCGAAGGGTATGGGGAAGCAATCGTTGTGCCGGCTATTTTGGCGGATCAGTTTGAGATTAAGACGGGTCTTTTATCGCTCATTCGTGCCGACCAATTTCGTGACAATGAGACCGATATCCCGCATTCTCACATTCGGAATTTTAATCGAATTACCTCGACTCTCAAGTTTAGAGATGTGCCGAATGACGTGATTAAGCTCATGCTTTTTCCGTACTCGCTCGAGGGTAATGCTAAGATTTGGTATGAGAAAGAACCACTGGGTTCGATCTTAACATGGGATGATTTAGTGTCTAAGTTCATGAATTATTTCTTTCCACCGTCCAAAACAACACACTTTAAGAATGAGATCACTAGATTTGAACAAAAAGTGCATGAATCGTTTGGGGTTGCATGGGAAAGATTTAAAGATTTGTTGAGACAATGTCCACACCACGGTTTCTTGGAATTGCATCAAATTAATACTTTCTATAATGGGCTAAATATGATTGAGCAAGATTCTTTAAATGCCGTCGCGGGTGGTAATCTTTTAAGAAAAACTCCGAGAGACGCGTGGAGAATAATTGAGGATAAGTCTAGAGAACAATATTCACGAAACACACCGGTTGTTTCCAATGTGAATTCGTCTAATATCGAGATTGCTAGATTGGACTCTAAGATTGACACGCTTTTGAATGAGTGTAGGAAGAATCCTCATGGATCGATTAATATGGTTGAGAATGTTTGTGTATCATGTGGTGGAGCACATCCTAATTATGCTTGTTTAAACACGGGGTTTGATCAAGCTAGTGCTTTTGCCGCGACGGGAACTTATGGCTCCAACGGTCAAGTTCCTCGTCAAAATCATGTTGCTCCACCGGGTTTTCCACCGGTTCAAAATAGGTACAACAATGGAAACAATGGGAATAATTTTAACCGTGGTAACCAAGGGAATTATAATCAAGGAAATGGGTTTAATGCTAATCAACACAATCAAGGTTTTCACAATAATCAAAATGAGTTGTCAAGCTATATCAAGTCAAATGAGGCAAACATGAAAGCTTTTCAAAACAACATTCAAGGGCAAATTAATACTTTGAAACTCGATTTTCAAAATACGATTAAAGGGCAAAACAATAAAATTGAGCTTAATCAACAAAGGCTAGAGCAAAACCAAAATCGTATGCAACAAAGTATGGAGCAAAGTCAAAACAAATTGCTTTCGATGTTTGAATCTTTTATGAGTCAACCTTCCTCGTCTTCGGGTGGCTTACCTAGTAACACCATTCCAAACCCGAAGGGTGAGATGAAAGCTATAACCACACGTAGTGTGAAAGCTTTATACGGACCTTTGCTTCCACATGTGAGTACCTCTCCGGTGAGGGAAGTGGAGCAAGAACCCGAGGTGGTTAAAGAAAAGGAAATTCCTATTCCACCAAAGGTAGACCAATTGCCTATTCCGGAACCCGAGCTTCCGAAGACTAAAACCACACTACCCTACCCTTCAAGACTTAACCAAGAGAAGCTCCGCGAAAAGTCCAATGCTCAAATGACTACTTTTTTAGAGATGTTTTAGAATCTTTATATTAATGTTAGTTTCGCGGATGCATTGCTTTACATGCCTAAGTTTGCTTCGACTATTAAGAGATTGATGAATGATAAAGGGAAATTGGTTGAAGTGTCTACATCTCTAGATGCTAATTGTTCCGAGGTTCTTACACAAAAGCTTCCCAAAAAGCTTGGATACCCGGGCAAGTTTGTGATACCATGTGATTTCCCTAATATGGAAGAATGCTTAGCTTTAGCCGATCTTGGTGCGAGCATTAATTTGATGCCTCTTTCTGTGTGGAAAAGGTTATCACTTCCCGAGCTTACACCTACTAAGATGACTCTCGAGCTAGCGGATCGATCGATTGCCTTACCAAAAGGTATAGTCGAGGACGTGTTTGTCAAGGTAGGGAAACTCGTCTTTCCAACTGACATTGTGGTTTGCGATTATCCCGAAGATTCTCGTGTACCACTAATTTTGGGAAGACCGTTTTTGATGACGGCTAGTGCATTAGTTGACATGAAAGCGGGGAAATTGACTTTAAGAGTTGATGATGAAAATATCACGTTTGATATTGGTCATATCTCTAAATTTTCTTCCAAGTATTACGAGGAATCAATTAATTAAATCGATGTGATTGACGTTACTTGTGAAGAATATTCTCAAGAAGTGCTTGGATTCTCAGCTTCTTCTAAAAGTAGCAATCCCACTTCTTCGAATCCTATTATCTCTTCGGCTAAGCCTCCACTCACTCCATTTGAGGGAGGTGACTTCGTTCTTGAAGAGCTTGAGAATAATGGTTATTCAAAAATCGAGAAGGAAATTGATGATTACCTTAGCACACCATTTGATCCTAGTGAGTTTGTTAGTGAGAATTTTGATCCCGAGGGAGATATTGCGTTGATTGAAAAATTGTTGAATATGAATCCTTTTGAATCACCACCTATGGATTTAAAAGTTGTGAATGAAAATGAGACTAAAGTGAAAACATCTATTGAGGAAGCACCCGAATTAGATCTTAAGGAATTACTCACTCATTTGGAATATGCTTTTCTTGAGGGATCGGATAAGTTATCGGTGATTATTGCTAAGGGATTAAAGGAAAATGAAAAGGATGAACTCATCAAAGTGCTTAAGAAACATAAACGGGTTATTGCATGGAAAATCTCCGACATTAAGGGTATAGATCCCAAATTTTGTACTCATAAAATTCTAATGGAGGATGATTATAAACCCGCTATCCAAAATCAAAGAAGGGTCAATCCAAAGATTTATGAGGTGATCAAAAAGGAAGTCACTAAACTTCTAGACGCCGAAATGATCTACCCTATCTCGGATAGTCCATGGGTTAGCCCCGTGCATTGTGTTCCAAAGAAAGGAGGAATGACGGTTGTTACTAATGAGGATAATGAATTGATTCCTACTAGAATTTTTACCGATTGGCGTGTTTGTATGACTATAGGAAACTTAATGATGCCACTAGCAAGGATCATTTTCCATTACCTTTTATGGATCAATTGTTAGAGAGACTAACGGGGAATGAATTCTATTGCTTTTTGGATAGATTTTCCGACTATTTCCAAATCCCCATTGACCCTCGTGATCAAGAAAAGACCACATTCACTTGTCCTTATGGAACATTTGCTTATCGTCGCATGCCTTTTGGACTATGCAATGCTCCGGGGACGTTCCAAAGGTGCATGATGGCCATTTTCCATGATATGATCGAGAAAACCATGGAAGTCTTCATGGATGACTTTTCGGTTTTTGGGGAATCTTTCACTTCATGTCTCTCTAACCTTGAAAGAATGTTTCAACGTTGTGAGGAAACGAATCTTGTGCTTAATTATGAAAAATGTCACTTCATGTGCAAAGAGGGAATTGTGTTAGGACATAAGATCTCTAAGGCTGGTATTGAGGTTGATAGGGCTAAAATCGACGTGATTGCCAAATTGCCTCCACCCACCACCGTTAAGGGAGTAAGGAGTTTTCTCGGCCATGCCGGCTTCTATCGACGTTTTATACAAGAATTCTCTAAGATAGCTTGGCCTATGACCCATCTTTTGGAAAAAGAGACTCCTTTCATCTTTTCGGATGAGTGTATTCAAGCCTTTGAGATGCTTAAAAGAAAGTTAACCGAATCTCTAATCTCAGTTGCCCTGGATTGGGACCTACCTTTTGAAATTATGTGTGATGCTAGTGATTACGCGGTAGGTGCGGTTTTGGGGCAACGTAAGTTAAACCACTTCTTGCCTATACACTATGCAAGTAAGACTATGATGGATGCTCAAACAAAGTACACTACAACGGAAAAGGAGTTACTTGCCGTTGTGTATGCTTTTGAAAAGTTTAGACCATATCTCGTCTTGTCTCAAACCATAGTGTATACGGACCACTCAGCTATCAAATATATTCTTAATAAACAAGATGCTAAGCCGAGGTTGCTCCGGTGGATTCTCCTCCTTCAAGAATTTAATGTCAAAATTCTAGACAAAAAAGGAGCCGAGAATCTCGCGGCCGATCATTTATCTCGACTTGAGAATCCTCACCAAAGCGATCGAGAGAACAAGGAAATCAATGAAACATTTCCTCTAGAGACGATTGGTATGATTTCTTTTCGTGGTGATGATAGTACCCCATGGTTTGCGGACATCGCAAATTACCATGCGGGGAAGTTTGTGATCAAGGGTATGTCGTCCCAACAATTACGAAAGTTTTTCAAGGATATTTCCTATTACTTTTGGGACGACCCCTATTTGTTTCGTGTGTGCGCGGATCAAGTGATTCGAAGGTGCGTGTTTGGCAAAGAAGCTCAAGATATCCTTAAATATTGTCATGAGGGACCCACCGGGGGACATCATGGTGCTAACGCCACTGCGAAAAAAGTCTTTGATGCCGACTTCTTTTGGCCTTCCATATATCGTGATGCCCAAGACTTGATCAAGACTTGTGATGCTTGTCAACGTCAAGGAAAGAACTCACAAAGGGATGAAATGCCTCAAAACATTATCCAAGTTTGTGAAATCTTTGACATGTGGGGGATCGATTTTATGGGGCCGTTTCCATCTTCGAAAGGAAATAAATACATTCTCGTAGCCGTGGACTATTTGTCTAAATGGGTTGAAGCTAAGGCTTTGCCCACGAATGATGCTCGAGTTGTGGTGAACTTTTTGAAACAACTCTTTGCTAGGTTTGGAACTCCGCGGGCTATTAGAAGTGATCGTGGGACCCATTTTTGTAATGAACAATTTGAAAAAGTTCTAAAGAAATATGGTGTCACTCATCGACTTTCTACGGCTTATCACCCTCAAACGAGTGGTCAAGTGGAGGTTTCAAACTGTGCTCTTAAAAGGATTTTGGAGCGTTCTATTGGAGAGAATCGCACTTCATGGTCGGATAAATTGGACGATGCATTGTGGGCTTTCCGTACGGCTTACAAGACGCCAATTGGTTGTACACCATTTAGGTTGCTCTACGGAAAAGTATGCCACTTGCCAATTGAACTCGAACATAAGGCGTATTGGGCTCTTAAGCATTGTAACTTTGATTTGAGGACCGTGGGTGATAATCGCAAGGTTCAATTGAATGAACTAAGTGAATTAAGGGATCAAGCTTATGAAAATTCTTTGATCTATAAGGAGAAGACTAAGAGGATTTATGACTCTAAGATCAAAAACCGCATTTTCAATGTTGGTGATCAAGTCCTCTTATTCAACTCTAGACTTAAGATTTTCTTGGGCAAGCTTAAATCCCGTTGGTCCGGACCATTCACCATTGCACAAGTTTTCCCTTATGGCACCGTTGAGCTAGCTCAAAAAGACGGGCCTAACTTTAAGGTGAATGGTCATCGTTTGAAACACTACTTTGGAGTGGACATACCTACGGAGGTTGTCCCGGATCTTCAAACTTTCCCTAAGGACCAATGAATGCGGGGATCGAGTCGAGCTCATGACTCGGTGAACAAAAACGAGGTGCCTTGTGGGGGGGGGTCCCATACATTCTATCTTCTTTCTATTTTCTAACACCGATAAGGCTTGATCTTTCAAGCTCGTGCTCGTGTTTTGTTGTGTTGTGATCTTAGGTATGACCCAAATATTTGAAGACTCTCGTGTTCGGTTTTTGCCGGTCCACTTGATCTTCCATTCTTTGAATGCCAAAAAGGGACACACTCTTTATCCCTTGATTTTTATCGACTAACGTTTTATCTTGAGGCATAATTAATAAACGGCTTATAGATGTGCGTGCTCTTTCCATGCTAGGATTTTGCATTAGACTCTTCGTGTTTTAGCAAGGGGGTGTTACTCTTGAGCTAAGAAACATTGAGGACAATGTTTGGTTTTAGCATGGGGGATTCAGTCGATATAATCGCTTGCAATTGCTCTTGTCGTGTCTAAACGTAATTGTTTTTCTCATTTTTCAATAAAATTTTAAATTTTTTGTGTTATTTTTAAGTTTTAATAAATAACATAAGTGCTTTTGACACGAATGTAGGCTTTCCGTTGGTGAAAATAAGAATAGTTTTTGACTCGACTCGGTTTTTAACCTTAGCTTTTCCTTAATGTATTTGAATTAAGTTTTGCTAGGCTTTTATATAGGGAGCTTTAAAACGCGAAAGTCTTAATTCATACGAGTTAAGAACAAGAACTTTTCGCAAGTTCCTATAATTGATCCTAGAAAGTCGTTTATCAAGGGAACTTTAAAACGCAAATTCTAAAACTTGCAAAAGTATAAGAAGATGCAAGATCCTATAGATGACTTGAAAACCCAAAACTTTGATTTAATAGGCTAAGTATCCATTGATTTCACATTCTTGAAATTTTACAATATGGAGAACGAGAGATGATAGAGCCAATTATAAGTTTGGTATTCTTTCGGAAATTTATGTGAGTTAATTATAAGCCTATTCTCCCATCGCTTGCTAATAAATTTATCTGCAATAAATAAGGTTGTACGATTTAAAAAGTTACTTAGCTTCTAGCCCAAGATCGTTTAAAAGTTGCTCGGTATGGATTAGAGTTCATAGCCAAGGCATAACTTATTGAAGCGGGATGCGAAGATTGGCGAGTCCAAAAAGGTCCTAACAAGACATGAGGGCTATATTTTATTGCTAAAGATCCCAAGTGATGTGAAGAATCATTTATCAAAAATCAATATGAAGGATCGAGACACACGACGAAAAGCAAATACTCCCCAAAAGTCATGGAGAAGTCTATCCAAAAAGGCCCTAACAAGGTATGAGGATAAATGAAGCCAAGTCTAAAAAGGAGGCGGATCGTTATCTATCAAAATCCCAAATAAAGATTGGAGAAAAATGAAGAAGTCGTGGTCCAAGTATGAATCTCTCAAAATTTCAAGTGAAGAAATTCCTATATGAAGAGAAGACCATTATTTCATGAACGTCTCTCAAGGTTTGAAGTATAAAGTCGCTGCCAAATATCGGTCCGAGAAAGGTCTCAAATCGCGAAGCGAGTTATGCCAAGGTATGAACTTTATGAGGTCCCGAGAAGCAGTTTTAAAAGATTTTGTCCTTTAGCTAACTATTGATTACATCGTTCACTTTATTTTCGGCCTAATAAATTATCGAAATAAGTCAACAATGCATCCTCGTGATCATTCAAGACAACAATAAAATATAAGAGATACACCTAGGAATAAGGGAGTCTAAGTGAATAATTGGCCCACATGAGTTCGTGTTAGTTTGCTAACTTATAATAACAATGATCTTGTTTTTGCACTTGGCATGGAAAAGTGAAAAGTCGGGGACGATGAATCTTATGATCCTTAAAGTTATTTTTCAATAATGAAAGCAATACATTATGTCTTGCAAAATAAAGTGTCATAAGTTGAATAATGGTGTAGCTAGTGTTTAATTTTATCATTGCGTGATGACACGACAATTGCTTAGCAAGGGGGAGTTTGATATGAGCTTAAATACTCATATCATTTGTATCTTTAAACATTCAATAATCGCATAAATATCATGAAAATGCCTTGTATATGTTTGTTTTTGTTGTTTCGTGTGTGTAGGTACCAAGTTCGCAAAAACCGGCAAATATCGACACGAGTTTGATGATAAAGATTGAAGAAGCCAAAATCGAGCTCGACTTGAGTGGATTTGGTAATATTGCAAGAAAACGGGCCAAGTGGGTCCCACATTTGGGAAATGGGCTTAAAAGCCCATTTGGAGTTCAAGAAAGGAACAAAATACGTTTTTAAGTCCATAAGGCCCAAGATATGTAGCACACACGGATGGAAGTAGTATAAGTTTTGGGCCAAAAGCCCAAACTCCTCAATGAAGTAACGAATTGGGCCTAGGGTTTTGTTAATGAACGAATTGTGATTGGTCAAACATTCTTAACCATCACACGTTTATCTTCACAACTTTCCAAATGAATAAATAAAATAAAAACCGTTCCATACATCCTTTACCCCACTTCACACGTTTATATTAAACGTTTTTCTCTCACCCACCCATTTACTGCTATCCTCACCCACTCACACGTTTTCACACACAATAAAAAATACCTCGTTACAATCTATGTAACATCTTCTTCCACCCCAAAATAACCTGCAACTTATTTACTGTTTTAAAAAACCCTAGATCAATAAAAAGCAAATTAACAAAGGGCTTTTTATGGCACGTGTAATCCACGTGTGGGGGAATTAAATCCCCCAATTTATAGGAAGAGAAGATGGAAGGAGCAAGGCTACGTGGCTGTTTTTTATAGGATAATACACCTCAATTTCCACAATCAACCAATCAGAGGTCTCAAAAGAAACACAACTAACACACGGATGCCACGTTGGCAATCCGTGTGCTAGTGTGTGTCATATTAACCAACCGATCAAGGCCAAACATGAGAGAGAAAGGAGAATGAAGATCCAAGGGCTTAGATGAATAAGGAATATGCTTCAGAGATGCGGATATTCTCCCCAGCAAAGCCTTGGGACGGCTATAAAAACCCCCAATTTACTTGTAATTTTTATCCCTTTTTTTATTTTTAATGTTATTATGTTAAAATTAGTGTAGGATTTTAATCTCTTTTTCGATAATGTAATTTTACTTTGAGTTAATGAAAAGTTTAATTTTAAAAAGTCTTGAGTTCCTATTTATTTTAATCTTTTGAATTACTGTTTTTACAACCTTAATAGTTTTGATATTTAATAACTGATAATATTATTTAATTGGGCTAAATAATACCTTTAATTAAGTGATTGAATAAAATTGGGATTACATTTTTTCCCACTGGAAGAAATTTAAATAAAACTCAGTTTGGTTCGAGATGAATGTTCGAATAATGATGGTTGGTTCGAATGGTGGATAATGGTGGTGATTGTTACGGGTTCATAAGGCAGCTCAGCGCTGACCTTCTACTCAACGGATACTACACAAGGTTCTAATTCCTTTTTGTTTCTCGTTTTAATTTTCTTTAAGTTTAATGTTATATGCTTTCATTGCTTAGTTTGGTTAGTTTAATAAAATATGTCTGAATGTTTATATGATTGGTTAACTTACTGTTTGGATTTAAGTGAAGCAAATGGTTAATTTGTTAAATATTCTGTTTTAAATTAAAAAGTTAATGATAAATATGATATTATCAATTTGGATTTGAAACTGTCTTATAAGTCAAGTGATATATTTGCTCTAATAATTCAGCTGTTATCAGATCTGGTGTTTTATCATTACCTGTTGCTTGATTTTAATAACGTTTTTAGTCCACTGCTTTGTTCTAAGTTACTTGCACATTTGGAATTGGATTGTGTATCTGTTTTATTATTTCTTTATTTGGGTAGTGATGAATGAATTGTTGTTATAGACTGTTTGTTAGATAGCCTTAATAGATTACTATAGTAAGAAGATTTGCTGCTTGTTGCTCTATTTAGGATTTTGAATTACTGAATTAAGTTCTTGCTGAGAGTCTGAATTTATAATACTGAATTTGTATACTGTTATCTGTTTTGAGTTTTACTTGCTGAATGTTATTGATAAGCTGACTTATCTGTTTATGTTGCTCTATTGATTCACCTGCTGATTCTTAGATTTTAGTTGGTTTGATTTGTTGTGTTTAGTTTAGCTTATCAGATCCAACTGATCTGATAAGCTGGTTCCTAGCAGCTTAAACAAAATAAGCTTCATAGTCACCACCTGTGACTCCAAATATTTTAGCTGTCCAAAAAGAATTATTATGCAAAAAAAATGTCACAAATGGGGCTCGAACTCGAGACCCCCAGGTTCACAGCCAAGCATGTTAGCCAACTGTGCTACATGGTTTTTTAATTTTATCTCTCATTAGTTAATTAATATAGCGATTTAGATTTGGTAGATTTTGACTTCTGAATCATTTTAAATAGATTGGCGTTTTGTTTTAAGTATTTAAGTTTTATTAAAATTCTTATTAAAGTAAAATTTGAGTTGTTTCTAAAATAATAACTAGTTTCAATATATAATAAAATAAAAATAAATAAAAAATGTTTTTATTAAATTTAAATAGTTTAATTAGTTTATTTTCAATTATTTAGATTTTTATAGAATTAGATTTAAATAAAATTTAGTTTTAAAATAGATTAGTTTTAAAAGTAATTTTAATAAAGTTTTATAAAGTCTAAAAACTTTAATTAGATTTTTAAAATAGTTTAAAAGTTATTTTTATTAAATAGATTAATTTTTTATAGAATATTATTTAGTTTAAATTTTAAATAGTTTTTAATTTTTAAGTAATTGTGTTTTTAGAATTAAATATAGCGGGGTTTACGATTCATGCACTTTAGGTTAATTTTAAATAGTTTAAAATTGGTAGATTTTAATTTGAGTTTAAAAACCGAAAACCAATTCAAATCGATTGTCTAAATCAAAACGAAACGTCTCAAATTCACTCGATCTTCGTGTACAACAAACTTGATTCACTCACGTGTTAAATTGAATTCGTCATTGGTAATATTAGTCTATTACTTTTTCCTAAAGGTAATTTTCTAATTTACCCTATAACGTAATCTAATTATCACATATACTATCAACGACACATCAAGGTACCATCACTGGAATCTTGTATATGTATGGTCAAGCTGCATGTGTTCTTTTCGATACGGGTGCTACTCACTCGGTTATTTCTACTACTTATGCTAAGAACATTAGGATGCTCCCCATGCCACTAGAAAATAGGCTTACTATTTCCATGCCTTTAAGGGACTCTGTATTAATCACCCATGTATACAAGAGTCTTCCCCTAGAATTTGACGACAAGGTTCGACCTGTCGACGTACTTCCGCTGGACATGAATGACTTCGACATGATTTTGGGCATGGATTGGGTATCCAAGCATCATGCTACCATAGAATGCAATTCATATCGAGTTATTTTCGGTGATGTTAATGCACCAGAGTACATTCATAACGGGTTCATACCCGGACGATCTGTACAAATCATATCTACCCTGCAAGCGCGTGCACTACTGTCACATGGCTGCGAGGGTTATCTAGCTACGGTTTACGACATGGATGCTGAATCCCCATTGATTCAGGATCAACCTATCGTGTCGGAATTACAAGATGTTTTTCTAGCAGAACTTCCGGGCATACCACCTGTACGAGAAGTGGAATTTAGTATCGAGCTTATTCCAGGAGCTGAACCAATCTCCAAAGCTCCTTATTGTATGGCTCCCATAGAGCTGAAGGAACTGAAGGATCAACTGCAAGAACTTCTTGAACGAGGTTTCATTCGACCGAGCGCATCTCCATGGGGCGCACCGGTCTTGTTTGTTAAGAAGAAGGACGGTAGTATGCGTCTTTGTATAGACTATCGCGAGCTCAACAAGATTACCATTCGAAATAGATATCCACTGCCATGCATTGACGATATGTTTGACCAACTCCAAGGGGCCAAACACTTCTCTAAGATTGATCTTAGGTCAGGCTATCATCAGCTACGGGTCAAGGAGCAGGACATCTCTAAGACTGGCTTTTGTACCCTTTATGGCCACTACGAGTTTGTAGTTAAGCCATTTGGCCTGACAAATGCTCCAGCAGTGTTCATGGATTTGATGAACAGAATCTTCCATGAATTTCTGGACAAGTTCGTCATTGTCTTCATCGATGACATCCTGATTTTCTCAAAGTCCAAGGAGGAACACGAAGACCATCTTCGTACAGTACTACAGATTCTTCGCTAGAAGCAGCTGTATGCTAAATTCTCCAAGTGTGAGTTCTGGTAAGACAAGGTGGCATTCTTAGGTCACATTGTATCAGCAGAAGGAATCACTATGTATCCAGCGAAGGTTGAGGCCATTACTAAGTGGCCAAGGCCGACATCAGCGACGGAAGTCCGCAGTTTCTTAGGCTTAGCTGGCTATTACCGTAGGTTCGTGGAGAACTTTTCCCGCCTAGCACTACCATTGACCAAACTGATGCGGAAAGGGGAGAAATTCGTCTGGACTGAAGATCGAGAGAAGAGCTTTGAAGACCTGAAGCAGAAGCTAGTATATGCACCTATTCTTACTCTACCATCTGGTACGGGTGGATTTCAAATCTACAGCGATGCATCGGGGAAGGGACTTGGCTGTTTTCTCATGCAACATGGGAAAGTGATCGCGTACGCTTTACGGCAGCTTAAGCCGTATGAAAACAATTACCCCACGCACGACCTGGAACTTGCTGCAGTCGTGTTTGCATTGAAGATATGGAGGCACTACTTATATGGAGAATCATGTGACATTTTCACGGACCACAAGAGCTTGAAGTATATCTTCACTCAGCGTGAATTGAACATGAGGCAGAGGAGATGGTTAGAGCTGTTGAAGGATTATGACATTAATCTACAGTATCATCCCGGAAAGGCAAATGTAGTAGCAGATGCTCTTAGCAGGAAGTCCAGAATGATCAACGACATTAAAATCGAAGAGGAAATCATCAGAGACTTGGAGCGACTAGACATCGAGATCATGGTACGTGGACAACACGGTTACTGGGCTAATCTTAGAGTAGAACCCGAGTTACTCTCTAAGATCAAGGAAGCTCAGAAGGATGACAGAGAATTCTGGGCGATAGTACAGAATTTGGAGAAGCAGACAGAATTCAGAGTAGATGCAGATGGTATCGTATGGCAGGGCACAAGACTTTGTGTTCCTGATGACCAAGAACTCCGGGAAGCTTTGCTAGCTGAAGCTCATAGCTCCCCATTCTCTATACATCCTGGTTCGACTAAGATGTACCATGACATCAAGCAGTACTTTTGGTGGAGAGGTATGAAAAAGGATGTGGCCACTTACGTCTCCAAATGTCTTACCTACCAACAGGTTAAGATCGAGCATCAGAGATCTGGCGGTCTCCTTCAACCGTTAGATATCCCAGAGTGGAAGTGGGACAAAATCACCATGGATTTTGTTACTGGTCTTCCGCCTACCAAGAGGAAGCACGATGCAATTTGGGTTATCGTTGATCGACTTACCAAATCAGCTCATTTCTTACCGATCCGCAAGGAAGATCCGGTAAGTAAACTCGCAGATACGTACAGAAGAGAGATCATGAGACTCCACGGTGCACCATCCAGCATCGTCTCAGACAGAGATCCTCGATTCACTTCGCGCTTTTGGAAAAGTTTGTAGAAAGCTTGGGGTACACAACTTAAGCTTAGCACGACTTTTCATCCTCAAACGGACGGACAGTCGGAGCGAACCATTCAGACATTGGAAGATATGTTGAGGTCATGTGCGTTGGAATGGACGGATGATTGGGACAATTACATCTATTTGGTGGAATTTGCATACAACAACAGTTGGCACGCAAGTATCAAGTGTGCTCCATTTGAGATGTTGTATGGCAGAAAGTGTCGCGCCCCAATCTGCTGGGATCAGGTTGGTGAGCGAACACTTGAAGGACCGTAAATCATAGAGATGACCAATGAGAAGATCGTAGTAGCTAAGCAGAAAATTCAGGAGGCACGGTCACGTCAGAAGAGTTACGCCGATAAGCATCGTAGGGATATACACTTTAATGTAGGAGATCACGTCTTCCTTAAGGTTTCTCCGGCACGTGGTGTTAGACGCTTCGGGATTAAAGGGAAACTCAGTCCTCGTTTCATCGGACCATTTGATATCATTGAACGAGTCTGTGAAGTATCTTACCGATTGGCGTTACCTCCGCAGCTTTCGCATGTGCACAATGTGTTTCATGTGTCCTTACTCAGAGGGTACCAGTATCATCCCCTTCACATGGTTCAGTATCCACTGGAACAGATACGTGAAGATCTTACTTTTATAGAAGAACCCGAACGAGTTCTTGACAGACAAGAACGAGTCATGAGAAAGAAGACGGTTCCATTCGTCAAAATTCTATGGAGGGATCATACCGAGCGGGAAGCCACTTGGAAAACAGAGGAGTATATCCGGGCTTCTTACCCTCATTTCATATTTTGAATTCGGGTATGTTCTTCTTTTCCAGTTTACTTTATCTATAATTCGGGGACGAATTATCTTTTTAGGGGGGAAGAGTTGTAAAACCCGCATGCTTTTACCATGAATAGTACCCTTAAGATCGTACGTACTAGATTTAAACTTTCTTAATATAGCATGATTACGATTACGTGTTAGGATTTTACGTATTACGTACCTGTTAGAACACGATAAGTATTTACTACGCACGAGCACGTAATAATTATTTGACAATAATTAATCACGAACATGCGATCATGAAATCATGAACGTAATTAAAACACGAACTATTATTAATTACGTATATATATTTATTACGAGCGTAATTAAATATATTAGATCACGGTATTTACGAAACGAGAACACTTAAAACGCGAACACAAATAATCACGAATGTATAACTTAACATCGAGACACGGAAAAAGGTACGGGTACCCCAAGTGGGGCCCCTACCCGCGGCTGCAAGGGACAAATGGGCCAAGCCCATTTGTCAAATTTTACTAAAAGGGAAAAAGGATTTTCACTACTTATTTTTTTCATTTACAAAAGATTTTAGAAAAAAAACCTAAAACCCTCCTTCCCTTTTCTTCTTTGTGTCGCCACCCTACAAACACCACAAGAAGGTGGTTGTTGATCTTGGATCTTGGATTATTAGTTGGTGATCGTGTTTGTTCTTCGTCCTTTTGATCCACGGGTTCGGTAAATCCTTTTTAAACTTTTTCTTTTGATTTGATCTTTTAATAAATCAAGAACATGTTATGTTTTTTACAAAAACCTAATAAATAAACATGGATCTAACATGAATTAAGCTTTAAATAAATCAAAAGTATGGTTTAAGGGGTGTTTGTTTTTGGCCGCAGCCTACACCGAACCCGAAGGGGTTTCGGTTTGGCCAACCGACCACCACCAAGACCATATGGTCTTGGTTGGTTGGTGTGGGTCCCACGGCAGCCTCAAGACACAGGGTACCCCGATTTGGTTCGGGGTACGGTGTCGATTTCGTGTCCGGTTCATTGTTTTTAGTTTAGATCCGGTTCATGGTGTATGTTTAGTTTTTTTATGTTTTATGATCTTATGTTA
Source organism: Glebionis coronaria (assembly GCA_025667525.1). Taxonomy (NCBI): domain Eukaryota; kingdom Viridiplantae; phylum Streptophyta; class Magnoliopsida; order Asterales; family Asteraceae; genus Glebionis; species Glebionis coronaria. The sequence continues at coordinate 127,030 of JANFOE010000981.1, read as the reverse complement.
AAAATTAAATTAATAAATGACATGATTAATTTAATAACATGACTTAGGTTATTTCAATTATTAATAATCATGAAATTATTTAACCTAAGTATTTTATATTTTAGACTTATAATTAATTAATTATTTAAAAACCATGATTATAATTAATTAATTAACATGACTTAGGTTATATTATTAATATATAATAATACATGTTTTAACCTACGTATTTAACTTTATTTAATTAAAAACATGTTATACATTAATTAAATATTTTAACCTATAGTTTAATTTAATTACATGAAATAATTATTAAACTATACCTTATATCATATGACTTAGAAAATAATCATGAAAACACTTAGGCTTATATACTTAGCTTATTTAACCAGCTTATTCTAATTATGGAAACTTTCTATTTTTAGAAACTTAATTAAATAAGGCAGCTAATCAATTTAGGGAAACCTTCTATTTATAGAAACTTATTTATTTCAGGCAGCTAATCTATTTATGGAAACTTATTTAATTAAGGCAGCTAATCTATTTATAGAAACTTTCTATTTTTAGAAACTTATCTATTTTAAGCAGTAAATCTATTTTTGGAAACTTTCTATTTTTGGAAACTTTCTATTTTTGGAAACTTTCTATTTTTGGTAACTTTCTATTTTTGGAAACCTGCTATTTTTGGAAAGTTACTTATTATTACACAGTAAATATAATAACACATGAAATACCAGAAATACTTAATCAGATTAAACAGAATATAAGATAAACACAGTTTAAGGCTTTAAAACAGTAAAACATGGTAAGAACACATAAAATAAGCTAAGACATGACATAAAACCAGCTACATATTTAGTAAGCAGATACTTAGTATTTATGTAGCACTAGTGATTCGGAAGTAGGATTTCTCTCAGTTCATCTTCTTCGTTCACTGGACATAAGGTACAGATTCCCGTCCTTTCAGTATGGACATTCTTTCCTTATTAGGAATCCCCGTATGCAGCCAACTGTTTTCCCGTAGTATAAGTTACGTGTTTGATTGCTTATGTTTAATTAAGATTACCTATAGCCATATACATGCATGACCAGTTTCACCTAGTTATGGAGGTACCATAACCATAACATTAGAGGCACTGATGTTATGACTTCACCACGGCGGAGTGATTGCTCGTGGCGTCCCTTCAGCTTTTGGCCATTTATATTATATTTATCATGTGGGGCGTATGGGTGCATCCTAGTCACATGTTTTTAGTCATGATTTCATGGTGAATGTGGTGTGTGCCTTGCATCCTTCACAAGGAGCTGATCCCTCCTACCCAAAAACCAGTATATTAAATTAGAGGCAGCCCCTCTAATTTGCATGATGAGGTCACCCCTCCAAGTATTCATGCACGGTGGATTTTCATGACCTATATTGGCTAATGGTAAAATATGACAAACAGTTTTTATAAGATAAACATAAGACTTTCAAACTATAAAACCAGTTTTATCAAGACTTAACCAGGTTACTCAGGACTTAGTTTTCTTCCGCTGTTATATGTTATATGCTTATCCTATTCATGCTTTATTGTACATCCGTGCACTGAGCGTTTTTGCTCAGCCGTTTTCATTTTCTATGTTCCCAAAACGGCAGGTACTCAGGGACACTCGTAGACACTAAGAGTACGTGCATATGGACTGGAAGCTGTCTAGCCTTCTTTACTTTATGCATTTCCTTTCTTATGATACATTTGCTATGGACATTGTTTAGTCCTTTCCTTTACTATACTATGTTTTTGTGTGATGAGCTTTACTTTTGGACTACCGATGTTTGATTCCGGTATTTTCCTTTTATGGTCAAGTAATGTTTAGACATTTTTCCTTGTATGCTTTGATGACACGCCATAATTGCATGTGACATTTCCATTATCAAAATGGGGTGTTACAATAATGGTCTTCTCTTTATTATAAGAATTTCTTCTCTTGAACTTTTTGAGAGATTCTTCATATTTGGACCACGACTTCTTCATTTTTCTCCAATCTTTATTTTGGATTTTGATATACAACGATCCGCCTCCTTTTAGGAGTTGGATCTATTTATCCTCATACCTTGTTAGGGCCTTTTTGGATAGACTTCTCCATGATCTTTTGGGGAGTTTTTGCTTTTCGTCGTGTGTCTCGATCCTTCATATTGATTTTTGATAAATGATTCTTCACAACACTTTTGGATCTATAGCAACAAAATGTAGCCCTCATGCCTTGTTAGGGCCTTTTCGGACTCGCCAATCTTCGCATCCCGCTTCAATAAGTTATGCCTTGGCTATGAACTCTAATTAATACCGAGCAACTTTTAAACGATCTTGTGCTAGAAGCTAAGTAACTTTTCAAATCGTACAACCTTATTTATTGCAATATTTATTAACAAGCGATGGGAGAAAAAGCTCATAATCAACTCACATAAATTCGTGAAAGAATACCAAACTTATAATTGACTCTATCATCTCTCGTTCTCTACAATTTAAAATCTCAAGGAATGAGACTCGTGGATGCTTAGCCTATTAAATCAAAGTTTTGGGTTTTCAAGTCATCTATAGGATCTTGCAAATTCTTAGACTTTTTCAAGTTTAGAATTCGCATTTTAAAGTTCCCTTGATAAACGACTTTCTAGGATCAATTATAGGAACTTGCGAAAAGTTCTTGTTCTTAACCCGTAATAGTTAAGACTTTCGCTTTTTAGAGTTGCTTATATAAAAGCCTAGCAAAGCTTGACTTAAACACGTTAAGGATACTAGCTAGAGTAAACTTAGATAAGTAAACTCGGGTTGAGTCAAAATATTCATGACTTTGAAAAATTTAAAACCACTTTATTGAAAATTTATTCTAGCAAAGAAAGTAAATAACGATTGCAAAGGAAAATTACAAGGCCAAAATAGATAAAAAAAATTTGAAAAATGTCGACCAATCAAATTTTCCGGTTAAAATGAGGGCAAATTCATGGAAAAGACCACTTACTTCGATAGAAGTCCCCCTAAACTTGATATAAACATTGTCCTCAATGTTTAAGCATGTGGGAGTAAACTCCCCTACACTTAGGACATTGTGCACTTTGTTTAAATCTTGCTAAGGGAAGGACAACTATAGTGATTTCAATGAGAACATATAAGATATGAAATTTTAAATCACGACAGTTTAGGATAGAACCAGGAAGACGGGTACACGGGATCATGGTTCGTCAAAAGTCATCGAGAATGGATCTTTGAACCTTTAATCCCTGCACAGAAGAAGAAACAAGACAACAAACACATACGAAGCTCCCACTACACTTATTATGAAAACGGTAAAGGATAGATCAACGGGTTGCCTCCCGAGAAGCGCTTGTTTTTGTTAACCGAGTCACGAGCCTGACTCGACCCCGAACTAATTCAAGGGAAACGTGGTGAGGGATGGAATCATCTCATGAAAGATGTCCTCACTAAAGTACAACTTCACGCGCTGGCCATTCACCTTAAAATTGGGCCCATTTGGCTGAGAAAACTCAATGGTGCCATGTGGGAAGACTTTGGCGACGGTGAATGGACCAGACCAGCGTGTGACAAATCTAACAATTTCAGGTAGTGAAATATTTTCTCGTATAATATTTTGAAACTTATTTTTGTGTTGGTTGACGAACTCACAATTTACGGATTTAAATTTTGGCTTACGTGCATAATTTGGCGTCTTTTACGACTAAACCGGAAACCTTAGGATTACGTATTTACGTTTTTGAACTCCGTTTTTGATGAGACAATTTTTATTGGATTCGTTTTGTGACGGTGATTCATAATTTATAAAAACGTTTTTCGTAAAACGACCCGAGGGCACACAAATCGAGAAAACTAGAATCGAGAAATACCCGTAAACTAGTGAGATGGGACAAAACACTTTGCCCCATCCCACTAGCTTATATGGGACGGCAAAGATGACACACCACACATAGGTGGCATCAAGCTAACAACAACTTACACAAGTGTAAGCTTGTGCTTACACTTTAAGCCAACTCATTTACCAACTAAACAAAACTAGCAAATGGTTTCACTTCTACCATTTCTATCCATGCAATCCACTCTAAAACTCTCTCTACTCCTCCCTTTGTGCCGTCCTAAATCAAGCAACAAACACCATCATTGATCTTTTCTAGCCACAAACCACATGTTTACTAGTCCTATTAAGGTGTTTCCTTGAAGCCTTGATCATTTGGTGGCCATATAAACAACTTTGGAGGTGATTTGCTTGTGTCCTAGGGCTGATTTTCCAACATATGATCTTGATATTTGATGGTCTTGGAGATACTTGTTGTGTTCATCAAGTTCTTGCCTTCCTAAAACAAGAAATCCACTTGGATTGGTAAAGAAGATCATTCTCTACATTTTTCTCTTATTATTTTGTAAAGAACAAATGTATTTTCTTTCATTTTGTATATGTATATGATGTATATATGATGATAAAAATGTTGTGTGGGGATCAAGTGTTGATAAACATGCTTAAAAATGATGATAACTATAAGAAATGAAGCTAAAATCATGACTAATTAGTTGGCTGTATAAAAACAGTAGATAACTAAATGATGAACTGATAAAAATGCATGGTTTGATCTATTTAAAGTAAGTAGATGATGTTATACACATGTGAGAGTTGGCCATGCAATGGAATCAAAATAATGAGTGAGATATGATCAAAACAAGTTAGGTGGTACAATCTGAATAAGCAGTTTTGTAGGGACTGTTAAGGCAACTTAGACTCAAAATGGGCAGTAGCTATAACTAAGTTATATGTAGCACATATTATAAAGAAGTTGTCATCCAAAAATGAGCTTCTAAGTCATTGTAGAACTCTAGATATGATAAAAATGGTGAATATGAAGTTAAAAATCAGATTTTGGAAATAATGTTTATTATTATTATATAAGCACTCACTTTATAATGTATAAAATATAAAATACAAACCCACTAACTTATAAAACTTATTTATATAAATGTATAAAAGGTTAATTAAATAGGTAAATTATATAAATGGTGGTAAAAATAATATTTATAAGTAATAAAAACTATAAACTTGATTTTTACGAATTTTTCGGCTATCGCCGTGAAATTAACGTTTTTCGTCAAATAAAAATTAGACGACCAAACCCGTCTAATGTAAAGTTTATAAAAGTTATATACTGATGTATAAGTAACTAAGACAAGTAAAAACCGATAAAACCCGAACTATAAGAATTACGGACATTTACGAGCTAACTAAACATATTAGACTAATAATTGGACTTAATAAGATAAAAACTTGTAAAAAGAATTATTTGGGCTTAACCCAATAGGGCCCAACATGAAAAATATATATATACTGATCATATAGGTATAAAATGGGTAAAAACAAGTAAAAGAACTTATAAAAGAATTAATGGACTTAAAATAGGTAAAATCGATAAAACTAGTGAACTAGTAAGACGTTATCAAGACGTAAACGCTAAAATGAGTAAACAAGGATTTATGAACCCACTTGATCATCATCATATGTACAAAAATCATATATATGTATATTGTTATTTTATAAAAGTCATTGGACCGAGTCTAAGACCGATTATTATTTATATAGGTTTCCGTGACCGAAGCACGCCCGTAGCCGATAATCTGCCTTTCATTAACAACGTGAGTTCATAGCCTCGCACTCTTTTAAATGTTTTATAAAATGATTTGTAAACCCGCGAGGGAGATAACATGCTAGATTTTTATAAAAATAGAACACAAGTAGTCCCGATTGTATGCTAAATGATATGGACCCGAATGATGCTATGACCCTATATTCGAGACTAAAAGGATTATTAGTAGTTAGGTTATGTCACTTAAAGTCCCATTAGCATGAATTGTGAACTACCGGGATTTGGTAGACGCTTATGCATTTGATAGTACTATTTGGGGACGATCACCCCAGTTCGCGCCTTGACGGTTGATCCCCGTCGTACCACATTGATTGGTAAGCGAATTTATGTATGAGAAGATTTCATAGCGTGATTTTTGTGACGACACGCTAACTTAGATGGGCAAATTGTTTGTCGGGTTCGCGGCCCGCTGTTTTCATAGTAAGGTAACAATGTCATGCGGCTAATAATAATCCTACAACCTATACAATATACAACGTATGCTATAAGACATAAATAATAAACGATAACGACGCTATTACGATGAATATATTACCTAACATGGTAATATAGAGACTACAGTCTCATGGACGGTTTCAGATGTATGCTTGATTTATATATTGCCTGACTAGCAATATGTGGACTTACTTCCGATATTATACTTGTGATCTGATTTTAAATGATTGTAAATGATTGTTTTATATAACGGTTTTCATTAAACTCTATGAATTCACTCGGCATTCGCTGATATGATTTTTGCATGTTTTCTATCTCAGGTGCTTGAAGGTAATCCGGATGGAGATCGACTCTGATGGCCCACACTTAATATTAAAAATGTTCATTCGATCTGTGTTTTGTAAACTTAATGACCTGTATAATTTGGGACCTGTTGTACACTTTTAAACCTTTTTATCGAATGAATGTTTGTTAAACCTTGTACAACCATGTTTATGTGTTGTCTATGATTGGAGTTATTGTGCTATCCCGTAACACTCTGAAAGACCCTTCCGCTGTACCGATACGAAAAATGTGAGTGTTACAGTTTGGTACCAGAGCTCTCGTTGTAGAGAACAAAAGATTTTAAAAACCAAGGTTTTGAACAAAACTTTTCAAAATCTTTTGACAATGAACATTTAAGAAAATATTTGAAAAATCTTTTGACTATAACGGTGCCAGAGATCTCCGACGTTACCAACAAGCCCTATTGAGAAGATATAGATTTTGATATATATAATTTAATTTATATATATGTATATATCGTGATTTCATTATGTAATTGTTTAACTAGTATGTTATCCTAATACGAGATAAATATATATAAATGCAGATTGTCATGGCTGACCCTAATATTCCTGTAGAAAACCATGCTATTCCCGAACCTAATATAGAAGATGATCCTTATTTAGACTTAGTAGATTTTGATATTGATGACGAGGAGGAACCATTTGAGGATCCCGAGCCCGAGTTAGGACTAGGAGATCAGATTGCCCCTCAGGTTGACTTAGTAGAGAATGAGATTGAGAATGTGGATATTGAGAATGTGGGTAATGAGGACGTGGATATTGAGAATGCTGATATTGAGAATGAGGATGAGATTGGGTTAGATGAGTTAGATGATGAGATTGACGACGAGGATGTCGAGGAAGATGTAGGTATAGATGTTGAGGTTGATGACGATGAGGAAGCTGAGCTTATTTATCCGTATGATGTTCCAGAGGGCGAGCCTTTGCCCCCACCAGTTTGTTTGTCTGATTCTGAGGATGAGTTACCTAGGGACGAAATGTCTGAATCGTCTGAATCTGATTCCGAATCAGAGGAGGATGAGGATGACGATGCACCTGACGGTACCGATGGTATTGCTACTCGTAGACGTGAGATAGGAGAGTCATCTAGTACTCGAGAGGCTACTCATATTGATGGTCTTGCACCATGGGCCTTGAGACGTGATCTAGATGCTTCCCGTGTTAAGAGTTGTGTGACAGAGGTTGGATTAGGTGTTGTTAAGACTCAGGTTGCTTATTTGGAGTCAAAGACAAAGGTTGGCGAGAAAGAGCGAGAATTGCTTAGTCTGGATTTGAGTGATGTAGAACGTGGGTTGAATGAGGCTTTTAGGAGGTTATCAGTGTTGGAAAGTGGTGAGTATGCTGCTATGAAGAGAAAAGTGAATTCTATGGAAATTCAGTTGAGTGTGGCTCGTGCGATGCGTGAGAAAGCTGAAAAGGAGTTGAATATATCTGTGGGATGGAACAGTAGATTTTATGCCGACATGGTTGAAAGAGGAGTAATCCGTAAGCGCCCAGCTGAAGATGTGTCTAATGATCGTCCGACGAAGATCCAAAAGACGATGGATGATGGACCATCTGGCGGTTCTCAGTAGACCAGTCTGTATTTAGTAGTGACCTTTATATCTTTTGTGCTTGTAGCTTTGACTGAACCGACTTGTTAGTAGTAGACTTGGCACAAATTTTGAGTGTATATAGTGTTAAGAACTTTGATATGGATGTACTAAGACAATAATTTTGTTTCAAATCGAATGAAATATGTATCTTGTCTTGAATTCCATATTGTGCCTTATTTGTATCTTGATTATGAATTCGATCCATATTATATGAATCCTTTGTTGGATGAATGCTTAATACTTTGAAATTGTGGAATTATAGAACTATGTCGCCCAAGAAGGCTGTGACTGAGGATGATGTACGTAGGATTATTACGGAGCAAGTTACCGCATCTATGACAGAATTTATGGCAAATGCTAAAAATGAAGCTGGCGGTAGTGGAGCTGGCGGTAGTGGAGCTGGCGGTAGTGGAGCTGGCGGTAGTGGAGCTGGCGGTAGTGGAGTTGGCGGTAGTGGAATTGGCGGTACTAATGTGAATGTGAATGCTAATAATGTGAATGCTAATGCTGGAGGAAATGTAGGAGGACTTGGAACGAATGCACCTGAAGTTGGTGGCTGTACTTATGTGACGTTCATGAAGTGTGAACCTCTACCTTTTAATGGAACGGAAGGTGATGTAGGACTAAGCCAGTGGATCGAGAAGATTGAATCGGTGTTTAGGATTAGTAAGTGTAAAGAGGAAGATAAGGTGACTTTTGCTATGGCTACTCTTAAAGGTCGTGCGTTGACTTGGTGGAACGGGAGAATTGCTTTCATGGGTCTTGATGCTGCTAATGCTACTCCTTGGGCTGAAATCAAGAAGTGGATGACTTTGGAGTTTTGTCCTCGTAGTGTGATCATTAGGTTAGAACAGGAGTTGATTCATCTGAGAATGAAAGGTGTGGACATTGATAGTTACACGAATCGATTCCATGAGTTGGCCTTGCTATGTCCTCGCTTGGTTGAACCCGAAGAGATCCGAATTGAGCAATATGTGAAAGGGTTAACCAGGAATATCCGGGGGGACGTGACATCATCTAAACCACTGACCATTGATGATGCTGTTCGAATGGCTTACCAACTCATTGGACAGATAATTCAGGATAAGGAAGATGAAGCCCGTGTAGGTGAGAAAAGAAAGGGAGACGGTGATCGTGTAGATAGAGGTGATAATAGGAAGAATTTCAATCGCCGTCAGAACCAGAGAAAGGGGAATGCAAATGCTCTTACCAACAACACACCGCGCAACGATGATAGATGTCCTAAGTGTGGCAACAAGAGGCATCCTGACGACTGCTAGAAGTGCCGAAATTGCAGAAAGCTTGGACACAAGGTTGAAAGGTGTAAGAAGGGAACGATTTGCTTCAACTGTAATGAAGAAGGTCATAGGAAATCGGAATGCCCCAAGTTGAAAGCGATTGTACCTGGAAGAAACCCCCAGGGTGGTATCTACCAACTTGGAACAATTGAGGTGAAGAAAGAGGATCCGAATGTCGTTACCGGTACGTTTTTACTCAACAATCATTATGTTGTTGCTTTATTCGATTCGGGTGCCGATAGGAGCTTTGTATCCACTAAATTTAGTGCCCTTATTGATATTGAACCTGTTGAGATAAGTACCAGTTACGAGGTGGAATTGGCTGATGGTAAATTAGTGAAAACTAATAAGCTATTAGAAGGATGCTCTCTAAATCTCTTGAACCATTCCTTTCCGATTGATTTGATGATTGATAGAATTAGGTAGTTTCGATATTATTATTGGTATGGATTGGTTGTCGTTGAACAATGCTACTATTTTGTGTGGAGAGAAGAAGGTTAAGATTCCTCTTAGGAAAAGGACGTTAGTAATTGATGGTAGTCGAGGTGAATCCCGTTTGAAAATCGTTTCATGTATTAAAGTCCAAAAGTATATCAGGAACGGTTGTGAGTTATTCTTAGCTCAAGTGACCGGGAATGAGTCTAGGGAGAAACGATTGGAAGATGTACCTATTATTTGTGAATTTCCTGAGGTATTTCCTAAAGATTTACCAGGACTTCCACCGATAAGGCAAGTAGAGTTTCGAATCGATTTAATTCCTGGTGCTGCACCGGTGGCACGTGCGCCTTACCGATTAGCCCCTTCTGAATTAAAGGAGTTATCTGAGCAACTTAAGGAGTTGTCTGATAAAGGTTTTATTCGACCGAGCTCGTCGCCTTGGGGAGCTCCAGTCTTGTTCGTTAAGAAGAAGGATGGATCTTTTCGTATGTGCATTGATTATAGGGAACTGAATAAGTTGACAATTAAGAATCGATATCCTTTACCTAGGATTGATGATTTGTTTGATCAACTACAAGGATCTAGTGTGTATTCTAAGATAGATTTGCGGTCAGGATATCACCAACTTCGCGTCCGTGAAGAAGATATTCCTATAACTGCATTTAGAACTCGTTATGGACACTATGAATTTCAAGTAATGCCATTTGGGTTAACTAACGCACCTGCGGTTTTCATGGATTTAATGAATCGAGTGTGCAAGCCCTACTTGGATAAATTTGTGATTGTGTTTATTGACGATATTCTAATCTATTCTAAGAATGAAGATGAGCATAGAGAACATTTGAGGATTGTTTTGAAGTTGTTGAAGGATGCAAGGTTGTATGCTAAGTTTTCGAAGTGTGATTTCTGGTTAGATTCTGTGCAATTTCTTGGTCATGTGATTAACAGAGATGGAATTCATGTTGATCCTGCAAAGGTTGAAGCTATTAAGAATTGGTCTGCACCGACAACGCCAACGGAAGTGCGACAGTTCTTAGGATTGGCTGGCTATTATAGGCGATTCATTAAAGAATTTTCTTTGATAGCTAAACCCTTGACTAAGCTTACTCAGAAGAATAAACCTTTCGTTTGGGGAAGTGATGAAGATGGAGCATTTCAGACATTGAAGCAAAAATTATGTAGTGCGCCAATCTTATCATTACCCGAAGGGAGTGAAGATTTTGTAATGTATTGTGATGCATCTCTTAGAGGTTATGGAGCTGTTTTGATGCAGAGAGAGAAAGTAATAGCTTATGCTTCTAGGCAATTAAGGAAGAATGAGGAGAATTATACTACTCATGATCTTGAGTTAGGAGCTGTGGTCTTTGCTCTTAGGTTGTGGAGACATTATCTGTATGGCACCAAGTGTACGGTATTCACCGATCACAAAAGCCTATAGTATATTCTCGACCAGAAGGAATTGAACATGAGGCAACGAAGATGGATAGAGTTGTTAAGTGATTATGATTGTGATATAAAATATCACCCAGGAAAAGCCAATGTTGTTGCTGATGCGTTGAGTAGGAAAGATAGAGAGCCTATCAGGGTGCGTTCTCTAGTCTTGACCGTGCACAATAATTTGCCCGAGCAAATTAGAAATGCGCAAATAGAAGCTTGTAAGAAGGAGAATTTTGTTAATGAAGGGTTCCGAGGAGAAGGAGATCCTTTAGAGGTTAGAGCTGATGGAGTGAAATGTTTAAGAGGTCGTATGTGGATACCTAAGTTTGGAGGCTTAAGAGATTTGATTATGTTAGAATCCCATAAATCTAAGTATTCCATTCATCCGGGATCTGATAAGATGTACCATGATTTGAAGAAGTTGTACTGGTGGCCGAACATGAAAGCTGACATAGCTATGTATGTTCTTCAATGCTTGACTTGTGCTAGAGTTAAAGCTGAACATCAAAAGCCATCAGGACTACTTCAACAACCAAAGATTCCTGAATGGAAGTGGGAGCGAATTACGATGGACTTTATCACCAAGCTTCCTAGAACATCATCTGGAAACAATTCGATTTGGGTTATTGTCGATAGACTGACCAAATCAGCACACTTCATTCCGGTTAAGGAGCAGTTCTCACTGAAGAAGCTGACTCGAATATACCTTGATAATGTTGTATGCAAGCATGGAGTGCCTGTATCGATCATTTCAGATCGAGATCCTAGATTCGCATCGAATTTTTGGAAATCTCTCCAAAGATCTTTGGGAACGAATCTCGACATGAGCACTGCTTATCACCCCCAGACTGATGGGCAGAGTGAAAGGACGATACAAACACTTGAAGATATGTTGAGAGCTTGTGTGTTAGACTTTGGTAAGAATTGGGATAAACATTTGTCGTTAGCAGAGTTTTCGTATAACAATAGTTACCATTCTAGTATTAAGGCTGCACCGTTTGAAGCTTTGTATGGTAGGAAGTGTAGATCTCCTGTATGTTGGAGTGAAGTTGGGGATACCCAGCTCACGGGACCGGAATTGATTCGAGAGACTACGGAGATGATAGTTCAGATTAAGAAGAGGTTGTTGACTGCCCGAAGTAGACAGAAAAGTTACGCGGATGTGCGGCGGAAGCCAATGGAGTTTGAAGTGGGTGACCGAGTAATGTTGAAAGTATCGCCATGGAAAGGCGTTATCAGATTTGGAAAGCGAGGGAAATTGAATCTCGTTATATTGGACCCTTTAAGATTTTATCTAGAGTAGGTCCGGTGGCTTACAAACTAGAGTTACCCCCAGAACTTCATGGTGTTCACAACACATTCCATGTATCTAATCTGAAGAAATGTCTAGCAGTGAGTGATGAGAAAATTCCGTTAGGTAAGGTTCGAATAGATGGGAAGTTGCATTTTATCGAAGAGCCCGTAGAAGTTATGGACCGTGAGGTAAAGCAACTGAAACAAAGTCAGATACCTATTGTCAAGATCCGATGGAATTCAAAGCATGGACCGGAGTATACTTTGGAACGAGAGGATGAAATGTGGAAGAAATATCCGCACCTATTCGATTTCAATAAGAAACGGACATCCAAATGAAATGGATCACGAGGACGTTGATCCCTTTTAGGAGGACAATCTGTGACAAATCTAACAATTTCAGGTAGTGAAATATTTTCTCGTATAATATTTTGAAACTTATTTTTGTGTTGGTTGACGAACTCACAATTTACCGATTTAAATTTGGGCTTACGTGCATAATTTGGCGTCTTTTATGACTAAACCGGAAACCTTAGGATTACGTATTTACGTTTTTGAACTACGTTTTTGATGAGACAATTTTTATTGGATTCGTTTTGTGACGGTGATTCATAACTTATAAAAACGTTTTTCGTAAAACGACCCGAGGGCACGCAAATCGAGAAAACTAGAATCGAGAAATACCCGTAAACTAGTGAGATGGGACAAAACACTTTGCCCCATCCCACTAGCTTATATGGGACGGCAAAGATGACACACCACACATAGGTGGCATCAAGCTAACAACAACTTACACAAGTGTAAGCTTGTGCTTACACTTTAAGCCAACTCATTTACCAACTAAACAAAACTAGCAAATGGTTTCACTTCTACCATTTCTATCCATGCAATCCACTCTAAAACTCTCTCTACTTCTCCCTTTGTGCCGTCCCAAATCAAGCAACAAACACCATCATTGATCTTTTCTAGCCACAAACCACATGTTTACTAGTCCTATTAAGGTGTTTCCTTGAATCCTTGATCATTTGTTGGCCATATAAACAACTTTGGAGGTGATTTGCTTGTGTCCTAGGGCTGATTTTCCAACATATGATCTTGATATTTGATGGTCTTGGAGATACTTGTTGTGTTCATCAAGTTCTTGCCTTCCTAAAACAAGAAATCCACTTGGATTGGTAAAGAAGATCATCCTCTACATTTTTCTCTTATTATTTTGTAAAGAACAAATGTATTTTCTTTCATTTTGTATATGTATATGATGTATATATGATGATAAAAATGTTGTGTGGGGATCAAGTGTTGATAAACATGCTTAAAAATGATGATAACTATAAGAAATGAAGCTAAAATCATGACTAATTAGTTGGCTGTATAAAAACAGTAGATAACTAAATGATGAACTGATAAAAATGCATGGTTTGATCTATTTACAGTAAGTAGATGATGTTATACACATGTGAGAGTTGGCCATGCAATGGAATCAAAATAATGAGTGAGATATGATCAAAACAAGTTAGGTGGTACAATCTGAATAAGCAGTTTTGTAGGGACTGTTAAGGCAACTTAGACTCAAAATGGGCAGTATCTATAACTAAGTTATATGTAGCACATATTATGAAGAAGTTGTCATCCAAAAATGAGCTTCTAAGTCATTGTAGAACTCTAGATATGATAAAAATGGTGAATATGAAGTTAAAAATCAGATTTTGGAAATAATGTTTATTATTATTATATAAGCACTCACTTTATAATGTATAAAATGTAAAATACAAACCCACTAACTTATAACACTTATTTATATAAATGTATAAAAGGTTAATTAAATGGGTAAATTATATAAATGGTGGTAAAAATAATATTTATAAGTAATAAAAACTATAAACTTGATTTTTACGACTTTTTCGGATATCGCCGTGAAATTAACGTTTTTCGTCGAATAAAACTTAGACGACCAAACCCGTCTAATGTAAAGTTTATAAAAGTTATATACTGATGTATAAGTAACTAAGACAAGTAAAAACCGATAAAACCCGAACTATAATAATTACGGACATTTACGAGCTAACTAAACCTATTAGACTAATAATTGGACTTAATAAGATAAAAACTTGTAAAAAGAATTATTTGGGCTTAACCCAATAGGGCCCAACATGAAAAATATATATATACTGATCATATAGGTATAAAATGGGTAAAAACAAGTAAAAGAACTTATAAAAGAATTAATGGACTTAAAATAGGTAAAATCGATAAAACTAGTGAACTAGTAAGACGTTATCAAGACGTAAACGCTAAAATGAGTAAACAAGGATTTATGAACCCACTTGATCATCATCATATGTACAAAAATCATATATATGTATATTGTTATTTTGATACAAGTCATTGGACCGAGTCTAAGACCGATTATTATTTATATAGGTTTCCGTGACCGAAGCACGCCCGTAGCCGATAATCCGCCTTTCATTAACAACGTGAGTTCATAGCCTCGCACTCTTTTAAATGTTTTATAAAATGATTTTTAAACCCGCGAGGGAGATAACATGCTAGATTTTTATAAAAATAGAACACAAGTAGTCCCGATTGTATGGTAAATGATATGGACCCGAATGATGCTATGACCCTATATTCGAGACTAAAAGGATTATTAGTAGTTAGGTTATGTCACTTAAAGTCCCATTAGCATGAATTGTGAACTACCGGGATTTGGTAGACGCTTATGCATTTGATAGTAATATTTGGGGACGATCACCCCAGTTCGCGCCTTGACGGTTGATCCCCATCGTACCACATTGATTGGTAAGCGAATTTATGTATGAGAAGATTCCATAGCGTGATTTTTGTGACGACACGCTAACTTAGATGGGCAAATTGTTTATCGGGTTCGCGGCCCGCTGTTTTCATAGTAAGGTAACAATGTCATGCGGCTAATAATAATCCTACAACCTATACAATATACAACGTATGCTATAAGACATAAATAATAAATGATAACGACGCTATTACGATGAATATATTACCTAACATGGTAATATAGAGACTACGGTCTCATGGACGGTTTCAGATGTATGCTTGATTTATATATTGCCTGACTAGCAATATGTGGACTTACTTCCGATATTATACTTGTGATCTGATTTTAAATGATTGTAAATGATTGTTTTATATAACGGTTTTCATTAAACTCTATGAATTCACTCGGCATTCGCTGATATGATTTTTGCATGTTTTCTATCTCAGGTGCTTGAAGGTAATCTGGATGGAGATCGACTCTGATGGCCCACACTTAATATTAAAAATGTTCATTCGATCTGTGTTTTGTAAACTTAATGACCTGTATAATTTGGGACCTGTTGTACACTTTTAAACCTTTTTATCGAATGAATGTTTGTTAAACCTTGTACAACCATTTTTATGTGTTGTCTATGATTGGAGTTAATGTGCTATCCCGTAACACTCTGAAAGACCCTTCCGCTGTACCGATACGAAAAATGAGAGTGTTACACAGCGGCTCTTCAACTTTCCCGAGAAGATCTTCAACCGAGAGTTAAAAAGTAAGACTTGATCACCAACGTGGAACTCTCGGTTCTTAATCCTTGCATCATGGATGATCTTGGTCTTCTCCTTGTAGATCAACGAGTTCTCATAAGCTTCATTCCTTAGTTCGTTGAGCTCGTTGAGTTGAATCTTCCGAAGATCGTCGGCTTTGTTGATGTCGAAGTTAGCCCACTTCAAGGCCCAGTATGCCTTATGTTCCAGCTCGATAGGGAGGTGGTATGCTTTCCCGTACACAAGACGATAAGGTGTACAACCAATCGGGGTCTTATAAGCGGTACAGAAAGCCCACAAAGCATCATCTAACTTATCGACCCACGAGGCACGATGCTCTCCCACAGTACGCTCCAGAATTCGCATCAATCCGCGGTTAGATATCTCGGCTTGCCCATTAGTTTGGGGATTGAAACAAGGATTTTTCAATGGGATGCATTAACATGAAAACTTAAATCAAAAGCAATTAATTTAATAACAATTAATAAAACTAGAATTAAAATTAAAATATAAATATAAAATGAAGAAACAGTAAGTAACACTTAAAAATACTCAAAAGAAAATTGATTCGGAAGATCTTACTGATTCGGAACTTTTATGGATGAACAGATGATAACTCCTTGATTCGGAACTTTTACTCGGAAGTTTATTCGGAAGATTGATCCGGAACTTAATTCGGAACTTCACCCGGAACTTGGTTCGGAACTTCGTTCGGAACTTTACTCGGAAGATTGACTCGGAAGTTGATCCGGAAGTTGATCCGGAAGTTGGTTCGGAAGTTCACTCAGAACTTTCGTCCGGAAGTTCACTCAGAACTTTCGTCCGGAAGTTCACTCGGAACTTGGTTCGGAACTTTTGAAGATAAAACTGATTCAGAACTTATAAGACTGATTCGGAACTTTTGAAAAACATTTCATTCGGAACTTTTTAACATAAATTGATTCGGAACTTTTAAAACTTATTCGGAACTTTTGAAAAACATTTCATTCGGAACTTTTGATGCTCATTCGGAACTTTGTGTTCATCCGGAACCTGGGAAACATTCAAGAACAGTAGCAGCAGAAAAACAGGGGAACTCTATTTCAAGCCAAAAATCACCAAGTTTTTCACCAAAACTTAAATAAAACTAGACACGAATCATATACTAACAAATAACAACAAATCCCATCAATAAAAACATAAAACCCAACAACTTTTGAAGATCAAATCAACCAAATAAGAACTTTAACTTTTAACCAAATAGATGAAGATGAACAAGATAAAATGAAAAGATTGATATTGAATGATTAAGGTTTTAACAAACAAAAGAGAAAGATTAAATTACAAGATTGGAAAAACAAGAATCAAAATCACCAAACACCCTAATGGTGTTGGTGAAGCCTACGAACCGAAAAGGAGAAAAGAAAGGGAATGAAAAATTGAATAAAAAGTGTGAGGGGAATTCTTTATATAGATGTTCCCTTTGGTTGGTGAGTGGGCTTTCTCCCGTTCTTCTTGTCTTCTCGTCTTTTCAGAAAAGTTGACGTTTTCGATTCTGATTCGGGATTTGTCGTCGATTAAATTCAACTCGTCTTTTAATTTCTTCGTTTAATAGACTTGAGTTTCTTCGACTTATGTAAATCTTCCATCTTTGGTCCTTTTCTTCGATAAATCTTCGAATAGGCCCAGTGACTTCAAATCTTTTGCATCTCTTGGACAATAGACTTCATCTTGAGTCTTTTTCTTCGGTAAAACCCGTGCAATCCCATGTTTTCTCCATTATCCATCCGGTTGGCTCTGAAAACACAATAAACACAAAAACCACGCATAATTCCAAACAAATGATATTAAATACGTGTTTTGGTCTCGTTTTAGCCAGAATTAAGTGGTAAAAGGATGGGTGTTTTCACACCTATCAAATCCCCTACACTTAACCATTGCCGTGCCCTCATGCAATGCTTAGTGGTAAAACAATTTTACACTTTTCTCATAATCAATCAACCTTGGCCTTATTAAAATACTACTAAACAAAAATTAAAGTACTAAGAGAAATTAAGACTTTTTAAAGTAAACAAAGGATAGAAAACCATTTTCACTTGAAAATAGCTATATGGAAATAACTTGCAAAGAGATCAAGGACTTACATTAGGGCTTTGGTGTTGCGAAGATTTATCACCCTCAAGTTTCACGTTCCCCAAACTAAGCTTAAAAACGAGATCATTGTTATTATAAGTTAGCAAATCAAACACTTACACACATGGCTTAATTATATGCTTAAACTCCCTTATTCCTAGGTGTATCTCTTATATTTTATTTTTGTCTTAGAATGATCATGAAGATGCATTTTTGGACTTATTTCGATAGTTTATTAGGCTGAAAGCAAAGTAGGACGATTTGATCAATAGTTAGCTAAAGGACAAAATCTCTTAAAACTGCTTCTCGGGATATCAAAAAGTTCATATCTTGGCATAACTCGGTTCACGATTTGAGACCTTTCTCGGGCCGATACTTGGCATGTACTTCATACTTCATATCTTGAGAGACGTGCTTGAGATAATGGTCTTCTCATCGTTACTAGAGTTTCTTCACTTGGAGACTTTTGAGGGGTACTCCAACTTTGTTGACCACGACTTCATGATTATTTCTTCAATCTCTAATTGGGATTTTGAGATACAACGATCCGCCTCCTTTTCGGACTTGGATCTATTTATCCTCATACCTTGTTAGGGTCTTTTCGGATAGACTTCTCCATGATCTTTATGGGAGTTGATTGCTTTTCGTCGTGAGTCTTGATCCTTCATATTGACTTTGGGAATAATGCTTTTCACATCACTTTGGATCTTTAGCAATAAAATGGAATCCTCATGCCTTGTTAGGGCCTTTTCGGACTCGCCAATCTTCGCGCCCCGCTTCATAAGTTATGCCTTGGCTATGAACTCTTATCATTACCGAGCAACTTTTAAACGATCTTGGGCTAGAAGCTAAGTAACTTTTCAAATCGTACGACCTTACTTATTGCAGATAAATTATTAGCAAGTGATGGGAGAATAGGCAAATAATTACACCAAGTGAGCTTGTGCAAGAATACCGACTTATAATTGACTCTATCATTTCTCGTTCTCCACAATTTAAAATCTCAAGTAATAAGACTCGTGGATACTTAGCCTAATAAACCAATTAAGGTCTACATGGTTAAGGATACTAGCTAGAATAAACTTGGATAAGTCTATTCGGGTTGAGTCAAAATAATCGCAACGGGCCTAATATGTCAAAGACTTCTAAACTAGCTACACCACTTTATTAATATTTTTGACTTTATTGCGGGATATATACATACGAAAGGAATGATAAAAAAATTAAAAATTACGATTAGATGGCCAAAGTTAATTAAAAATTTGAAAAATGTTGAAAAAGATGATTTTCTGGTTAAATGAAGGCATTTTCATGGAAAAGTCCACTTAAAACTTCAATAGAAGTCTCCCCTACACTTAAGATAAACATTGTCCTCAATGTTTAAGCATGTGGAAAAAGTCTCCCCTACACTTATGACATTGTGTACGTTGGTTAAATCAAGTTAAGGAAGAGACGACTAAAGTGACAACTTCAAATGTGATTATGAAGAAAATTGAATCACGATAGTTGAGAGATAGAACCGGATTTCGGATAACACGGGAGCACGGTTCTTCAAAGGTTCCAAAAGTGCACTTATCCCTGTAATCACATCACCACACAAACACAAAGAACCTATAGAGGCCCCCCCTACACTTAGGAGGTTAAAACGAAGAGGGATAGATACTCGGGCTGCCTCCCGAGGAGCGCTTGTTTTTGATAACCGAGTCACGAGCCTGACTCGACCCAAAATTGGTTCATGGGGAACGTGGTGAGGGATGGAATCATCTCCTGAGAGATGTCCTCACCAAAGTACAACTTCACTCGTTGGCCATTCACCTTAAAATTAGGTCAATTAGGTTGAGCGAGCTCGAGAGTACCATATGGAAAAATTTGGGCAATGGTGAATGGGCCGGACCAACGAGATTTCAGCTTGCCCGAAAAGATTTTCAACCGAGAGTTAAAGAGTAAAACTTTGTCTCCAACTTGGAACTCTCGGTTCTTAATCTTAGAATCATGAATGAGCTTGGTCTTCTCCTTATAGATCAAAGAATTTTCATAAGCCTCATTACGGAGTTCATTCAGCTCATTGAGTTGGATCTTGCGTAGGTCACCGGCTTTGTTGATATCAAAATTAGCCCACTTCAAGGCCCAGTAAGCCTTGTGCTCCAACTCAATGGGGAGGTGGCATGCTTTCCCGTACACGAGACGATATGGTGTACAACCAATCGGAGTCTTGTATGCGGTACGAAAATCCCACAAAGCATCATCAAGTTTATCAGCCCATGAGGCACGATGCTCTCCCACGGTTCTTTCTAGAATTCGCTTTAATCCTCGGTTGGATATTTCAGCCTGACCATTAGTTTGTGGGTGGTAGGCAGTGGAAAGACGATGATTTACACCATACTTAGCCATGACTCTAGCAAATTGGTCGTTGCAAAAATGAGTCCCACGATCACTAATAATGGCACGAGGCACACCGAATCTAGCGAACAGCGATTTCAAAAAGTTACAAACCACCCTTGCGTCATTAGTAGGTAAAGCTTTGGCTTCAACCCACTTGGAGACGTAGTCAACGGCTACAAGGATGTATTTGTTTCCTTTAGAAGAAGGGAATGGCCCCATAAAGTCGATACCACAAACATCAAAGATTTCACATTCTTGAATGAAATTCTGAGGCATCTCATTTTTATGTGTGATCTTGCCTTTTTTTTGCAAGCCTCACAATGTTTAACCATCTCGTGAGCATCACGATATATGGTGGGCCAATAAAATACCGAGTCAAACACTTTTTTGGCGGTGTAGTTGGGACCAAAGTGACCACCGGTGGGTCCTTTGTGGCAAGCGTCAAGGATTTCTAAAGCTGCCGGTCCATCAACACATCGGCGAATAATCAAGTCGGCACATTGTTTGAATAGGTAAGGGTCATCCCAGAAATAAGTCTTAATGTCGTTGAAGAACTTTTTCTTTTGTTGGGATGTTAACCCTTCCTTGAGAATTCCACCCGCCAAGTAGTTTGCAATATCCGCAAACCACGGGGTTTCATCAGAATTCGAATTGATAGACATTAAGGTCTCCAAGGGAAAAGAATCATTGATTTCTTTGTTCGGATGATCCCCTTGGTAAGGATCCTCAAGTCTACTAAGATGATCCGCGGCTAGGTTTTCAGCTCCTTTTTTATCGCGAATTTCGATTTTAAATTCTTGGAGAAGCAAAACCCAGCGAAGAAGTCTTGGTTTGGAATCTTGCTTTGTCAACAAGTACTTCAACGCGGAATGATCGGTGTAAACGATTGTGGTGGAGAGGACAAGATAGGGGCGGAACTTTTCAAAGGCATAGACAACAGCTTAAAACTCTTTTTCGGTTGTCGTGTAATGCAATTGAGCCCCCGTCATTGTCTTGCTAGCGTAATGGATTGGTTGGAAGTGTTTGTTCACTCTTTGTCCCAGAACCGCTCTAATAGCAAAATCACTAGCATCGCACATCAACTCAAAGGGAAGCTCCCAATTAGGGGTAACCAAGACGGGTGCCTTAGTTAGCTTATCCTTAAGCGAGTTGAAGGCTTCAAGACACTCTTTGGAAAAGATAAAAGGAGTATCTTTTTCCAAGAGGTGGGTCATCGGGCGAGCGATTTGAGAAAAATCTTGGATGAATCGACGGTAGAAGCCCGCATGACCCAGGAAACTTCTCACACCCTTCACGGTTGAAGGTGGAGGCAACTTAGCGATAACATCGACTTTAGCACGGTCTACTTCAAGACCGGCTTTGGAAATTTTGTGTCCTAGCACAATGCCTTCTTTTACCATGTAATGGCATTTTTCCCAATTCAGAACAAGGCGAGTGTCTTCGCACCGCTTAAGCATACGTTCCAAATTGGCAAGGCAAGAAGAGAAGGAATCCCCGAAAACCGAGAAATCATCCATGAAGACTTCCATGGTTTGTTCAACCATGTCATGGAAGATAGCTAACATGCACCTTTGAAAAGTCCCGGGGGCATTACATAAACCAAAAGGCATACGTTTGTAAGCGAATGTTCCATAGGGACAAGTGAATGTGGTCTTTTCTTGGTCCTTGGGATCGATGGGAATTTGAAAATACCCGGAGAAACCGTCTAAGAAGCAGTAATAGTCATTACCCGCAAGACGTTCGAGCATTTGATCCATGAAAGGAAGAGGAAAGTGATCTTTTCTCGTGGCATCATTGAGCTTGCGATAATCAATACAAACTCTCCACCCAGTAACGAGACGAGTGGGAATCAACGCGTTGTGCTCATTAGAAACAACGGTTATTCCGCCCTTCTTGGGCACACAATGGATGGGACTTACCCAAGGCGAATCCGAAATAGGGTAAATCAAGCCGGCATCTAGAAGTTTGATAACCTCTTGTTTGATGACGTCGTGAATTTTAGGGTTAACCCTTCTTTGGCTCTGGATTGCGGGTTTAAAGTCATCTTCCATGAGAATCTTGTGAGTACAAAAGTTCGGATCAATTCCGCGGATGTCGGAAATTTTCCAAGCAATTGCCTTCTTATGATCTTTAAGCACGGCGATGAGGCGAGATTTCTCTTCTTCTCTCAAGTCCTTAGCAATGATGACGGGTGACTTCTTCTTTTCTTCAAGGAACACATACTCGAGATGGGGCGGAAACTCCTTCAGTTCTAAATCCGGAGGATTTTCGATGGGAGGCGTTTTCAAAGTCGGAGCATCGATAGCAATAACCGTGGGAGATGGTGGAGAAAGATTGTCTTCGTTGAGAAGGTTTTCAAAGAAATGCATGTCTTCATCCCCATCGGTGGGAGAATCATCATTAGCTAAGTTCACATCTCCTATGGTGGCTTCAAGATCTTTCCAAAAGAAATCACTTTCTCCAAATAGAGACAGTGATGAATCAATAGAGGAAACGGTTTCAACATTGGGAAGAGAAGTAGGAATATTTTTACAAGCATCATTAAAGTGTTCCTCACAAGCCTCATCAAGAACGTCAATACAATTAACACTTTCGTATGAATAAGGTTGTTTAGACAACTTTCCCATGTTGAAGACGATTTTATCGTCACCCACTCTCATGATAAGCTCACCGGCTTCAACATCGATGAGAGTGTGACCGGTCCTCAGGAATGGACGACCCACTATCAAGGGAACACGAGGGTCCATCTCGTAGTCGACGACGACGAAATCGGCAGGAAAAGTGAATTTGTCGACTCCTACAAAGACGTCTTCGGCTATCCCCACTGGATAAGCAACCGTACGGTTAGCTAATTCCAAAGTCATTTTGGTGGGGACTAGCTCATGGAGAGATAATTGCTTCCAAACGCTTAGATGCATTAGATTAATACTGGCGCCTAGATCGGCTAGGGCCATGCAATTCTCTACTCCCGGGAAATTGCAAGGGATTAAGAAATGACCCGGATCACCAAGCTTGGTTGGCAATTTCCTTAAGAGCACTGCAGAGCAATTCTCATTAAGTTGGGTGTTGGCAATATCAAGAAGCTTTTCCTTGTCACTCAGAAGATCTTTAAACATTTTTGCGTACTTAGGCATGTGAGCGAGAGCCTTAGCGAAGGAGATGTTGAAATTCAATTGTTTGAACATTTTAAGAAAGTTCGAAACCTGAATATCATCCTTGCTTTTGAGCTTCTCTTTCCTCAACCTAGATGGATAAGGTATATTGGAAGAAGAGGAAGGCTTTGGAATCGAAGGATCACTCACATCCTTGGGTGGAGGAGGGGTAGAAGTAAGAGGTAGAGAAATTGGGGAAGGAGAAGGATGAGGAATAGGAGCAGGTGACTCGTTCTCCTTAGTCACAATCACCGGTGGAGGTATAGGAAGCTCGGGTTCCTTGGTACGTTTGCCACTGCGAGTGGTGATTGCCTTCATCTCCCCTCTTAGATTCGCAACGGTGTTACTCAGAAGAGTACCCGAAGAAGAGGGTTGATTACCTTGGAAGAAGCTAGCCATCATGTTTTTTAAGTCATTCGTTTGACTATCCAACGTGTTTCTCATATCAGCTCTCAGATCGTTCCCTTGTTTGACCGGGTCTGCGTTTAAGTTGAGCACTTCTCGCTGAAGATCATTAGTCCTCATGTAGGTTTCCACTTCTTGGTGTAAAGCGGTGGGTTGGTTGGGAGGAGCATTGTATGCGGGTGGTTGATAAGCAGGTTGCTGGTAAACTTGGTTGTTTCTTTGAGGTGGTTGTTGTTGTTTGTGAGGAGGTATGTATGGTGTACGAGGTGGTTGTTGTTGTTGAGGAGGGCGATTGAGGCTTTGTTGTTGGTTTGGGTTGTTTGGAGGAAAACTGGGTGGTGAGAGATAGTTGTTGGAGCGGTAGCTAAGCAAGTTACGGTCACCTTGAGGTCGAGCTTGATAAGCGGGTTGAGGATAGGTGCCATAAGCTGCATTCACATTTTCAGAAGGGTAGTCTTGGGTGGCAGTACAAGTGGTGTAAGAGTGAGGACCCCCGCATATCTCACATGGTTGGCTGACAGCATTGACTTGAGCGTCTTTAGCGTTTCTAGCGTTGATGCTGTTGGTGTTGCTGGCGGTTTGGGTAGCAAGCGATTCAAGAAGCGCAGTGATTTTGTCAAGGCGCTTATCGCTGTCACTAGTACTAGCACTAGCGACATTGGTCCGAACACTCTTGGTTTGCACACGAGACTTATTCTCAATGATATCCCAAGCAGCGTTGGAAGTCTTAGCCAAAAGATTACCCCCTGAGGCACTGTTTAGTGAATCTTGGTCATTCATGCTTAAACCATTGTAAAAAGTGTTAATTTGGTGCACTTTGGTAAAACCATGTTGTGGGCATTTTCTTAAAAGGTCTTTGAAACGATCCCAAGATTCACTAAATGACTCATCGTACTTTTGTTCAAAATTGATAATGTCATTCCGCAAAGCGGTAGTACGAGAGGGTGGGAAAAAGTAATTGATAAACTTGGTTTCCAAATATGTCCACGAAAGAATACTCTGTGGCGGTTCCTTAGCAAGCCAATGCCGGGATTGTCCCTCTAAAGAAAAGGGAAAAAGTTGTAAACGGATTACCTCTTGTGGAACACCATTGAATTTGACCGTATTGGTGAGTTGCAAGAATCTCTTGATGTGGTCATGTGGATCATCAATGGTACGCCCCAAGAATGGTTGAGCAGAGACCATCTGGATAAAACCGGATTTAAGCTCAAAGTTGTTGGCTGCAATCGCGGGTATGACAATTGGATCATTGTTACCATCTACATGTGCTTGCAGAAGTTCAATCATCGGGCGATTATCCGGTAGAGGCTCATTGTTGTTGTTATTATTGTTGTTGAAAGGTGGATTGTTATTGTTGTTATTATTGTTTTGAGGTGTATGTTGTTGTTGTTTTGTACACCGGCCATGTCTAAGTCTTCGAGAGGCTCGGGCTCTTGATAAGACGTTGATCGTGTACGCATGCACCTGCAAAAGAACTAACAAGGCAAAAACAAAGCAGAAATATTTTTGGTTTTTATGTTTTTTAATTTTTTGGATTTTTGAAAATTATATATATATATATATATATATATATATATATATATATATATATATATATATATATATATATATATATATATATATATATATATATATATATATATATATATATATATATATATATATATATATATATATATATATATTTTTGTTTTTGAAAATTTTATGAAAAAGTAACGTTCACGGTGAACGGATCCCAAAATCCAAGTTCTCACAAAAAACTGTTGATCTTAACGAGAAGAGCCGGCAGCGGCGCCATTTGATACAAGGATTTTTCAATGGGATCTAGATTCTCTCGATATCCTCTCGAATTGATTACAGCTTAAAGTGGAATGATTGTTCTTGGTTACTAAAAAGGGGGGTTGGTTTTCTAATCTACTAAAAGGTTTAAATGCATTAACATGAAAACTTAAATCAAAAGCAATTAATTTAATAACAATTAATAAAACTAGAATTAAAATTAAAATATAAATATAAAATGAAGAAACAGTAAGTAACACTTAAAAATGCTCAAAAGAAAATTGATTCGGAAGATCTTACTGATTCGGAACTTTTATGGATGAACAGATGATAACTCCTTGATTCGGAACTTTTACTCGGAATTTTATTCGGAAGATTGATCCGGAACTTAATTCGGAACTTCACCCGGAACTTGGTTCGGAACTTCGTTCGGAACTTTACTCGGAAGATTGACTCGGAAGTTGATCCGGAAGTTGATCCGGAAGTTGGTTCGGAAGTTCACTCGGAACTTTTGTCCGGAAGTTCACTCGGAACTTTCGTCCGGAAGTTCACTCGGAACTTGGTTCGGAACTTTTGAAGATAAAACTGATTCAGAACTTATAAGACTGATTCAGAACTTTTGAAAAACATTTCATTCGGAACATTTTAATATAAATTGATTCGGAACTTTTAAAACTTATTCGGAACTTTTAAAAAACATTTCATTCGAAACTTTTGATGCTGATTCGGAACTTTGTGTTCATCCGGAACCTGGGAAACATTCAAGAACAGTAGCAGCAGAAAAACAGGGGAACTCTATTTCAAGCCAAAAATCACCAAGTTTTTCACCAAAACTTAAATAAAACTAGACACGAATCATATACTAACCAATAACAACAAATCCCATCAATAAAAACATAAAACCTGTAACACCCCCAAATTTATACAACACAGTACAGCGGAAGACTAGTTGGTGTTACGGGATAGCACATTACTCACATCATAGACAACGCATAGAAATCGCGTCGTTTAATAATAAATCATTTCCATTCATAAATATCAAAGTTACATCGGTCCCAAGTCATTATATTTCATACAAAGTTTTACAAGTATTTGAATGGAAAATATAGTTTAGGTGCGGGCCATGAATTCTTGTCGTCTTCCCGAGAATTACCTTCAAGTACCTGAGATAAAACATGTTAAAAGAAAAGGTCAGCGATAACGCCGAGTGAATTCATAGAGTTTAATAAATTCCATCAATATAACTTTGGTATAAAATTAGTACCAAAAATCAATTCGTACAAATCATTGTAATAGGCCGTAAAATAGCCAAAATCATTTGATACAAATCTTTGTAATAGGCCATAAAATAGCCAAAGTCATTTTATATAAATCCTTATCGAAAATCATAATATAGGCATTTGCCATAAAAATTATTATACGAGCCAATGTCGTAAAAACATCATACAATACGTCTTATGACGTTGTATAAAATCAAATAAAAATCGTTATATGAATATGGTTATGAAAACCAAAACACAAACATAATATCAATAGTATGACCCTGTATTGCTAGTCAGGCAATACGTCGTAATTCGGAGCGTCTATTAGTATTTTGTAAATTTTTGGATTATTATAAGCCGCATGACATTGTTACCTTACTAAACCAACAACGGGTAGCTAACCCGATACCAATTTTTGCCCATCTAAAGTAGCGTGTCGTCACAAAGGTCACGCTATGGAAATCTTCTCATACATAAATTCGCTTACCAATCAATGTGTCACGACGGGGATCAACCGTCAAGGCGCGAACTGGGGTGATCGTCCCCAAATAGTACTATTAAATGCATAAGCGTCTACCAACTCCCGGTAGTTCACAATTCATGCTAATGGGACTTTTAGTGACATAACCAAATTTAATAATCCATTTAATTTCATCTATCGGGTCCATTAATCATTTATCGGGTCATACAATCGGGTCATTCAATCATTCGGGTCCAAAATCAATAAACAAACAATCGGGACAAATGGTGTCCAAACTTTTATAAAAACTAACATGTTATCTCCCTCACGGGTTAATAAAGCATTTATAAAACATTTAAAAGAGTGCGAGGCTATGAACTCACGTTGATGTGGGAAGGCGGGTTGTCGGCAATTCGGACGTACAGTACGTGCTTCAATCACGGAAACCTAGACAAATAATACTCGGTCTTAGACGTTTGTCCAATGACTTTATAAAAATATCAATTATGTATACATATGATGATTATTTATATATGATGATCAAGTGGGTTTACATATTCTCGTTTACTCATTTTTGAGTTATGTGTCGATAACATTTATACTAGTTTTCTCGTTTTACCTATTTACGTGTTTTAGGTCCAATAAGCCTATTATAAATTCTTAACTTGTATTAATCCTTTTTGTACTCATATTATCAGTACATACACTTTCAAGTCGGGCCCAAATGGGTTAAGTCCAATAATAAGTCTATAAGTGTTCTAGTCCATTTTTGTTGTATTATTAGTCCAATAACGTTAATTTAGTCCGTTAACGTCCGTATATCTTATAGTTCGGGTTTTATCGGTTTTTACTTGTATTAGTTACTTAAACATCAGTATATGACTTTTATAAACTTTACATTAGACGGGTTTGGTCGTCTAAGTTGTATTTGGCGAAAAACGTTAATTTCACGGCGATAGCCGAAAAAGTCGTAAAACTCAAGTTTATAGTTTTTATTACTTATAAATATTATTTTACCACCATTTATATAATTTACCCATTTAATTAACCTTTTATATATTTATATAAATAATTTTTATAAGTTAGTGGGTTTATATTTTTACATTTTATACATTATAATGTGAGTGCTTATATAATAATAATAAACATTATTTCCAAAAATCTGATTTTTAACTTCATGTTCGCCATTTTTAACATATCTAGAGTTCTATAATGAATTAGAAGCTCAAATTTTTATCACATAAACTAAATGATATGTGCTACATTTAACTCTTCTATAGCTACTGTTGAATCATCTTTTAAATATTTTCTAAAAATCGTCCAAAACAGTAACCTCAGATTTATACCCTAAACTTGTTTTGATCATATCTCACTCATTACAATGATTCCATTGCATGGCCAACTCTCACATGTGTACAAGACATTTAGCTTACTGAAAATGGATTCTACTTCATCATTTTATCAGTTCATGATATGTTTCTTTACTGTTTTATACAGCAAACACTTTTAAGCAAGATTTTAGCCTTGTTCTTTATAGTTTTTCACCTTTTTAATCATGTTTATCAACAACAAATCCCCACATAACATTTTATCATCATTCATCATCATATACATATACATAAGTGAAAGAAATACAAGATTACATAATCAAAAATAACAAGAGGATAGGAAGAACAATCTTTATACCACCATTAGTGATGAAAAGATGAGGTTTTTGATGAACAAGACTTGGTTCTTGTTATCAAATCTTCAACTTTAGCAAGGAAACTTCTTGGGTACTTTAGATAGATGAACACCTCCATGAATTCAGCCCTTTAACCCCATGAAAACTCCTTTTCATAGGTTAAGATCACCTCCAATCTTCATATCTTCAAAGGTTCTTCAACATATGTGTAAATAACACATGATATTGTGGTTAAATTGATCAAATGAGGGTGTTTAATGGTGGTGGTTGAATATGGACGAATTTTTGAGAGAGAAAAGGGATGAGAGAGTGGTTTGCATGTGTTGGAAGTGAAGAAATGGTTTAGGTTGATGGTTTTTGTAAGTTGTAGCTTACAATGTAAGCTTTAGCTTACATGTGTAAGTTACAAAGCTAACACTTTGACACCAAATGTAGTGAGGTGTAGTATGTTGGATGGTTATAGTGGGGGTGGGGCAAGTGTCCCACTTGTCTCATCCCCATTTATTTACGGGTACTACTCGATTCTAGTTTCCTCGATTTGCGTGCCCTTGGGTCGTTTTACGAAAAACGTTTTTATAAATTATGAATCAACGTCACAAAACGAATCCAATAAAAATTGTCTCATCAAAAACGGAGTTCGAAAACGTAAATACGTAATCCTAAGGTTTCCGGTTTAGTCGTAAAAGACGTTAAAATAAAATCGTATGTCCTAATCTCTTCTCGTAAATTTGTGAGTTTATGAACTAACACAAATTTAAAACTCCAAAATAATATTCATGGATAAATTTATTTTCTGAAATGTCGGACTGTCACCAAGGACGGTGTATGTAAACGTAGGCACGTAACGTTGAATCCTCCGGTTTAAACGTAGTCTACGCTACTTCAAGACGTAAATCCAAATTTCTTCCCAAAAATAAGTGAGTTCATATTGTAACATTAAAATAATATTTTAAAATAATATTTGAGAATAAAATATCAATCGTAAATTGACGGATTGTCACAGCATTTACCCCTAAACAGGATCTTTGTCCTCAAAGATCATCTTACTACTCGCTTCTTATAGAGTTAAAGCCATGTGGGTATTTCCTCCACATTCGGTCTTTTCTCACAAGTGCAATTCGTTACAATACGCGAGTTTCATCAAACATAACTACGGGAATAAGATCAGGCTAAATGTTGACTTACTTTCTCTATCCATGATGTTCACGAGTTTCTGATGAATGCAACTTTTCGCCGATCTAAGCTCTATTAAGAAGAATTCAGATTTTAACTTGATAGATATTCCATCAAGTTCGATATACGAAACATAATTCACGCAGTCTTTGAAGTCCTAGGGTAGATCCAGCTTATATGCCTTTCTATCCCAACTTTTTCATCATCTCAATGGTCCCATACAATTGGGGACTTATATCCCATGATTTGTCAGATCATGAATTCATTTTTCCAAGGTTAAAAATTGTGGCATAACTTCGCTACCCATTTGGCACTTCAAGATCTACATTTCACATTCACATAACCTCCTGCCTACTATCGGCAGTTAATAATCAGATCCTAATTTCAACAATCATTTCAGATCTCGCGGGTCGGGTATTTTGCAAGGATAGGTTCGCCATCATAGGAAACCTTAAATCTAAAAGACATGTCCAACTCACAATGGGTGTATGTCGGATGTCTCCATCTCAACTCTTGCTTATAGATGCTCAAAGATTTAGATCCTAACAAGATTCGATCTCAATCCTAACACGATGATTATCAATGATAATCTCTCCAAAGGAAAACGATTATACGGTCTATTACCAAAGGTCATTCATTCAAACATAAAATAGCACTTATATTACTTTGTATCGTTACTTTACCTCGTCCCTTCGATTTGGGATGGTACATAGTACTCTCATCAAGGTTCGTTCTCAATGATTTCTGAGCAAATCTCTAGAAATTTGATGCGAAGCGAGGATCTTGATATAGATGATCGATACAGGCATGCTATGTTTACATAACTCTTTTGCATTTATCATTAACGAGAATGATATTTGCAGATTTGGTCAGTCTGTCGACGATGACCCAAATCGAATCAAATTCAGATGATGACCTTTGCAATAGCTAGACGTTTACTAATGTATGAGGCGATGTCTGCCTTCATAATTGCCATTAGTACAACTTCTCCAGACAAAGATACTTTTAGTCAAAAATGACATACATATAATACTTATACTTACAAATTCCAACATAACTATATCTCACAATCCTCCATATTTAGGCAATTACATGTGGTCTTTTATACGTTTAACGCCATCGGCTTCATAATTCTAATGGTTCACATTAGCCACGAACCACTTTTTATTATTTATATTATCCTTTTCACAAACATCGTTTATTTTTATATTGTTCGGCAATTTATTTTGCACCTTCATTATTAAGGAACATGTCCTAACTGGTTCTTTATCTTTTCTACATAATGCGTCGGCATCTATATTCACTTCTCATGATGATATAATTATCATGTCCACAATTCACTCAGATATTCTTTCTATATTATGCGTCAGTAATTACGTTCACTTTCTCCTGATGAAATAAATATCATAACTGTATTTATTCAAAATTCTTTCTTCATATTTTCTAAGTTTTAGTTTCGTCTTATCTATCATTTTTAT
The DNA here is from genome assembly GCA_025667525.1 of Glebionis coronaria. Classification (NCBI taxonomy): domain Eukaryota; kingdom Viridiplantae; phylum Streptophyta; class Magnoliopsida; order Asterales; family Asteraceae; genus Glebionis; species Glebionis coronaria. The sequence goes on along the minus strand of JANFOE010000981.1, from coordinate 95,098 downwards.
CAGTTTTTATCAATCCAGCGTTTAAAGCGTCGATAATTATTACAATTAATTAAATAATAATTATTATAACTAATTAAATATTAAGTATTCAATTATTATGAAATGTAAACGTAAAGATTTTAAATTTCTTAGTTCGACCAATTATATGAAAATGTTCGAAATAAATTTGACTTTAATTATTAAGATTTTTGCTGATTTATCGAAAATAATTAATAAAATTCGTAAATGTTTGAAAAATCTTTGGTTATACTTTTGGTCCAAATTTTCTTAGTTGAAAAGCAAAAATTGTCGTTTCAAATTTTAAGTCATGGTTTAAATGGCTTCCTCAATCCCTCTTAGGTTATCTTGAGGTATACACAAACATTTACCCCTAAACAGAAGTTTAGTTAAATGGTTTGTGTATAAGGGAATAATCCCTTTAAAAATCATTTGTTAAAACATTTGTCAAAACATAATTCCATTTCTTTTTGGTAAAATCCAAAGTCTTAAAAGGGCTCTTAATTTTTGAAGAGTCAATTTATATTCCATTATCCTTTTAATCACATAGTCAAATCATGTAAAGGTTCAGGTCTTTAATCACGTGTTAATTATTCAAGGTTCAGGTTTACACTGTTCGGCCAATTCAGGGCACTCTATAAATAATTATTAACTCATTCTTATTCTAATAAACAAACATGTAGTCCTTAATGATCACGAGCATGAATTTATCAAATTATAGCCTACACACGTGATTCATCATAATTATGAATACTACATGTGCATTGTCAATCCAAACGACATCACGTGGAACTCATAATGTTCATTACAAGTACCGGATGTAGTGATTAGAATAAATAATCTCTTTCGCAGATGCGAAGTTGATGATAACCATGCTATGGATCAAATTTGCTAGAACCTTGTAAATGATCGAACAATTCTTCCATTTCGAGTTATGGATATCGTTTTCGATTGTCAATTTACTCAGTTCACAATAATCTTGCAAATATAAGGAAAGATAAAACCATAGCTCTTCAGGATGACAGGCTTGGTATAATAAAATCTTTCTCCGAAAACTCTCTCAGTTGTACGGTAATTCCTTAAATTCAGATGGTGCTGACGTACAGTGCACAAGCCATAGGTGCAGCACCGAGAATATAACCAAATACCAAATTCAACTTGCCTTAATGGCGAAAGTCTAGGTAATTTATCAACGAATACTTTCTAAAGTTTCAGATAACGAAAACATCTTTTAATAATTTCATATTAGGTTCTTTCTAGATTATAATATCTATGACTAGTTCACAACCATTCACGGTATAATTTCAATTCCAAATATAGGATATCGTCATCTACCAATAATTATTTATATCACTTTTGATAATCAACATCTTATCTCTTTAGGGGAATTCTACTCGAGTTCCCATCAATTAAGACAATAGCGTCATGTCATCATCAATCAATCCATTCTACCGGCATTATCAACTTTTCAGTTTCATTGCCGTCGATAAGATGTGAACTTCTCAAAAGACTAATAATAACTAATAATCCTTCACAAATTCAAGGATATATGGAGACACAACTACCATCTAAAGAGTAAGGTCAACGCATAATCTACGCGAGAGAATTTCAAATCAGATTCAAACGAAAACATTTAACAAATAGGAATATATCCCATGTTTTCATAATTTGAGTACGCATTCGAAAGCTCCTCGGATCGTTACCCAGGTCATTCAAATGAAATCAAATCATAAGAAATGATAAGAACGTCAATACATCCAGTCGGGTATCAACACTCGGTAATCGGATACTTTTCCTAAGAATCTCACTACGGGAGAATTGGACAAGAACGGAATATCAATTGTCAAATAATACAAATTCCACAGATGAGTAAATTCAACTCAGAAGAATAGGTGGCACGGGCACATATGTAGATGTCTCTAACATTATGTCCTTATTTTTCACTTCTTGCAGATCTCATTAAAATTTAATCTTTCACAATCCTCAAAGAAAATATAGTGTTTATTCATTAGTTTTATGGTGACTACTAATCAGTCTTGCATAGTCCATTCCAAATTGTATGTAGGCGCGCAACTATATACAATTTCAAGATTAACGATGCAATACTCAGTTCGTCAAAATTTTATCATCATGTTTATAATAAAAACATTTTCATGCTCAATTCTTAAATAAGAATCAAAATTAAATTTACAAAGATTTTCTTTGTTATGAAAACAATGAAGTTTCCAAAGCGTTTTATAAACAACCTCATTTCAATAACTATCACTTATAAATCTCACTATGGATAATCCTTATAGTGATGAAAATTAAATTTTCTCAAAGGATACCGTTTTAACTTTATAAAAACAATGAGTGATCTGCAAAAGAGTGATGAAAGCTTGTTCACCAAGAATTAACTACGATATGATAGGAAATGAGCTTAGCCAAATAATCATGAGGTTCATGACTTTGATGGCACTCAGGAATACAAAGAGAATAATCCACAACGTAACTCAATTCAAGATGAGTACTTGTTCAATAGTTGCATCACTAATGCGAACATCAGGATGAAGCAATAAGAGATAGATAACTTTGATACATGTAGGATTTAGTAATCAAAGGTAGTTTTTTTTTTCATTAATCACAAACAAGTCAAAATTGTACCGTAACACATTATGTGTCACTATGTCATACAATTCTCAGAACTCATCCTACCAACTGATGTCTCAGTTAAGTTAGGGATTTTTAAAAGATACCATAATGAATACTAATCTACAAGAGTCATTAGGTGTTCCACATGTCCCAGAAGATCCATTGGTCTCAATTCAGAAGAAGATTTCTTCAATTTATTTCTTGGACACTGGGCATCCTCGTTAGTGGACAATGGCAAAGGAACAACCCTTAACACGAATCAACAATCAATTAAAACCTTATAATTCAATCACAAAACTTAACGACTTCTATTAATAATCTCATATTCCATATGGGTTAAATTTTACTTTATCCAAGTTTCAACCAATTTATACTCAATTCAATATCCTACCTCATATTCCAATACTTTCAATCTTATTCTTCGGCCTTGTAAAGGCAATACAATCTCAATATGAATCAACACTTAATTTCCAATCCTATTAGCTCTTACAACAACAGTTATCAAATGAGTCATTAATATGAAATGACTTGATCATTCAACTTAGACTTCTCGGAAAGGTATTAGTGGCATGAGGCTTTTGGGTAATGGTTCCTGTGACACCCTAGAACCGAGGTCATTAACGTTACCCTAAATTACGCTAATTTTTGAAATTTTTAATAAATTTTAATTTCTATATTTATAAGTATTTTGGTTAAAGCCGATGTTCGAGGTTATAATTTTTACGATTGACGATTCAAGAAGGACGATGACGATTACGATTCCGAGGGATGCCCAATTTTATATAATTTTTGACGATTTATCGATAATGTAATTTTTCGAGAATTTTATTTACGGTTTGTGTTAAGTTGAGTCGGGTGAGTTTTATAGCCTTCCGAGTACATTTAAAGTATCCCAAAAATATTCTGGAGTGTTCGGGATGATTTCCGACTCCCGTAAAATTTTCAAAATTGACTAGTGAGTCGAAACCGCAAAGCTTTGAGGACGTTTTTAACTTAAGGCCAAAAGAAACCTTTATTTACACTATGGTCCCTCCCAATACCACAAAATGGCACAAACACAAACACACAAACACATTTCACAAAAACAAAATCAAACTCTCTCTCTCTTTGTCCTTAGGCCGACGGCCAAACACAAACACCACCACAATCCACCTTTTTTTCTTGAGTTTTCACAAAAACTAACTTAAGACCACCTCTTAGAATCCCTTGGTGAGTGTTAATCCGTGGTTTGATTACACATGCACTAACAAAAATTTTCCAAAAATTTTCAAGATGATCCAAATTCGTTTTTGAGGCTAATTGTTGTAATGCATGTTAAATTCATGTGTAATGGAAGCATAATCACCAATAAAACCCACCAAAATTCATTTGGTTGTGGTTATTGGGTCACCCAAACCCCACGGCACAAGGGGTGTTTGGGGAGCCATGGTGGTTGATGAATTTTGAGCATTTTCTTGTGTTTGGTTTAGTGTTTAGTGATGTATTAGATAGGTTTAAGTGATTGCATGTTTGATTTCTTTGATGTTAGATTATGAGGTTGGTTGATCAATAGGGGTAGGACTGAAATTTTGTGTTTGGATATGTTTAGGGAAGCTTAGGATGTTGCCTAGTGGTGGTTAGAAGGTTTAAAATCGAGTGTAAGCATGTTTTTGGTATGGTCAAATTTGGGCAGAAACTTTGAGGTCATTTCATAAAATTTATTTTTCCTACAGGTCTTGAAAACTAAATGTAGTTATAGAGGGTCTTTTTATCTTTAATTTGGTATAAGGTAGAGCCCGTGACTCAAAACGAGCTAAAAGTTATGAGGTTTTAAAGATCGAGTACCGGGAGACGAGGACTTTCATAATCCGAATTTATGTATAGTTTTAGTCAAATCCCGAGGATCACAAGTATGAATTGGTAAATGGTCAAGGGTCAAAATTTGGTCACAAACCTGTATAAATGAGTCTATAAGTTGACTTAGGAGTCAAAGAAGTCAAAGGTACTTTTCATATAGGTCAAAGAGGTCAAAATTGGTCGAAGTACAATTTCAGCCCGTAAAATGTAGTTTTTGAAAAGCGTTGCGTAACGGGTCGTAAAAGTAAAAACTTTTATTGGGCTTAAAAACATGTTATCTACAGGTCTTATAGGATTTTTGAGAATTTTGTCAAATTTTATAAGTATGGTTAAATATGGTAAAACAGCCCGTACTTTCGGTGAGTACCGGCGGAAATGAGTAAAAATGGATAGTGTAAGTAATAAGAACGAATGGTATAAAATGAGTGATGCTTGTTGTTTTGTTTTTGGCGTGAGTTATAATTGTCCTAAGTGACTAGTACATATGTATTTTATACAGTACCGTAAGGTATTTAAAATGAGATTACTCATTACGCGTTATTTGTGATAGGTGTTGATTTACCCGGGCATCCGTAACATCGTCAGCGATCATCTCTCGAACTACCGACTACTTAATATATAAGGTGTGAATTTATAGCCTCGCTTATATTTATTTCAAATTGTTTTACCCGCGAGGGAAATGCATGCTAGTTTTTAAAAGGAACGTATATCATGAATGATTGTTAGACCCGAATGTTGCCTTAGAAATTGTGTTGAGTACCAAAGTTGCAAAAGACCCTAAATTCATGAACTATTAACTATTGTCCTGCCCTCGAGTAGGGGGAAATAGCCGCTTATGCAATTTGTAGTACTACGGGGCTAACGACCCAATGCTAGCCGAGAAGCTGTACGTTGAGTAAGTTCTGCGGTAGATTATTTTGTATGAGAGATAAGGTATAATTGCAACTGATGCCTTTAGAAGGGGCACTGGTTTCATCTGAATCACGCCGGTATTTATTACGCGGGTGATTAGGTTAACGAATTAGTGTCATGAGCTTAAACACAATTGTCAGTATCCTGATTATAGATTGTTTGATCGACAAGTCTATAAATGATCACGAATGGTTTTTATTTTATATACGTTCAAATTGATTGTAAAACCTATGAATTCCACTCAACGTTTTCTTTGACCAAAATTTTGGCATGTGTTTCAGGTAACCGCTGAAGTGTAGAATGGAGCATGCATGGGATGGATGTTGTGTGTATGGCTTGGAGTCCGCTTGTTTTTCCTCCTTTTTCTACTTAAACATTTTAAAGTTTAATGTAATGTTGTTGTGAAACTGAAATTCTTGGGTTGAGATTCATGGGGACCGAAAACGCTAAACTCTGTTGTACCAAGTGGGGTTGGAAAAACCGTGGACATGTATCATCTAAAAATTTTTAAATTTCAAGTTTGAAGTTGACGTCTTTTTAGCGTCGTTTGATATATCTTGTGTGCAATGAATATTGTATAGCACCCAATGTTGTAGTTCCGCTGCGCATAGCATTTGTGGGGGTGTTACATATTGGTAATCAGAGCCACGAGTTATAGAGAACTAGGTCGTTTTTGAAAATCCTAAACTATAACTTTTGGTGTCGTAAGAAATGGTCCAAGCACACACAACTATCCTGCATGGCTCCGGTAAGATTTATTGTTGTATTTATGGCATTTGACGTATACTTTTGAGTGAAGTATATATGTGGGTAATTATTACGTAAGTATGGAATTACTATATGTAGACGTTGAATTATACGTGGAATATCCGACATCGTAATTTTTGTACTAATCATGCATGAGCATCATATTATTACATTTCGGGCATATGTACCACCTTTGCATTGCATTTGCATGCATGTATTTATAACTATTTTATAATTACTTATGTACCCTCCGAAATTCGCTGTTATTGCAGGAATGGCCGAGGTACCGCCTAATGATAATGGAAATGATTACGTCGTAGGTCACGAAGGGGGACCGTTTCCTCCGAACCCGCCGGACAATGATAATGGATGGATCGCTCCAGAAGAGGAAATAGGGCCGGAAAACGACAATGACGAAAGTGAGGTGGATAATTTTAGCATTAGTAGTGACGAGAGTGAGGATTCTGAAGAAGAGCCCGAGGAGCTAATGGATGATGGCATTCCCGAGAATGCCGTAGGCCAGACCGAACCTGATTTGTTTCAATCCCCGAATTCGCCGAAGGGTTATGAAGTACCACCGACTGGTCGATATGAGCAGCAACCCTTTAATCGCCCGATGGACAATTGTAAGGACTATTTGAGAACAGTGCCAGGATTTGTTCGAGTAAGTAATGGGAGCGGTGGAGAGTCCAGCAAATCATCCAAGTCGCCATCGATTCATGAGAATATTGCAAGGGTCTACTTTCCGAGACCAAGACACTACTGGGATCCCGCAGGTCGTTTGAGGAGGATGGAGAGATTGATGTATGAGCGGTTTGTAGTTGAGACCAGGGTAATTAAGAGGTTTGATAAGAATGAAAGGGAACACCAAAGACTGTTGGAAAGGACTGCAAGAATTGAGTATGATGGAAATGTGAACAAAAGTGACATCAACAGTTTAAGATCGATGGTTGCAAATTTAAGCGCTAGTCTTGACCGTGTTAGGGAGGATCAAGTGAGGTTGTCGAGGATGCAGAGTTGGGAGCATCGTGTGAGAGCATCATTGCCCCCGGATTGGAGATTCGTGGACGATTTGGAGATGGAGGCAAATGACTTCATGAATCAGCCGCCTACTAGAGGTGCTTGTATTACGGTGGGAAGTCAGGTAGCGATTGAGTGTGGATCCACATCAGGGACGAAAAAGGAGACGGAATGTGGGCCGGATGACAAAGGAAAGAGAAAAATGGATGATGTGGATGAGGACGATAGTGATGAGGAACCCGAGGAAGACGATGACGAGCCGCCATCCAAGAGGCCGTGTGGATCACCACATGCCTAGTTACTTGTTTTGTATTTTTCTTTGATCATTGTAATAGAACTGTTTTAGACTTTTTGTATGATGGTATTATGACGAGAAACTTAAGTACTTGAGTTTTGTGGTGAACGATTGTAGTGGCAATACTTGTCACGATTTTGGTTAATTATCAATACAATCTATGTTACCTTTCATGATCTGTGATATGTCTTAAATTTGATCTTTTGTGATGTGAATTGATGAATATTAGTAACTCCGTAGTGATGTGTCGTTGTATGTATATTATGTCTGGGAAACTTGATATGTATACTTACATTGTTTTTCTATTTTCCCTGTCTTGCAGAAAGAGATATTCGATAACACCATGCCTCCAAAGTTGACCGCCGATCGTGTTAACACCATGATTCAGGAAGCTATAGAAAATGCGTTGGAAGCGGACCGAGCCGGGAGAAATCAGGATCAGGGAAGGAACGCGGGGAGACAGCAAGCCCCGAGAGTGTGTACCTATTCTAGTTTTATGAAATGCGGTCCCACGCAGTTCCGTGGAACGGGTGGAGCTTTAGAACTTAGACGATGGTTGGAAAAGGTTGAAAGTACGTTCGAAATCAGCGGTTGTGCAGAAGCGGACAAAGTGAAGTTTGCAGCTGCTACGTTTCTTGATGATGCGTTAAGTTGGTGGAATACCCAGGTAGCTACGGTGGGATTGGCTGTAGCGAATGCGAGGACGTGGAATGCGACAAAAGCTTTGTTGACTAAGAAGTTTTGCCCGGAAGAGGAATTGGGACAATTGGAGGATGAGTTGAGGCATTTGACCTTGAAGAACAACGATATAGCTGCCTACACCAGGAGGTTTAACGAATTAAGCCTTTTGTGTCTGGATGTTTTTGCCAATGATGCCAAGAAAATGAAGCAGTACATTAAGGGTTTATCTAGCAATATCAAAGGTGAAACAACTTCGTCGAAACCTGGATCGTTTGATGAAGCGGTCCAGATGGCTCACGCATTGATGGAAGTCAAGCTCCAGGACAAGCAGAACTCCATTGCTGAAGGCAACAAGAGGAAATGGGAAGCGGCACAAAGCAATCAATCCCAAGGCCAGAACCGAGGTGGAAATCGAAACAACCATGGTCCGAACCGAAATCAGCAGTTTAACCAAAGAAGGAATGAAGGGATGAGGGCAGTGACGAACCCTAGAGGAGTAAAAGTGAATCCCCATTGTGGTAAGTGCAATTTGTATCATGTTGGGAATTGCCCGCCTGCTTGTGGCAAGTGTGGAAAGGCAGGTCATAGGACATCTGGTTGCCGAACGGGAGGAGTAGCCACTGGGGCTAATGCTATCAGGATGAGGGGATGTTATGGTTGTGGAGAAAGGGGTCATGTGCAAGTGAATTGCCCGAAGGCAGGAAACAAGCGGGGAGGTAATAACGCGGCTGCTGTGTATCAAGTGGGAACGGCTGATAAACCACAGGGTCCTAATGTGGTTACCGGTACGTTTTTGCTAGACGCTTGTTATGCTAGTATTTTGTTTGATTCTGGCTCCGACAAGAGTTTTGTAGATGTTAAATTTAGTCGTCATATTGATAGAAAACCGGTGTTATTAGCGACTAGTTATAACGTTGAGTTAGCCGATGGAAAAATTGTTAGTACGAATTCTATACTGAGAGCGTTGACTTAACCGAAACTATACTGAAGGCTCAGGAGAGAGGACTAATGAAAGGGAATGTTGAAGCTGAGAATTTGGGACGAATGTTGAAACCTCTTTTCGTGATTAGGTCAGACGGACTGAGATATTTTGAAAATCGGATTTGGTTACCACTGTGTTCATCTGAGGAAGGAAAGCCTGGAGTTCGAGAATTAGTTATGAACGAGTCGCATAAGTCGAAGTATTCGATACATCCTGGATCGGACAAAATGTACCACGACCTGAAGAAAGTTTATTGGTGGCCGAATATGAAGGCGGATATTGCTCGTTACGTTAGTAAGTGTTTGAATTGCGCGAAGGTTCAAGCAGAACATAAGAAACCATCTGGATTGTTGGTACAACCAGAGATCCCAGAATGGAAATGGGAGAAGATCGCTATGGATTTCGTGACGGGTTTACCTAGGACTCCTAGTGGATGTGATATGATATGGGTAATTGTGGATAGGTTAACGAAATCTGCTCATTTCTTACCTATGAAGAAGACGGACAGCATGGAAAAACTCGCCAGCGTGTACGTGAAAGAGATCGTCTGTAGATATGGAGTGCCGTTATCGATCATTTCGGATCGCGATAGTAGATTTACGTCGGAATTTTGGAAATCGCTTCAACGTGCGATGGGCACTGAATTGAGTTTAAGCACGGCTTATCACCCGGAAACTGACGGCCAGAGTGAACGAACTATTCAGACGATGGAGGACATGCTCCGAGCATGCGTGATTGATTTTGGAGGAAATTGGGAACGCCACTTGCCTCTGGTGGAATTTTCGTATAATAATAGTTATCATGCGAGTATCAAGGCAGCACCGTTCGAAGCATTGTATGGAAGGAAGTGTAGATCGCCTGTGTGTTGGAGTGAAGTGGGAGAAAGTCAATTGACTGGACCCGAAATGGTTTTAGAAACGACAGAGAAGATTGTGCAAATCAAGAACCGACTACTTGCTGCGAGAAGCCGACAGAAGAGTTATGCCGATAACAGAAGGAAACCGTTGGAGTTTGAAGTTGGAGATATGGTTATGCTCAAGGTATCGCCGTGGAAGGGTGTAATTCGTTTTGGGAAGAAAGGAAAGTTGAGTCCAAGGTATATTGGACCATTTAAGATCGTCGAGCGAATTTGACCAGTAGCGTATAAATTAGAATTGCCGAGCGAGCTTAGTGCTATTCACGACACGTTTCACGTATCGTACCTGAAGAAGAGTTTGGCGGATAAGGAATTGGTGATTCCTTTGGACGAGATTCGATTGAACGACAAAATGCATTTTGTGGAAGAACCTGTGGAAATTATGGACCGAGAGGTCAAGAGGCTGAAGCGTAGTAGAATTCCTATTGTGAAAGTCCGATGGAATTCTAAGCGTGGACCGGAATACACTTGGGAACGTGAGGACTTTTTCAAGGAAAGATATCCTCATCTATTCCAGTAGAACGAAATGTGAGTACAAGAAGAGGCGAGCGCCGGGACGTCGCTCTCTTTAAGGAGGGGTGGATGTGACACCCTAGAACCGAGGTCATTAACGTTACCCTAAATTACGCTAATTTTTACGATTGACGATTCAAGAAGGACGATGACGATTACGATTCTGAGGGATGCCCAATTTTATATAATTTTTGACGATTTATCGATAATGTAATTTTTCGAGAATTTTATTTACGGTTCGTGTTAAGTTGAGTCGGGTGAGTTTTATAGCCTTCCGAGTACATTTAAAGTATCCCAAAAATATTCTGGAGTGTTCGGGATGATTTCCGACTCCCGTAAAATTTTCAAAATTGACTAGTGAGTCAAAACCGCAAAGCTTTGAGGACGTTTTTAACTTAAGGCCAAAAGAAACCTTTATTTACACTATGGTCCCTCCCAATACCACAAAATGGCACAAACACAAACACACAAACACATTTCACAAAAACAAAATCAAACTCTCTCTCTCTTTGTCCTTAGGCCGACGGCCAAACACAAACACCACCACAATCCACCTTTTTTTCTTGAGTTTTCACAAAAACTAACTTAAGACCACCTCTTAGAATCCCTTGGTGAGTGTTAATCCGTGGTTTGATTACACATGCACTAACAAAAATTTTCCAAAAATTTTCAAGATGATCCAAATTCGTTTTTGAGGCTAATTGTTGTAATGCATGTTAAATTCATGTGTAATGGAAGCATAATCACCAATAAAACCCACCAAAATTCATTTGGTTGTGGTGATTGGGTCACCCAAACCCCACGGCACAAGGGGTGTTTGGGGAGCCATGGTGGTTGATGAATTTTGAGCATTTTCTTGTGTTTGGTTTAGTGTTTAGTGATGTATTAGATAGGTTTAAGTGATTGCATGTTTGATTTCTTTGATGTTAGATTATGAGGTTGGTTGATCAATAGGGGTAGGACTGAAATTTTGTGTTTGGATATGTTTAGGGAAGCTTAGGATGTTGCCTAGTGGTGGTTAGAAGGTTTGAAATCGAGTGTAAGCATGTTTTTGGTATGGTCAAATTTGGGCAGAAACTTTGAGGTCATTTCATAAAATTTATTTTTCCTACAGGTCTTGAAAACTAAATGTAGTTATAGATGGTCTTTTTATCTTTAATTTGGTATAAGGTAGAGCCCGTGACTCAAAACGAGCTAAAAGTTATGAGGTTTTAAAGATCGAGTACCGGGAGACGAGGACTTTCATAATCCGAATTTATGTATAGTTTTAGTCAAATCCCGAGGATCACAAGTATGAATTGGTAAATGGTCAAGGGTCAAAATTTGGTCACAAACCTGTATAAATGAGTCTATAAGTTGACTTAGGAGTCAAAGAAGTCAAAGGTACTTTTCATATAGGTCAAAGAGGTCAAAATTGGTCGAAGTACAATTTCAGCCCGTAAAATGTAGTTTTTGAAAAGCGTTGCGTAACGGGTCGTAAAAGTAAAAACTTTTATTGGGCTTAAAAACATGTTATCTACAGGTCTTATAGGATTTTTGAGAATTTTGTCAAATTTTATAAGTATGGTTAAATATGGTAAAACAGCCCGTACTTTCGGTGAGTACCGGCGGAAATGAGTAAAAATGGATAGTGTAAGTAATAAGAACGAATGGTATAAAATGAGTGATGCTTGTTGTTTTGTTTTTGGCGTGAGTTATAATTGTCCTAAGTGACTAGTACATATGTATTTTATACAGTACCGTAAGGTATTTAAAATGAGATTACTCATTACGCGTTATTTGTGATAGGTGTTGATTTACCCGGGCATCCGTAACATCGTCAGCGATCATCTCTCGAACTACCGACTACTTAATATATAAGGTGTGAATTTATAGCCTCGCTTATATTTATTTCAAATTGTTTTACCCGCGAGGGAAATGCATGCTAGTTTTTAAAAGGAACGTATATCATGAATGATTGTTAGACCCGAATGTTGCCTTAGAAATTGTGTTGAGTACCAAAGTTGCAAAAGACCCTAAATTCATGAACTATTAACTATTGTCCTGCCCTCGAGTAGGGGGAAATAGCCGCTTATGCAATTTGTAGTACTATGGGGCTAACGACCCAATGCTAGCCGAGAAGCTGTACGTTGAGTAAGTTCTGCGGTAGATTATTTTGTATGAGAGATAAGGTATAATTGCAACTGATGCCTTTAGAAGGGGCACTGGTTTCATCTGAATCACGCCGGTATTTATTACGCTGGTGATTAGGTTAACGGATTAGTGTCATGAGCTTAAACACAATTGTCAGTATCCTGATTATAGATTGTTTGATCGACAAGTCTATAAATGATCACGAATGGTTTTTATTTTATATACGTTCAAATTGATTGTAAAACCTATGAATTCCACTCAACGTTTTCGTTGACCAAAATTTTGGCATGTGTTTCAGGTAACCGCTGAAGTGTAGAATGGAGCATGCATGGGATGGATGTTGTGTGTATGGCTTGGAGTCCGCTTGTTTTTCCTCCTTTTTCTACTTAAACATTTTAAAGTTTAATGTAATGTTGTTGTGAAACTGAAATTCTTGGGTTGAGATTCATGGGGACCGAAAACGCTAAACTCTGTTGTACCAAGTGGGGTTGGAAAAACCGTGGACATGTATCATCTAACAATTTTTAAATTTCAAGTTTGAAGTTGACGTCTTTTTAGCGTCGTTTGATATATCTTGTGTTCAATGAATACTGTGTAGCACCCAATGTTGTAGTTCCGCTGCGCATAGCATTTGTGGGGGTGTTACAGTTCCGATAACAGCCTCAAGTGCAACATTCACCCTTTCGATTTCAATTTAAGAATTGGATGACAACGAGTCAGATGGCATCTTTCTAGGTGGTAACGTTTTGTCAAACTCCACTCTATAAGGAAAGATCGTCATGACATCGATATCAGATTTAATCTCGCCAATTCTTCTTCAATATCACAATCAACTAATATCTACATTTCTAAGAATATCAACCGTTTGTTGGGATCATAAATATCCACTACTTGGTTTAGATCTAGGATAGCTAGAATTCCTACGAGAATAGCCTCGATTAATTTACTAGGGAAGTTAGGGTTTCTTGTGACAATCTACGTCGTATAAATACCTCGTATAAAAATCAAAATTATCATCAAACAATCATGTAATAAAATTACATCATATATATATAATCCAAGTTATATATATATTAAAATAACACTTCTCAGTCTTGGCCTTGTCGGTAACTCGGGAATTCTTCGGCACCGTTATAGTCAAAAGATTTTTAGACATTTTTAGAAAAATGTTTATAGTTAAAAGATTTTGAAAAGTTTTATTCAAAACCTTAGTTTTAAAAATCTTTCGTTCTCTATAACGAGAGCTCTGGTACCAAACTGTAACACCCCCAAATTTATACAACACAGTACATCGGAAGACTAGTTGGTGTTACGGGATAGCACATTACTCACATCATAGACAACGCATAGAAATCGCGTCGTTTAATAATAAATCATTTCCATTCATAAATATCAAAGTTACATCGGTCCCAAGTCATTATATTTCATACAAAGTTTTACAAGTATTTGAATGGAAAATATAGTTTAGGTGCGGGCCATGAATTCTTGTCGTCTTCCCGAGAATTACCTTCAAGTACCTGAGATAAAACATGTTAAAAGAAAAGGTCAGCGATAACGCCGAGTGAATTCATAGAGTTTAATAAATTCCATCAATATAACTTTGGTATAAAATTAGTACCAAAAATCAATTCGTACAAATCATTGTAATAGGCCGTAAAATAGCCAAAATCATTTTATACAAATCTTTGTAATAGGCCATAAAATAGCCAAAGTCATTTTATATAAATCCTTATCGAAAATCATAATATAGGCATTTGCCATAAAAATTATTATACGAGCCAATGTCGTAAAAACATCATACAATACGTCTTATGACGTTGTATAAAATCAAATAAAAATCGTTATATGAATATGGTTATGAAAACCAAAACACAAACATAATATCAATAGTATGACCCTGTATTGCTAGTCAGGCAATACGTCGTAATTCGGAGCGTCTATTAGTATTTTGTAAATTTTTGGATTATTATAAGTCGCATGACATTGTTACCTTACTAAACCAACAACGGGTAGCTAACCCGATACCAATTTTTGCCCATCTAAAGTAGCGTGTCGTCACAAAGGTCACGCTATGGAAATCTTCTCATACATAAATTCGCTTACCAATCAATGTGGCACGACGGGGATCAACCATCAAGGCGCGAACTGGGGTGATCGTCCCCAAATAGTACTATTAAATGCATAAGCGTCTACCAACTCCCGGTAGTTCACAATTCATGCTAATGGGACTTTTAGTGACATAACCAAATTTAATAATCCATTTAATTTCATCTATCGGGTCCATTAATCATTTATCGGGTCATACAATCGGGTCATTCAATCATTCGGGTCTAAAATCAATAAACAAACAATCGGGACAAATGGTGTCCAAACTTTTATAAAAACTAACATGTTATCTCCCTCGCGGTTTAATAAAGCATTTATAAAACATTTAAAAGAGTGCGAGGCTATGAACTCACGTTGATGTGGGAAGGCGGGTTGTCGGCAATTCGGACGTACAGTAAGTGCTTCAATCACGGAAACCTAGACAAATAATACTCGGTCTTAGACGTTTGTCCAATGACTTTATAAAAATATCAATTATGTTTACATATGATGATTATTTATATATGATGATCAAGTGGGTTTACATATTCTCGTTTACTCATTTTTGAGTTATGTGTCGATAACATTTATACTAGTTTTCTCGTTTTACCTATTTACGTGTTTTAGGTCCAATAAGCCTATTATAAGTTCTTAACTTGTATTAATCCTTTTTGTACTCATATTATCAGTACATACACTTTCAAGTCGGGCCCAAATGGGTTAAGTCCAATAATAAGTCTATAAGTGTTCTAGTCCATTTTTGTTGTATTATTAGTCCAATAACGTTAATTTAGTCCGTTAACGTCCGTATTTCTTATAGTTCGGGTTTTATCGGTTTTTACTTGTATTAGTTAATTAAACATCAGTATATGACTTTTATAAACTTTACATTAGACGGGTTTGGTCGTCTAAGTTGTATTTGGCGAAAAACGTTAATTTCACGGCGATAGCCGAAAAAGTCGTAAAAATCAAGTTTATAGTTTTTATTACTTATAAATATTATTTTACCACCATTTATATAATTTACCCATTTAATTAACCTTTTATACATTTATATAAATAATTTTTATAAGTTAGTGGGTTTATATTTTTACATTTTATACATTATAATGTGAGTGCTTATATAATAATAATAAACATTATTTCCAAAAATCTGATTTTTAACTTCATGTTCACCATTTTTAACATATCTAGAGTTCTATAATGAATTAGAAGCTCAAATATTTATCACATAAACTACATGATATGTGCTACATTTAACTCTTCTATAGCTACTGTTGAATCATCTTCTAAATATTTTCTAAAAATCGTCCAAAACAGTAACCTCAGATTTATACCCTAAACTTGTTTTGATCATATCTCACTCATTACAATGATTCCATTGCATGGCCAACTCTCACATGTGTACAAGACATTTAGCTTACTGTAAATGGATTCTACTTCATCATTTTATCAGTTCATGATATGTTTCTTTACTGTTTTATACAGCCAACACTTTTAAGCAAGATTTTAGCCTTGTTCTTTATAGTTTTTCACCTTTTTAATCATGTTTATCAACAACAAATCCCCACATAACATTTTTATCATCATTCATCATCATATACATATACATAAGTGAAAGAAATACAAGATTACATAATCAAAAATAACAAGAGGATAGGAAGAACAATCTTTATACCACCATTAGTGATGAAAAGATGAGGTTTTTGATGAACAAGACTTGGTTCTTGTTATCAAATCTTCAACTGTAGTAAGGAAACTTCTTGGGTACTTTGGATAGATGAACACCTCCATGAATTCAGCCCTTTAACCCCATGAAAACTCCTTTTCATAGGTTAAGATCACCTCCAATCTTCATATCTTCAAAGGTTCTTCAACATATGTGTGAATAACACATGATATTGTGGTTAAATTGATCAAATGAGGGTGTTTAATGGTGGTGGTTGAATATGGACGAATTTTTGAGAGAGAAAAGGGATGAGAGAGTGGTTTGCATGTGTTGGAAGTGAAGAAATGGTTTAGGTTGATGGTTTTTGTAAGTTGTAGCTTACAATGTAAGCTTTAGCTTACATGTGTAAGTTACAAAGCTAACACTTTGACACCAAATGTAGTGAGGTGTAGTATGTTGGATAGTTATAGTGGGGGTGGGGCAAGTGTCCCACTTGTCTCATCCCCATTTATTTACGGGTACTCATCGATTCTAGTTTCCTCGATTTGCGTGCCCTTGGGTCGTTTTACGAAAAACGTTTTTATAAATTATGAATCAACGTCACAAAACGAATCCAATAAAAATTGTCTCATCAAAAACGGAGTTGGAAAACGTAAATACGTAATCCTAAGGTTTCCGGTTTAGTCGTAAAAGACGTTAAAATAAAATCGTAAGTCCTAATCTCTTCTCGTAAATTTGTGAGTTTATGAACTAACACAAATTTAAAACTCCAAAATAATATTCATGGATAAATTTATTTTCTGAAATGTCGGACTGTCACCAAGGACGGTGTATGTAAACGTAGGCACGTAACGTTGAATCCTCCGGTTTAAACGTAGTCTACGCTACTTCAAGACGTAAATCCAAATTTCTTCCCAAAAATAAGTGAGTTCATATTGTAACATTAAAATAATATTTGAGAATAAAATATCAATCGTAAATTGACGGATTGTCACAAAACCCAACAACTTTTGAAGATCAAATCAACCAAATAAGAACTTTAACTTTTAACCAAATAGATGAAGATGAACAAGATGAAATGGAAAGATTGATATTGAATGATTAAGGTTTTAACAAACAAAAGAGAAAGATTAAATTACAAGATTGGAAAAACAAGAATCAAAATCACCAAACACCCTAATGGTGTTGGTGAAGCCTACGAACCGAAAAGGAGAAAAGAAAGGGAATGAAAAACTGAATAAAAAGTGTGAGGGGAATTCTTTATATAGGTGTTCCCTTTGGTTGGTGAGTGGGCTTTCTCCCGTTCTTCTTGTCTTCTCGTCTTTTCAGAAAAGTTGACGTTTTCGATTCTGATTCGAGATTTGTCGTCGATTAAATTCAACTCGTCTTTTAATTTCTTCGTTTAATAGACTTGATTTTCTTCGACTTATGTAAATCTTCCATCTTTGGTCCTTTTCTTCGATAAATCTTCGAATAGGCCCAGTGACTTCAAATCTTTTGCATCTCTTGGACAATAGACTTCATCTTGAGTCTTTTTCTTCGGTAAAACCCGTGCAATCCCATGTTTTCTCCATTATCCATCCGGTTGGCTCTGAAAACACAATAAACACAAAAACCACGCATAATTCCAAACAAATGATATTAAATACGTGTTTTGGTCTCGTTTTAGCCAGAATTAAGTGGTAAAAGGATGGGTGTTTTCACACCTATCAGGGATGATAAGTGGTGGAAAGACGGTGATTGACACCGTACTTAGCCATGACTCTTGCGAATTGATCATTGCAAAAATGAGTCCCGCGGTCACTGATTATAGCACGAGGAACACCGAATCGAGCAAAAAGCTGCTTCAAAAAGTTCACAACCACCCTTGCATCGTTCGTAGGGAAAGCCTTAGCTTCAACCCATTTAGAAACGTAGTCAACGGCTACGAGGATGTACGTGTTCCCTTTAGATGATGATAATGGCCCAATAAAGTCGATACCCCATACGTAAAAGATTTCACATTCTAGTATGAAATTTTGAGGCATCTCATCTTTATGTGTGATCTTGCCTTGATGTTGGCAAGCATCACAATTTTTAACCATCTCGTGAGCGTCACGATAAATGGTGGGCCAACAGAATCCCGAATCAAACACTTTCTTCGTGGTGTAGTTGGGACCAAAGTGACCACCGGTGGGTCCTTTATGGTAAGCTTCGAGAATGTCTAAAGCTGCGGATCCATCAACACACCGACGAATAATCAGATCAGCACATTGTTTGAAGAGATAAGGGTCATCCCAAAAGTAAGTCTTAACATCTTTAAAGAACTTCTTCTTTTGTTGGGATGTTAACCCTTCGATGAGAATACCACCCGCTAAGTAATTTGCAATGTACGCAAACCACGGGGTGTGATCAAGATTGGAATTGATAGACATTAAGGCTTCAAGGGGAAAAGAGTCATTGTTCTCTTGATTCGGATGATCCCCTTGATAAGGATCCTTAAGTCTACTTAGATGATCCGCGGCTAGGTTTTCCGCTCCCTTTTTGTCACGAATTTCAATGTTAAATTCTTGAGGAGCAAAACCCAACGAAGAAGTCTTGGCTTAGAATCTTGTTTAGTCAACAAGTACTTCAAGGCGGAATGGTCGGTATACACGATGGTGGTGGAAAGGACAAGATAGGGGCGGAACTTTTCAAAAGCATACACTACAGCTAAAAGCTCTTTTTCGGTAGTGGTATAATGCAATTGAGCCCCCGTCATTGTCTTGCTAGCGTAATGGATTGGTTGGAAGTGTTTGTTCACTCTTTGGCCCAAAACTGCTCCAATAGCAAAGTCTCTAGCATCACACATCAATTCAAAAGGTAGCTCCCAATTAGGGGTAACCAAGACTGGTGCCTTAGTTAGCTTATCCTTAAGAAGATTGAAGGATTCAAGACACTCTTTGGAAAAGATGAAAGGAGTGTCTTTTTCCAAGAGGTGGGTCATCGGCAAGCGATTTTTGAAAAATCTTGAATGAATCGACGATAGAAGCCCGCATGACCAAGGAAACTTCTCACACCCTTCACGATTGAAGGTGGAGGTAATTTGGCTATGACATCCACTTTAGCACGGTCCACTTCGAGATCGACTTTGGAGATTTTATGTCCAAGCACAATGCCTTCTTTATCATGAAATGGCATTTTTCCCAATTTAGAACAAGGCGAGTGTCTTCACACCGCTTAAGCATGCGTTCCAAATTGGCAAGGCAAGATGAGAAAGAATCACCATAGACCGAGAAATCATCCATGAAGACTTCCATAGTTTCTTCAACCATGTCATGGAAGATAGCCATCATACACCTTTGGAATGTCCCAGGAGCATTGCATAAGCCGAAAGGCATTCTTTTGTAAACAAATGTTCCATAAGGATAAGTGAATGTGGTTTTCTCTTGGTCTTTAGGATCGATGGGAATTTAAAAATACCCGGAGAAACCGTCTAAGAAGCAGTAATAGTCATTACCCGCGAGACGTTCAAGCATTTGGGTCATGCAAGGAAGGGGAAAATGATCCTTTCTCGTATCATCATTGAGTTTGCGATAGTCTATACAAACTTTCCACCTGGTAACGAGACGAGTAGGAATCAACTCGTTGTTTTCACTAGGCACAACGGTGATTCTGCCTTTCTTAGGCACACAATGGACGGGACTAACCCATGGTGAATCCGAGATAGGGTAGATCATTCCCGCATCAAGAAGTTTGATAACCTCTTTTTTTATAACGTCATGGATCTTGGGATTCACCCTTCTTTGGCTTTGAATAGTAGGGATAAAGTCGACCTCCATGAGATCTTTATGTGTGCAAAAGTGAGGATCAATTCAACGAATATCAGAGATTTTCCACGCAATCGCTTTCTTGTGATTCTTCAGCACGACGATAAGTCGAGATTTTTCTTCCTCTTTCAAGTCCTTTGCAATGATGACGGGTGACTTCTTGTTGTCTTTAAGGAAAACGTACTCGAGATGAGACGGTAGGTCCTTAAGCTCTAAATCCGGAGGATTTTTGATGGAAGGCGTAGTCAAATTCGGTTCATCGATAGAGATATCCTTAGGAGATGGTGGAGAAATATGGTCCTCATTGAGAAGTTTCTCAATGGTACGAATGTCTTCATCCCAATTGGAGGGAGAATCGTCATATTGCAAGCCCACATCTCCTAAAGTTGCTTCAAATTCTTTCAAGATGAAATCACTTTCTCCAAATGGAGTTAGTGATGGAGCAATAGAGGCAACGGTCTCAACAATGGGTAGAGAAGAGGAACCACTTTTACAAGCGTCTTTAAAATGTTCTTCACAAGCCTCATCAAGAACGTCAATGAAATTAACACTCTCGTTTTCAGAAGGCTGCTTAGAAAGTGTACCCATGTTGAAAACGATTTTATCATCACCAACTCTCATGATTAATTTGCTCGCGGCTACATCAATGAGAGTGCGACCGGTCCTCTAGAATAGACGTCCAACGATTAATGGAACACGGGGGTCCAACTCGTAGTCAACGACAACAAAATCCGCCGGAAAGGTGAATTTGTCGACACCAACGAAGACATCTTCGGCTATCCCCACTGGATAAGCAACCGTACGGTTAGCTAATTCCAAAGTCATTCGGGTGGGGACTAGCTCGGGTAGAGATAATTGTTTCCAAACACTTAATGGCATTAAGTTTATACTAGCACCTAGATCGGCTAGGGCCATACAATTCTCTACCCCGGGGAAGTTACAATGCATCAAGAAACGACCCGGATCACCAAGTTTTGTTGGTAATTTCCTTAAGAGGACTGCAGAGCAATTCTCATTAAGTTGGGTCTGAGCGATATCAAGGAGTTTCTCCTTATCACTGAGAAGATCTTTAAACATTTTAGCATATTTGGGCATGTGAGTGAGAGCCTCGACAAAGGAGATGTTGAAATTTAGTTGTTTAAACATTTTAAGAAAGTTAGAAACCTGAATATCATCCTTGTTCTTCAACTTATCTTTCCTTAACCTTGAGGGATACGGTATATTGGGTTGAGATGAAGGCTTTGGAATGGAATTCTCACTCACATCCTTGGGTGGTGGAGGGGTGGAAGTAGAAGGTGGAGGAATTGGAGGAATAGAAGTTAGATGGATTGGAGAAGTGGACTCGTTTTCCTTTGTCACAATCACCGGTGTAGGTGTAGGAAGCTCGGGTTCCTTTAAACCTTTTCCACTGCGAGTGGTGATTGCTTTCATCTCCCCTCTTGGATTAGCAACGGTGTTACTCGGAAGAGAACCCGAACCAGAGGCTTGATTACTTGGGAAGAAACTAGCCATCATGTTCCTTAAGTCATTCGTTTGACTTGCAAAAGAGTTTCGCATATCGGCTCGAAGATCATTCCCTTGTTTCACCATATCTGCTTTCATGTTGGCCATTTCCCGCTGAAGATTCTGCACTATCACATCATTAGTCCTCATGTAAGTTTCAACCTCGTGATTAAATGCGGTGGGTTGGTTGGGAGGAGGAGTATGGTAGGCAGGTGGTTGATAAGCGGGTTGTTGGTAAACTTGGTTGTTTCTTTGAGGTGGATATGGGGTTTTTTGGGTTTGATATTGATTTGGAGCACGAGGTTGGTTTTGATTGTTGCGATTGAGGTTGTTTGGGTT
The DNA here is from genome assembly GCA_025667525.1 of Glebionis coronaria. Classification (NCBI taxonomy): domain Eukaryota; kingdom Viridiplantae; phylum Streptophyta; class Magnoliopsida; order Asterales; family Asteraceae; genus Glebionis; species Glebionis coronaria. The sequence continues at coordinate 73,051 of JANFOE010000981.1, read as the reverse complement.
TTGTGGGGGAAAACCGGGTGGTGAAAGAAAGTTGTTTGAGCGATAGCTGAGCAAATTGCGGTCACCTTGAGGACGTGCTTGATAGCCTCCCGTGGAATAGTTACCGTTGGCGGCATACACATTTTCCGGATTGTCGTGAGTCGAAGGACAATCGGTGTATGAGTGAGATCCCCCGCATATTTCACATGATTGACTCAAAACATTAACTTGGGCAGTGATAGCTTTGGTATTGTTGGCAGTTTGGAGAGCAAGTGATTCAACAAGCCAAGTAAGCTTATCAATTCTCTTGTCGCTCTCATTAGTGCTAGCACTAGCCACATTAGTCCGAACACTCTTGCTTTGCACTCTACACTGATTCTCAATAATATCCCAAGCGGCATTAGAAGACTTAACCAAAATATTACCCCCCGAGGCACTATTTAGTGAATCTTGGTCATTCATGCTTAAACCATTGTAAAAAGTATTTATTTGATGTACTTTTGTGAAACCATGTTGTGGACACTTTCTTAAAAGTTCCTTAAAACGGTCCCAAGATTCACTAAATGTCTCATCGTACTTTTGTTCAAATGTAATGATTTCATTCCGCAAAGAGGTAGTACGTGAGGGTGGGAAAAAGTAGTTGATGAATTTGGTCTCTAAATCAGTCCACGTAAGAATACTTTGTGGCAGTTCCTTATCAAGCCATTTCCGGGCTTGTCCCTCTAAGGAGAAAGGAAAAAGTTGCAAGCGAATCACCTCTTGTGAAACCCCATTATACTTGACCGTATTAGTGAGTTGAAGGAACCTTTTTATATGGTCATGAGGATCATCAAGCGAACGCCCCAAGAAAGGTTGAGCAGAGACCATTTGAATGAAGCCGGATTTGAGTTCAAAATTGTTGGCTCCAATCTCAGGTATGACAATAGCATCAGTGTTGCCTTCTACGTGCGATTGCAAAAGCTCGATCATTGGTTGATTGTCCATGGTGACAATAGGTGGAGTAATGACTTCGGCTTGAGCTACTTTCTTCTTACGAGCATGAGTACGCATGCACACCCACAAAGGGAAAATAAAGATAGACAAGAAATATTTTTGGTTTTTATATGTTTTTCTATTTTTTTTGGATTTTTGAAAATTTTTAATTTTTATAGATTTTTGAAAAATTTTAATTTTTATGGATTTTTGAAAATTTATAAGCAAGAAAAATAACGTTCAAAAGTGAACGGATCCCAAAATCCAACGCGTCTCTCACTAATAACCGTTAATCTTAACGAAAAGAGTCGGCAGCGGCGCCATTTAATACAAGGTTTTTACTAAGTATCAAAGTTCGTTGTTCCGATCTTTTCGAATTGATTACCGTTAATTAGTGCGACTCAATTGTTTTTGGTGGAAAATAAAATGGTTGGTTGATTATCTATTTTTAAACTAAAAGCAACTAATTGTCGTTGAGTAAAACAAAAACTTTTTAAAAATTTAAACTTAAAACACTTGAAAACTAGAAAACTTTGTAAAACTAGAAACTTTGTAAAAATAAACTAGGACGAAACTTTTTTAAAATAATTCTAAGTTAAAATGGCGGGAAAAATTAAATTTGAAAATGAAGGAAAATAAAAAAAAACCAGAGTCAGATCGCAATGCGATCGTACTCTGATCGTAGTGATGGATCGTGACCACCGATCGCACTCACTATCGTAGCCTGGGTCAGATCGCACTCAATGCGATGAGAAAGCGTGATCGCACTCACAGATCGCAACCACGATCGCAACAAGTGGATCGTAGTCTTTGATCGTGGTTTGTGATCGTAACAACAATGATCGCAATCAATGCGATCGTAATCAAGGAAATGTGACACGATCGCACCCACAGGTCGCAATGCGTGATCGTGGTGTGGATCGTAGCCAGGGAAAGAAGAATGGGATCGCAATCAATGCGATCGAAGCCAAGGATTGTAACAAGGAAAACCCTCCTAAGATAGTAATGAAACACAAAGAGCAACTTAAGCAGAAATGAATAAGCGGTTAATACAATAAGCACTTACCAACTTTTAGACAAAGATAAATAAGCACAAAATCCACAACTTTTGGAATCTAAAACATGGGAACTCAATAAAACAAACTTTAAAAAAATAAAACTTTTAAGAAAGCTTAAAAGTGAACAAGCTAAACATACAAATAAGCCAATAAGCACAAAGAGCTTAAAAATCAAACCGTATGAAAGCTTATGTAGGAATAAAAAGATTAACTTTTTAATCACGAAAACATCAAGATCAAACACCAGTCTTTAATATTTTCGGATCAAAGTAAACCAAAATCAAGAAATGTAGAAAAAGATTAAAGAACAAAAAGCTTAACTTAAACTTGTGATTAATGAAACCCAAATACAAGGATGATTAAAAGCTTCAACTTGAAAGATAAAAATGAAGAGAAGATTAAAACTTAGTGAGAGAAAGCTTAAAACTTTCTCTCTCTAAAAACTAGAAAGGAAAAATGAAAAAAATGAAACTAGCTAACTCCCCTCCTAATGTGTTTAGGAGGGTATTTATAGGGAAATGGGGAGGTGCATGTGTTGCCTCCTCTTTCTTTCTTCTCGGCTCTTCGTCTTTTAAGTTCTTCGACTTTTCTCGACGTCGTCTCGGGATTAATTGAACTCGTCTTATAAATTCTTCACTTATTTAGACTTGAGTTCTTTGACTTCAATAAACTTCCGTCTTTAGACTTTTTCTTCGATAATATTCAAAATAGGCCTTGGACTTCCGTTCTTTTTGCACTCTTGATCTTTTGACTTCGTCTTTTCCTGTTTTCTTCGATAAAAGCCCGTGAAAGCCCGTGTTTTCTTCCTTTTTCATCTTTTGGTCCTAAAACACAATAAAATCACAAACCACGCATAATTCCGACTTTTACGACATAAAATACACGTTTCGGTTAGGGCTTTTGATGTTTCATAGTCTTTGTTAACAAGCTGCATGTAGCTTGAGGTTAATGTGGTATCTCGGCCACATTACTTTGTATTTAAACGTTTTTTTGGTTAATATATTTACCGGGGTAACCCATTACCAAAAAAAAATATTATTGGAAATAAGTGGTAAAAGGATAAGTGTTTTCACACTTATTAAATCCCCTACACTTGACCATTGGAATATCCTCATGCAATGCATTAATTTAAAAGCACGGTTTACATTTTCCATCATAAATAACCCACCTTGGCCTTTATTAATTACTAAACATTAAGGAAAATAAAAAGATTGAAACAAGTAATGAAATCAAAGACTTACATTGGGGTTTTAGCTACCATGAACGTTATCATCCTCAAGTTTCACGTTCCCCATACCAAGCTTAAAAACGAGATCATTGTTATTATAAGTTAACAAACTAACACAAATTCATGTGGGCCAATTATTTACTTAGACTCCCTTATTCCTAGGTGTATCTCTTATATTTTAATTTTGTCTTGAATGATCACGAGGATGCATTGTTTGACTTATTTCGATAATTATTTAGGCTGAAAATAAAGTGGGACGATTTAATCAATAGTTAGCTAAAGGACAAAATCTTTTAAAACTGCTTCTCGGGACCTCTTAAAGTTCATATCTTGGCATAACTCGCTTCACGATTTGAGACCTTTCTCGAACCGATATTTGGCAGCGACTTCATACTTCGAATCTTGAGAGACGTTCATGAAATAATGGTCTTCTCCTTATTATAGGAATTTCTTCTCTTGAACTTTCTGAGAGATTCTTCATATTTGGGCCACGACTTCTTCATTTTTCTCCAATCTTTATTTTGGATTTTGATATACAACGATCCGCCTCCTTTTAGGAGTTGGATCTATTTATCCTCATACCTTGTTAGGGTCTTTTTGGATAGACTTCTCCATGATCTTTTGGGGAGTTTTTGCTTTTCGTCGTGTGTCTCGATCCTTCATATTGATTTTTGATAAATGATTCTTCACATCACTTTTGGATCTTTAGCAACAAAATGTAGCCCTCATGCCTTGTTAGGGCCTTTTCGGACTCGTCAATCTTCGCATCCCGCTTCAATAAGTTATGCCTTGGCTATGAACTCTAATTAATACCGAGCAACTTTTAAACGATCTTGTGCTAGAAGCTAAGTAACTTTTCAAATTGTACAACCTTATTTATTGCAATATTTATTAACAAGCAATGGGAGAAAAAGCTCATAATCAACTCACATAAATTCGTGAAAGAATACCAAACTTATAATTGACTCTATCATCTCTCATTCTCCACAATTTAAAATCTCAAGGAATGAGACTCGTGGATGCTTAGCCTATTAAATCAAAGTTTTGGGTTTTCAAGTCATCTATAGGATCTTGCAAATTCCTAGACTTTTTCAAGTTTAGAATTCGCATTTTAAAGTTCCCTTGATAAACGAATTTATAGGATCAATTATAGGAACTTGCGAAAAGTTCTTGTTCTTAACCCGTAATAGTTAAGACTTTCATGTTTTAAAGTTCCTTATATAAAAGCCTAGCAAAGCTTGACTTAAACACGTTAAGGATACTAGCTAGAGTAAACTTAGATAAGTAAACTCGGGTTGAGTCAAAATAATCACGACTTTGAAAAATTTAAAACCACTTTGTTGAAAATTTATTCTAGCAAAGAAAGTAAATAACGATTGCAAAGGAAAATTACAAGGCCAAAATAGATAAAAAAAAAATTAAAAATGTTGACAAATCAAATTTTCTGGTTAAAATGAGGGCAAATTCATGGAAAAGACCACTTTCTTCAATAGAAGTCCCCCTACACTTGATATAAACATTGTCCTCAATGTTTAAGCATGTGGGAGTAAACTCCCCAACACTTAGGACATTGTGCACTTTGTTTAAATCTTGCTAAGGGAAGGACAACTATAGTGATTTCAATGAGAACATATAAGATATGAAATTTTGAATCACGATAGTTTAGGATAGAACCAGGAAGACGGGTACACGGGATCACGGTTCGTCAAAAGTCATCGAGAATGGATCTTTGAAGCTTTAATCCCTGCACAGAAGAAGAAACAAGACAACAAACACATACGGGGCTCCCCCTACACTTATTATGAAAACGGTAAAGGATGGATCAACGGGTTGCCTCCCGAGAAGCGCTTGTTTTTGTTAACCGAGTCACGAGCCTGACTCGACCCAGAACTAATTCAAGGGAAACGTGGTGAGGGATGGAATCATCTCATGAGAGATGTCCTCACTAAAGTATAACTTCACGCGCTGGCCATTCACCTTAAAATTGGGCCCATTTGGCTGAGAAAGCTCAATGGTGCCATATGGGAAGACTTTGGCGACGGTGAATGGACCAGACCAGCGGCTCTTCAACTTTCCCGAGAAGATCTTCAACCGAGAGTTAAAAAGTAAGACTTGATCACCAACGTGGAACTCTCGGTTCTTAATCCTTGCATCATGGATGATCTTGGTCTTCTCCTTGTAGATCAACGAGTTCTCATAAGCTTCATTCCTTAGTTCGTTGAGGTCGTTGATTTGAATCTTCCGAAGATCGCCGGCTTTGTTGATGTCGAAGTTAGCCCACTTCAAGGCCCAATATGACTTATGTTCCAGCTCGATAGGGAGGTGGCATGCTTTCCCGTACGCAAGACGATAAGGTGTACAACCAATCGGGGTCTTATAAGCGGTACAGAAAGCCCACAAAGCATCATCTAACTTATCGGCCCACGAGGCACGATGCTCTCCCACAGTACGCTCCAGAATTCGCTTCAATCCGCGGTTAGATATCTCGGCTTTCCCATTAGTTTGGGGATGATAAGCGGTGGAAAGACGGTGATTGACACCGTACTTAGCCATGACTCTTGCGAATTGATCATTGCAAAAATGAGTCCCGCGGTCACTGATTATAGCACGAGGAACACCGAATCGAGCAAAAAGCTGCTTCAAAAAGTTCACAACCACCCTTACATCGTTCGTAGGGAAAGCCTTAGCTTCAACCTATTTAGAAATGTAGTCAACGGCTACGAGGATGTACTTGTTCCCTTTAGATGATGGAAATGGCCCAATAAAGTCGATACCCCATACATCAAAGATTTCACATTCTTGTATGAAATTTTGAGGCATCTCATCTTTATGTGTGATCTTGCCTTGGCGTTGGCAAGCATCACAATTTTTAACCATCTCGTGAGCGTCACGATAAATGGTGGGCCAATAGAATCCCGAATCAAACACTTTCTTCGCGGTGTAGTTGGGACCAAAGTGACCACCGGTGGGTCCTTTATGGCAAGCTTCGAGAATGTCTAAAGCTGTGGGTCCATCAACACACCGACGAATAATCAGATCAGCACATTGTTTGAAGAGATAAGGGTCATCCCAAAAGTAAGTCTTAACATCTTTAAAGAACTTCTTCTTTTGTTGGGATGTTAACCCTTCGATGAGAATACCACCCGCTAAGTAATTTGCAATGTCCGCAAACCATGGGGTGTGATCAAGATTGGAATTGATAGACATTAAGGCTTCAAGGGGAAAAGAGTCATTGTTCCCTTGATTCGGATGATCCCCTTGATAAGGATCCTTAAGTCTACTTAGATGATCCACGGCTAGGTTTTCCGCTCCCTTTTTGTCACGAATTTCAATGTTGAATTCTTGAAGGAGCAAAACCCAACGAAGAAGTCTTGGCTTAGAATCTTGTTTAGTCAACAAGTACTTCAAGGCGGAATGGTCGGTATACACGATGGTGGTGGAAAGGACAAGATAGGGGCGGAACTTTTCAAAATCATACACTACAGCTAAAAGCTCTTTTTTGGTAGTGGTATAATGCAATTGAGCCCCCGTCATTGTCTTGCTAGCGTAATGGATTGGTTGGAAGTGTTTGTTCACTCTTTGGCCCAAAACCGCTCCAATAGCAAAGTCGCTAGCATCACACATCAATTCAAAAGGTAGCTCCCAATTAGGGGTAACCAAGACCGGTGCCTTAGTTAGCTTATCCTTAAGAAGATTGAAGGATTCAAGACACTCTTTGGAAAAGATGAAAGGAGTATCTTTTTCCAAGAGGTGGGTCATCGGGCAAGCGATTTTTGAAAAATCTTGAATGAATCGACGATAGATGCCCGCATGACTAAGGAAACTTCTCACACCCTTCACGGTTGAAGGTGGAGGTAATTTGGCTATGACATCCACTTTAGCACGGTCCACTTCGAGACCGGCTTTGGAGATTTTATGTCCAAGCACAATGCCTTCTTTTACCATGAAATGGAATTTTTCCCAATTTAGAACAAGGCGAGTGTCTTCACACCGCTTAAGCATGCGTTCCAAATTGGCAAGGCAAGATGAGAAAGAATCACCATAGACCGAGAAATCATCCATGAAGACTTCCATAGTTTCTTCAACCATGTCATGGAAGATAGCCATCATACACCTTTGGAATGTCCCAGGAGCATTGCATAAGCCGAAAGGCATTCTTTTGTAAGCAAATGTTCCATAAGGACAAGTGAATGTGGTTTTCTCTTGGTATTTAGGATTGATGGGAATTTAAAAATACCCAGAGAAACCGTCTAAGAAGCAGTAATAGTCATTACCCGCGAGACGTTCAAGCATTTGGTCCATGAAAGGAAGGGGAAAATGATCCTTTCTCGTATCATCATTGAGTTTGCGATTGTCTATACAAACTCTCCACCTGGTGACGAGACGAGTAGGAATCAACTCGTTGTTTTCACTGGGCACAACGGTGATTCTGCCTTTCTTAGGCACACAATGGACGGGACTAACCCATGGTGAATCCGAGATAGGGTAGATCATTCCCGCATCAAGAAGTTTGATAACCTCTTTTTGATAACGTCATGGATCTTGGGATTCGCCTTTCTTTGGCTTTGAATAGTGGGGATAAAGTCGACCTCCATGAGATCTTTATGTGTGCAAAAGTGAGGATCAATTCCACGAATATCGGAGATTTTCTAAGCAATCGCTTTCTTGTGATTCTTCAGCACGGCGATAAGTCGAGATTTTTAATAAGTGTGAAAACACTTATCCTTTTACCACTTATTTCCAATAATAACAAGACCAAAACGTGTAATTTATGTCGTAAAAGTCGGAATTATGCGTGGTTTGTGTTTTTATTGTGTTTTAGGACCAAAAGATGAAAAAGGAAGAAAACACGGGCTTTCACGGGCTTTTATCGAAGAAAACAGGAAAAGACGAAGGCAAAAGATCAAGAGTGCAAAAAGAACGGAAGTCCAAGACCTATTCTGAAGATTTATCGAAGAAAAAGTCTAAAGACGGAAGTTTAATGAAGTCGAAGAACTCAAGTCTAAATTAAAGAAGAAAATTATCAAGACAAGTTCAAATCCCGAGACGACGTCGAGAAAAGACAAAGAATTAAATCGAGTCGAGAAAACGTGAAGAAAGAAAGAAAGAAGAGGCAACACATGCACTCCTTCCATTTTTCCTATAAATACCCTCCTAATACACATTAGGAGAGTAGTTAGTTTTTTAGTTTTAGTTTTCATTTTTCACTTTTCTTTCTAGTTTTAGAGAGAGAAAGTTCTCTACTTTCTCTCACTAAGTTTCATCTTTTCTTTTAATCTTTCAAGATTAAATCTTTATGAATTGTTGATTTCATTAATCAAGTTAAGTTTAAGCTTTTAATCTTTCATCTCATTCTACCTTTCTTTGATCTTTAGATTAATTTTGGTGCGAATTTCATATGATCCGTGTTGTTCTTAATGATTTCGTGCTTAAAAAGTTAATCTTTTTGTTCCTACATAAGCTTTCATTCGATTAAGCTTTAAGTTCCTTGTGCTTATTGGCTTATTCGTTTCTTTTAGCTTATTTACTTTTAAAAGTTTTCTTAAAAAGTTCATCTTTTTATGATTTGATTTAAAGGTTTGCTTATTTTATGTTTGGATAAGTTGTTGATTGTGCTTATTTAGTATACTTCACTTTTGATTCGTGGTAGTTTCGGGTATTAGCTTATTCATAATAGCTTATTACCTAGCTTATTTCGAATCCCACATAAATCAGAAAGGGTCTAAACCCCTTTCCAATCGCTATATTCCGATCAGAGCCTCCTCTGAATTCCGATCATTAAGATCGGATTAGGTAGTTTGATATTCCGACCACTCCCACCTTTATTCCGATCGTCTGATCGGATTAGGGTTTAGTCATTCCGATTAGGCCCATTTTTATAACATTCCGATTGGTTTCGAATTTAGACATTCCGATTGTGGGTTTTGACTTATTCCGATCCGAGATTATCATCAATATTCCGATTGGGGGTTTTGTGACATATTCCGATTGCATGATTTTTCCTGTATTCCGATCTGGGGGCATTTGTTGATATTCCGATTGTGGGGTATTGGTTACATTCCGATCAGAGTTTTCCCTAATATTCCGATTGCAAGCATATTCCGACCAAGGGTATTTTTTGTTATTCCGATTACCTTATTCCGACCAAACATTTCGACGGGTGTACCTTGCATTTTCCAATGGTTTTAGTTTCTTGTTTCTACAAAGTTTCTAAGTGTTAGTTTTATTTAGTGTTCAAATATTTTTCTAATATTGCCTTTAAGTTTTCAAGCATTTATCTTAGACTCGTTATTTTTAGTATAATCTTTAAACTTCTACTTTACTTAACGACACTTATTTATTTGCTATTAGTTTAAATTAGATAAACAAAACCAAACCATTCTCTTGTTCACCAAAAGACGATTGAGTCGCACTTTAGACTGGAAATCAATTCGAAAAGACGTGGGACTACGAATTTTGATACATGGGGTAAAAACCAAGTATTAAATGGCGCCGCTGCCGGCTCTTTTCTTTAAGATTAACGGTTTCTAGTAAGAGACGCATCGAATTTTGGGATCCGTTCTTTGAACGTTATTTTCCTTGCTTTAAAAATTTTCAAAAATCCTAAAAAAATATAAAATTCTTCAAAAATACAAAAACATTAAAAAATCTTAAAAAGCAATTCTTTTCCAAAGGTTTTGCACCAAAAAGATTATATAGATATTCTCCCTGTGTATATTTTTCTTCTGCAGGTGTATGCGTACTAGATCTTTGAACTATTCTGAGCCCGAGACTCGTGAAGATTTAGATATGGCTGGTGTTAATAACAACAATAATAACCCACCTCTACCCAATTTGAATAACAATAACAACAACAACAACAATCTTCCCCTACCTGATTTACGAACAATGGAGGAATTGTGTCAACCCATCATGAACGGACGCGGAGGCCCGATTGCGCCAATGCACGTCACGGCTCAGGAGTTTTCGTTGAAGCATCACATGATCCAACAAGTGCAAACTAACCCATTTCGCGGAATTCCGGATGATGATGCCAACAAACACCTCGACAAATTCATTACCATCACCCAAAGCATGAAGTCCCCCGGTGTTTCTATGGATGACCTTCGCCTTCAACTATTTCCCCACTCGCTTTCTCACCATGCCGAAAAATGGTTTGACCGTCTTCCAAAGAATTCTATTCATACTTGGAATGACATGACTCAACGCTTTTTTTCGCGCTACTTCCCACCATCCATGGTCACAAGCCTTCGTAACCAAATTAGTGGATTCATGCAAGACAATGATGAATCGCTCTTTGATGCTTGGGAACGATACAATGATTTGATTGACCGTTGTCCAAATCACAACATGCTCCCCGTCACTCTCATTGATACCTTCTACAATGGTCTCACTTTTCGTGATCGTGACACGATCAATGCCGTCGCCGGTGGTACTTTTATGAAAAGGAGATCGGAGGAATGTAGAGAGTTAATTGAAAACATGACTACTCACCACAAGAATTGGGATTCATCCGCATCCTCAAGATCTAACCCGAGAGTCAATGTTTCTTCTACTACTTCCAATCCCGAGATGACTGAAATTTCTCGACAACTCGCTGAGATGAAAAAGAATTTCATGACCATGGCCACAAACCACTTTCAACAAGCTAAAGTCGTTTCTATTTCTTATGACACATGTGGTGGTCCTCATTCTTACAATGATTGTCCTTCTACCCAAGGCAATTTTTTCTGAAAACGTTAACGCGGCATACGGTACTTATCCCACGGGAGGCTATCAAGCTCGTCCTCAAGGAGACCGTAGCTTGCTAAGTTATCGTTCAAACACCTATCTTGCTCCACCCGGTTTCCCTCCTCCAAACCAAAACCAACAACGAAGCTATAACCGAAACAACCAATCCCAACCTCATGCTACCAATCAATATCAATCCCAAAGAAACCCATACCCAACTCAAGGAAATTCTCAAGCTTACCAAGCTCCACCTCTCAATCAACCGATGGCATTGAATCAAGACGTCGAGACGTTCATGAAGACTAATCGAGAGATGGTGACGAATCTTCAGAGTCAATTTGTCAACTTGAAGAATGACATGGCGAAACAAGGGAGCGATATTCGAGCTGAGCTAAGGAATAGACAAAACAAAGCAATGAAATTCGTGCAGACATCAGAGACTCTTTCAGCACTCAAGCGCTTAACATACGTGATATGATCGGTTCGCTCATCCAAGGTAATCAACCCTCTTCTTCGGGTACTCTTCCGAGTAACACCTTTGCGAATCCAAGAGGGGAGATGAAAGCAATCACCACTCGTAGTGGAAAAGGTTATACAAAACCTGAGCTTCCTACACCTCCACCCGTGATTATGAACAAGGAAAAAGAGCAACATTCCTCACCTCCTTCACCTTCTACCCCCATTTCCCTACCACCCGTGGTTGTGAGTGATCCTACCCCCCTAAAGCCTTTATCTTCATCCAATATACCTTATCCTTCAAGGTTGAGGAAAGAGAAGCAAAAGAGCAAAGATGATATTCAAGTTTCAAACTTTCTCAAAATTTTTAAACAATTGTATTTTAACATCTCCTTTGCCGAGACTCTCGCTCACATGCCCAAATACGCGAAAATGTTTAAAGATCTTCTCAGTGACAAGGAGAAGCTTCTTGACATTGCTCAAACCCAACTTAATGAGAATTGCTCCGCCGTTCTCTTAAGGAAATTGCCCACCAAACTTGGTGATCCGGGTCGCTTCTTGATTCCTTGCAACTTCCCGGGAGTAGAGAATTGCATGGCCCTAGCCGACCTAGGTGCCAGTATAAACTTAATGCCTTTAAGTGGTTGGAAGCAATTATCTCTCCCCGAGCTAGTCCCCACCAAAATGACTTTGGAATTAGCCAACCGTACGGTTGCTTATCCAGTGAGGATAGCCGAAGATGTCTTTGTTGGCGTTGACAAATTCACCTTCCCGGCGGATTTTGTTGTCGTTGACTACGAGATGGATCCTCGTGTTCCATGAATCGTTGGACGTCCCTTCTTGAGGACCGGTCGCACTCTCATTGATGTAGCCGCGGGCGAAATAATCATGAGAGTTGGTGACGATAAAATTGTCTTCAACATAGGTAAGATTTCTAAGCAACCTTATTCATATGAGAGTGTTAATGCTATTGATGTTCTCGATGAGGCTTGTGAAGAACATTTTCATGATGCTTGCAAAAGTACTCTTTCTTCTCTACCCAATGTTGAGACCGTTGCCTCTATTTCTCCTGCATTGACTCCTTTTGGAGAAAGTGACTTGGACGATTTCGAAGCTAGCTTGGGTCCTCTCGATATTAAGTATGATGATTCTTCCACTGATTGGGATGAAGACATTCGTACTATTGAGAGACTTCTCAATGAAGACCCGTTTTCTCCTCCTTCTCCTAAAGAGGTGACTAATGATGATACATCGTTAGTTTCACCATCTATTGAGGATCCTCCTACTCTTGAGCTTAAGGACCTACCTCCTCATCTTGAATACGTTTTCCTTGAAGACAACGAGAAGTTACCGGTCATCATTGCAAAGGACCTGAAAGAAGAAGAAAAATCCCGACTTATCGCCGTGTTGAAGCAGCATAAAAGAGCTATCGCTTGGAAAATCTCCGATATTCGCGGAATTGATCCTCACTTTTGCACACATAAAATTCTCATGGAGGACGACTTTAAGCCCACAATTCAAAGCCAACGAAGGGTGAATCCTAAAATCCATGAAGTCATCAAAAAAGAGGTTATCAAACTTCTTGATGCGGGTATGATTTACCCTATTTCGGATTCACCATGGGTTAGTCCAGTCCATTTGTGTGCCTAAGAAAGGTGGAATCACCGTTGTGCCCAACGCCAACAACGAGTTAATTCCTACACGTCTCGTTACTGGGTGGAGAGTTTGTATAGACTACCGCAAACTCAATGATGCCACGAGAAAGGATCATTTCCCTCTTCCCTTTATGGACCAAATGCTTGAACGTTTAGCGGGTAATGAATATTACTGCTTTCTTGATGGTTTCTCGGGTTATTTCCAAATACCCATCGATCCCCAAGATCAAGAGAAGACAACATTCACTTGTCCCTATGGCACATTTGCCTACAAAAGGATGCCTTTTGGCTTATGCAATGCCCCCGGGACTTTCCACAGGTGCATGTTGGCTATCTTCCATGACATGGTTGAGCAAACCATGGAAGTCTTCATGGATGATTTCTCGGTCTTTGGGGATTCCTTCTCTTCTTGCCTTGCCAATTTGGAACGTATGCTTCAGCGGTGCGAAGACACTAGCCTTGTTCTGAATTGGGAAAAATGCCATTTTATGGTAAAAGAAGGCATTGTGCTAGGACACAAAATCTCTAAAGCCGGTCTTGAAGTCGACCGTGCTAAAGTAGATGTCATAGACAAATTACCTCCACCTTCAACCGTGAAGGGTGTGAGAAGTTTTCTGGGTCATGCGGGCTTCTATCGTCGATTCATTCAGGATTTCTCTAAAATCGCTCGCCCGATGACCCACCTCTTGGAAAAAGATACTCCGTTTATCTTTTCTAAAGAGTGTATCGAAGCCTTCAATCTTCTTAAGGATAAGCTAACTAAGGCACCGGTCTTGGTTACCCCTAATTGGGAGCTACCCTTTGAATTGATGTGTGATCCTAGCGACTTTGCTATTGGTGCGGACTTGGGTCAAAGAGTGAATAAACACTTCCAACCAATCCACTATGCTATCAAAACAATGACGGGGGCTCAATTGCATTATACGACAACCGAAAAAGAGCTTTTAGCTGTTGTCTATGCTTTTGAAAAATTTCGCCCCTATCTTGTTTTATCCACCACCATCGTATACACGGACCATTCCGCGTTGAAGTAATTGATGACTAAGCACGACTCTAAGCCAAGACTTCTTCACTGGGTTTTACTCCTTCAAGAATTCAACATTGAAATTCGTGACAAAAAGGGAGCCGAAAACCTAGCCGCGGATCATCTGAGTAGACTTGAGGCTCCATACCAAGGGGATCATCCGAACAAAGAGATCAATGACTCTTTTCCCCTTGAGACCTTAATGTCTATCAATCTCAATCTTGATGACACCCCGTGGTTTGTCGACATTGCAAACTACTTAGCGGGTGGTAATCTCATCAAAGGGTTAACATCCCAACAAAAGAAGAAGTTCTTGAATGATGTTAAGACTTACTTTTGGTATGGGGAACATGAAACTTGAGGATGATAAACGTTCATGGCAGCCAAAACCCAATGTAAGTCTTTGATTTCTTTACTTGTTTCTATCTTTTTATGTTTAGTATTTAATAAAGGCCAAGGTGGGTTATTTATGATGGAAAATGTAAACCGTGCTTTAAAATTAATGCATTGCATGAGGGCATTGCAATGGTCAAGTGTAGGGGATTTAATAAGTGTGAAAACACTTATCCTTTTACCACTTATTTCCAATAATAACAAGACCAAAACGTGTAATTTATGTCGTAAAAGTCGGAATTATGCGTGGTTTGTGTTTTTATTGTGTTTTAGGACCAAAAGATGAAAAAGTAAGAAAACACGGTCTTTCACGGGCTTTTATCGAAGAAAACGGGAAAAGACGAAGTCAAAATATCAAGAGTGCAAAAAGAACGGAAGTCCAAGACCTATTCTGAAGATTTATCGAAGAAAAAGTCTAAAGACGGAAGTTTAATAAAGTCGAAGAACTCAAGTCTAAATTAAAGAAGAAAATTATCAAGACAAGTTCAAATCCCGAGACGACGTCGAGAAAAGACAAAGAATTAAATCGAGTCGAGAAAACGTGAAGAAAGAAAGAAAGAAGAGGCAACACATGCACTCCTTCCATTTTTCCTATAAATACCCTCCTAATATACATTAGGAGAGTAGTTAGTTTTTTAGTTTTAGTTTTCATTTTTTACTTTTCTTTCTAGTTTTATAGAGAGAAATTTCTCTACTTTCTCTCACTAAGTTTCATCTTTTCTTTTAATCTTTCAAGATTAAATCTTTATGAATTGTTGATTTCATTAATCAAGTTAAGTTTAAGCTTTTAATCTTTCATCTCATTCTACCTTTCTTTGATATTTAGATTAATTTTGGTGCGAATTTCATATGATCCGTGTTGTTCTTAATGATTTCGTGCTTAAAAAGTTAATCTTTTTGTTCCTACATAAGCTTTCATTCGATTGAGCTTTAAGTTCCTTGTGCTTATTGGCTTATTCGTTTCTTTTAGCTTATTTACTTTTAAAAGTTTTCTTAAAAAGTTCATCTTTTTATGATTTGATTTAAAGGTTTGCTTATTTTATGTTTGGATAAGTTGTTGATTGTGCTTATTTAGTATATTTCACTTTTGATTCGTGGTAGTTTCAGGTATTAGCTTATTCATAATAGCTTATTACCTAGCTTATTTCGAATCCCACATAAATCGGAAAGGGTCTAAACCCCTTTCTGATCGCTATATTCCGATCAGAGCCTCCTCTGAATTCCGATCATTAAGATCGGATTAGGTAGTTTGATATTCCGACCACTCCCACCTTTATTCCGATCGTCTGATCGGATTAGGGTTTAGGCATTCCGATTAGGCCCATTTATATAACATTCTGATTGGTTTCGAATTTAGACATTCCGATTGTGGGTTTTGACTTATTCCGATCCGAGATTATCATCAATATTCCGATTGGGGGTTTTGTGACATATTCCGATTGCATGATTTTTCCTGTATTCCGATCTGGGGGCATTTGTTGATATTCCGATTGTGGGGTATTGGTTACATTCCGATCAGAGTTTTCCCTAATATTCCGATTGCAAGCATATTCCGACCAAGGGTACTTTTTGTTATTTCGATTACCTTATTCCGACCAAACATTCTGACGGGTGTACCTTGCATTTTCCAATGGTTTTAGTTTCTTGTTTCTACAAAGTTTCTAACTGTTAGTTTTATTTAGTGTTCAAGTATTTTTCTAATATTGCCTTTAAGTTTTCAAGCATTTATCTTTGACTCGTTATTTTTAGTATAATCTTTAAACTTCTACTTTACTCAACGACACTTATTTATTTACTATTAGTTTAAATTAGATAAACAAAACCAAACCATTCTCTTGTTCACCAAAAGACGATTGAGTCGCACTTTAGACTGGAAATCAATTCGAAAAGACTTGGGACTACGAATTTTGATACATGGGGTAAAAACCAAGTATTAATTTTTCTTCCTCTTTCAAGTCCTTTGCGATGATGACGGGTGACTTCTTGTTGTCTTCAAGGAAAACGTACTCGAGATGAGACGGTAGGTCCTTAAGCTCTAAATCCGGAGGATTTTTGATGGAAGGCGTAGTCAAATTCGGTTCATCGATAGAGATATCCTTAGGAGATGGTGGAGAAATATGGTCCTCATTGAGAAGTTTCTCAATGGTACGAATGTCTTCATCCTAATTGGAGGGAGAATCGTCATATTGCAAGTCCACATCTCCCAAAGTTGTCTCAAATTCTTTCAAGATGAAATCACTTTCTCCAAATGGAGTTAGTTATGGAGAAATAGAGGCAACGGTCTCAACAATGGGTAGAGAAGAGGAACCACTTTTACAAGCGTCTTTAAAATGTTCTTCACAAGCCTCATAAAGAACGTCAATGAAATTAACACTCTCGTTTTCAGAAGGCTACTTAGAAAGTGTACCCATGTTGAAAACGATGTTATCGTCACCAACTCTCATGATTAATTCGCTCGCGGCTACATCAATGAGAGTGCGACCGGTCCTCAGGAATGGACGTCCAACGATTAATGGAACACGGGGGTCCATCTCGTAGTCAACGACAACAAAATCCGCCGGAACGGTGAATTTGTCGACACCAACGAAGACATCTTCGACTATCCCCACAGGATAAGCAACCGTACAGTTAGCTAATTCCAAAGTCATTCGGGAGGGGACTAGCTTGGGTAGAGATAATTGTTTCCAAACACTTAATGGCATTAAGTTTATACTAGCACCTAGATCGGCTAGGGCCATATAATTCTCTACCCCGGGGAAGTTACAAGGAATCAAGAAACGACCCGGATCACCAAGTTTTGTTGGTAATTTCCTTAGAGGACTGCAGAGCAATTCTCATTAAGTTGGGTCTGAGCGATATCAAAGAGTTTCTCCTTATCACTGAGAAGATCTTTAAACATTTTAGCATATTTGGGCATGTGAGCGAGAGCCTCGACAAAGGAGATGTTGAAATTCAGTTGTTTAAACATTTTAAGAAAGTTAGAAACCTGAATATCATCCTTGTTCTTCAACTTATCTTTCCTCAACCTTGAGGGATAAGGTATATTGGGTTGAGATGAAGGCTTTGGAATGGAATTCTCACTCATATCCTTGGGTGGTGGAGGGGTGGAAGTAGAAGGTGGAGGAATTGGAGGAATAAAAGTTGGAGGGATTGGAGAAGTGGACTCGTTTTCCTTTGTCACAATCACCGGTGTAGGTGTAGGAAGCTCGGGTTCCTTTAAACCTTTTCCACTGCGAGTGGTGATTGCTTTCATCTCCCCTCTTGGATTAGCAACGGTGTTACTCGGAAGAGAACCCGAACGAGAGGCTTGATTACTTGGGAAGAAACTAGCCATCATGTTCCTTAAGTCATTCGTTTGACTTGCAAAAGAGTTTCGCATATCGGCTCGAAGATCATTCCCTTGTTTCACCATATCTGCTTTCATGTTGGCCATTTCCCGCTGAAGATTCTGCACTATCGCATCATTAGTCCTCATGTAAGTTTCAACCTCGTGATTAAATACGGTGGGTTGGTTGGGAGGAGGAGTATGGTAGGCAGGTGGTTGATAAGCGGGTTGTTGGTAAACTTGGTTGTTTCTTTGAGGTGGATATGGGGTTCTTTGGGTTTGATGTTGATTTGCAGCACGAGGTTGGTTTTGATTGTTGCGATTGAGGTTGTTTGGGTTTTGTGGGGAAAACCGGGTGGTGAAAGAAAGTTGTTTTAGCGATAGCTGAGCAAATTGCGGTCACCTTGAGGACGTGCTTGATAGCCTCCCGTGGAATAGTTACCGTTGGCGGCATACACATTTTCCAGATTGTCGTGAGTCGAAGGACAATCGGTGTATGAGTGAGATCCCCCGCATATTTCATATGATTGACTCAAAACATTAACTTGGGCAGTGATAGCTTTGGTATTGTTGGCAGTTTGGAGAGCAAGTGATTCAACAAGCCAAGTAAGCTTATCAATTCTCTTGTCGCTCTCATTAGTGCTAGCACTAGCCACATTAGTCCGAACACTCTTGGTTTGCACTCTAGACTTATTCTCAATAATATCCCAAGCGGCATTAGAAAACTTAACCAAAATATTACACCCCCCCCCCCCCCCCCCCCCCCGAGGCACTATTTAGTGAATCTTGGTCATTCATGCTTAAACCATTGTAAAAAGTATTTATTTGATGTACTTTTGTGAAACCATGTTGTGGACACTTTTTTAAAAGTTCCTTAAAACGGTCCCAAGATTCACTAAATGTCTCACCGTACTTTTGTTCAAATGTAATGATTTCATTCCGCAAAGCGGTAGTACGTGAGGGTGGGAAAAAGTAGTTGATGAATTTGGTCTCTAAATCCGTCCACGTAAGAATACTTTGTGGCAGTTCCTTATCAAGCCATTTCCGGGCATGTCCCTCTAAGGAGAAAGGAAAAAGTTGCAAGCGAATCACCTCTTGTGAAACCCCATTATACTTGACCGTATTAGTGAGTTGAAGGAACCTTTTTATATGGTCATGAGGATCATCAAGCGAACGCCCCAAGAAAGGTTGAGCATAGACCATTTGAATGAAGCCGGATTTGAGTTCAAAATTGTTGGCTCCAATCTCAGGTATGACAATAGCATCAGTGTTGCCTTCTACGTGCGATTGCAAAAGCTCGATCATTGGTTGATTGTCCATGGTGACAATAGGTGGAGTAATGACTTCAGCTTGAGCTACTTTCTTCTTACGAGCACGAGTACGCATGCACACCCACAAAGGGAAAATAAAGATAGACAAGAAATATTTTTGGTTTTTATATGTTTTTATATTTTTTTTTATTTTTGAAAATTTTTAATTTTTATGGATATTTGAAAATTTATAAGCAAGAAACATAACGTTCAAAAGTGAACGGATCCCAAAATCCAACGCGTCTCTCACTAAAAACCGTTAATCTTAACGAAAAGAGCCAGCAGCGGCGCCATTTAATACAAGGTTTTTACTAAGTATCCAAGTTCGTTGTTCCGATCTTTTTGAATTGATTACCGTTAATTAGTGCGACTCAATTGTTTTTGGTGGAAAATAAAATGGTTGGTTGATTATCTATTTTTAAACTAAAAGCAACTAATTGTCGTTGAGTAAAACAAAAACTTTTTAAAAATTTAAACTTAAAACACTTGAAAACTAGAAAACTTTGTAAAACTAGAAACTTTGTAAAAATAAACTAGGACGAAACTTTTTTAAAATAATTCTAAGTTAAAATGGCGGGAAAAATTAAATTTGAAAATGAAGGAAAATAAAACAAAAACCAGAGTCTGATCGCAATGCGATCGTACTCTGATCGTAGTGATGGATCGTGACCACCGATCGCACTCACTATCGTAGCCTGGGTCAGATCGCACTCAATGCGATGAGAAAGCGTGATCGCACTCACAGATCGCAACGACGATCGCAACAAGTGGGTCGTAGTCTTTGATCGTGGTTTGTGATCGTAACAACAATGATCGCAATCAATGCGATCGTAATCAAGGAAATGTGACACGATCGCACCCACAGATCGCAATGCGTGATAGTGGTGTGGATCGTAGCCAGGGAAAGAAGAATGGGATCGCAATCAATACGATCGAAGCCAAGGATCGTAACAAGGAAAACCCTCCTAAGATAGTAATGAAACACAAAGAGCAACTTAAGCAAAAATGAATAAGCAGTTAATACAATAAGCACTTACCAACTTTTAGACAAAGATAAATAAGCACAAAATCGACAACTTTTGGAATCTAAAACATGGGAACTCAATAAAACGAACTTTAAAACAATAAAACTTTTAAGAAAGCTTAAAAGTGAACAAGCTAAACATACAAATAAGCCAATAAGCACAAAGAGCTTAAAACTTAAACCGTACGAAAGCTTATGTAGGAATAAAAAAGATTAACTTTTTAATCACGAAAACATCAAGATCAAACACAAGTCTTTAATATTTTCGTATCAAAGTAAACCAAAATCTAGAAATGTAGAAAGAGATTAAAGAACAAAAAGCTTAACTTAAACTTGTGATTAATGAAACCCAAATACAAGGATGATTAAAAGCTTAAACTTGAAAGATAAAAATGAAGAAAAGATGAAAACTTAGTGAGAGAAAGCTTAAAACTTTCTCTCTCTAAAAACTAGAAAGGAAAAATGAAAAAAATGAAACTAGCTAACTCCCCTCCTAATGTGTTTAGGAGGGTATTTATAGGGAAATGGGGAGGTGCATGTGTTGCCTCCTCTTTCTTTCTTCTCGGCTCTTCGTCTTTTAATTTCTTCGACTTTTCTCGACGCCGTCTTGGGATTAATTGAACTCGTCTTATAAATTCTTCACTTATTTAGACTTGAGTTCTTTGACTTCAATAAACTTCCGTCTTTAGACTTTTTCTTCGATAAATCTTCAGAATAGGCCTTGGACTTCCGTTCTTTTTGCATTCTTGATCTTTTAACTTCGTCTTTTCTCGTTTTCTTCGATAAAAACCCGTGAAAGCCCGTGTTTTCTTCCTTTTTCATCTTTTGGTCCTAAAACACAATAAAAACACAAACCACGCATAATTCCAACTTTTACGACATAAAATACACGTTTTGGTCTTGTTATTATTGGAAATAAGTGGTAAAAGGATAAGTGTTTTCACACTTATTAGAACTCGAGGATCTACATCAAAATCCACAACCACAAAGTCCGCGGGGAATGTGAACTTATCAACCCCTACAAAGACATCTTCCGTTATCCCCACCGGATAAGCAATTGAACAGTTTGCCAATTCAAGTGTCATTTTAGTAGGTGTAAGTGCGGGAAGGGAGAGTCGTTTCCAAACCGATAAAGGCATCAAATTTATGCTAGCACCAAGGTCCGCAAGACCATACAAATCTCTAACCCCAGGAAATTACATGAAATTAAGAACCGGCTCGGATCACCAAGTTTTGTAGGTAACTTCTTTAACAACACCGCGGAACAATTCTCGTTCAATGAAGCATTAGGCACATCAACCAATTTCTCTTTGTTTGAAAGAAGGTCCTTAAACATCTTGGAAAATTTAGGCATGTGAGCTAAAGCCTCCGCAAAAGATATGTTGATATTCAATTGCTTAAACATCCTCAAGAAGTTAGACACTTGTATATCATCTTTGTTCTTAACTTTCTATTTTCTCAACCTAGAAGGATATGGTAGAGTAGGTTTGGGTGAAGGTTGAGTAGAGGATGTTAAAGGACTCTCTTCTTGGGTTTCTTCAATGATAGGTGTAGAAGGTGAAGGATTGGTAGGTGTAGGATTTGAAAGTGTAGGTTTGTCACAAGGAGGAACCGTGGTAGGAGTCACCAAAAGATGTGTAGGAGGAATAGAAGGTTCCATGGTTGTTTTCCCACTTCTTTTAGTGATTGCATTTACATTTTCCCTTGGATTGGTTTGAGTGTTGGAGGGTAAAGCACCTTGTGGTCTTTGGTTTAAGAGCAACATAAATGTCTTGTTTGTCTCCTCTTGCATGACCCTCAATTGATCTCGAGTTCTTCATTCACTCTCACGGATCCTTCTTTTGGTTTCTTGATTCATCTTATGAAGTAGCTTAAAGGTTACATTTTGCCCATTCCCTTTATTGTATCCTTGGTTATGAAAAGGTGGAGGTGGTTGGTGAAATCCTTGGTTATTTCCATGAAAGTTGTTTCCTTGGTGTTGAAAGTTATTAGGCCCTCTATTGTTGTTATTCCCTTGTTAATTTCCTCTTGGCCCTTGGTTTCTATTGAGCATTTGTGGATTGTTTGGTTAGTTTTGGGTGGGTTGTTGGGGAGGGAAACCCGGTGGAGCAAGGTAATTGTTAGAATTGTAGGAAAGGTGATTAGGATTGATGTATGAATGAGGGCCTCCACATGTCTCACAAGATAGAGTGATGGCATTAACATTGTTGGTAGAAGAATTGTTCAAGGTAACCTTCATAAACTCTTGAAAAAAATCTTGAGATTTGTTAAGTTGTTGAAGTATTTCATTGTTTTGCTTAAGTAATTGACTATCAATTGATTAAGGAGCACTCTCTTGCACAACATGTACCACCTCGTCTCTATCCCTATTACTTTGAACCATGGATTTTGTTTCAATGATATCCCATGCATCTTGAGTAGACTTTGAAAGAATGTTCCCACCCGCGGCCGAGTTAAGAGAATCTTGATGGTGAGGTCTCAAACCATTGTAGAAGGTGTTAATTTGGTGAACTTGGTCAAAACCGTGGTTTGGGCACTTTCTTAACAACTCTTTGAACTCTTCCCAAGCTTCACTAAAGGTTTGGCCTCTCTTTTGTTGAAAGCCTATGATTTGGTTTCTCAATGCGGTTGTTCGTAAAGGGGGAAAGAACTTGTTCACAAATTTCTTCTTCAAGTCCTCCCAAGTGAGAATTCTATTTGAGGGTTGCTTATCTAGCCAACTCCTAGCACTTCCCTCCAAAGAGAAAGGAAATAAGATCATCTTAACCGCCTTGTGAGGTACCCTATTATACTTGATGGTATTACAAAGGGACATGAATCTCTTGATATGTTCATGAGGGTCACCATAGGTCTCCCTAAGAAAGGTATAGAAGAAACCATTTGTATCATGCATGTCTTAAGCTCAAAATTGTTAGCGAATATCTCAGGAATGACTATGGCATCACCATTCCCATCCACGTTGGATTGGAGAATCTCAATCAATGGTCGATTTTCCATGGCTTCGTTTAAGTTGTCAAAAGCATGATGCTCGTGATCGGCTTGATGGACGGATTTGTTCTTGTTTCGCTTTCTTTTGGGAGGAAGTGGTACACCAATAGGTATATATGCACGCGCTCGAGTGCGCATGCAACTCAACACGAGGAATGAGAGAGGAGCTCTCGGTCGACTTTGGAAAAGAATAGATTATCTCTTCCGAGGTTCAATAGTGAAAACCACAAGAAAGTATATAATATATATGTAATACTAATTGGGTGGCAAAACCCCCAACTAGCCTTCCTTCTTGAAATACTTACTAGTGAACGGGGGGAATGAGGTGGGGCTAAGCTCATAAGTACCTATTTCTCTTAGGCTTGCATTTTATAGCAAAGCCGCCTTTCTGTTCACTTAATATTTGTATTCCTTGAATTCTTGCTTATTGAAAGGGTTTATCTATTTTTGCCTTTATTTTTTTTATTGATACACGTAAATGGAACCAGAACACCCCCAAGTACGGTGTATTGGCAAGGCAATACTTATGAAAATAGGTAAATTGGTTATTCGTATCTACGTATATGTATTTACATATAATAATATATCAAAAATATTTTTGTATTTATTTGATTTTTATGAATATATAATATGTACGTAAAACGAGTGAAACAAATATATACAATATATTTTTGGTGTAATCTTTGGGAAAAATATTACTTTTTGATTTTTTTGTGGTTCAATTCTTAGGAAAGAATTAATTTTTGTTTTTTTTATTTTTTTATATTTTTTTTATATTTTTATATTTTTGATTTTTTTATGTTTTTTATTTATAATACGTAAAAGGAACGTCCACTAGTGAACGCATCCCAAAATCCAATATGTAACCGTCAATCAATCGCCAATCTCCACGTAAAGAACCGGCAGCGGCGCCATTTAATATTTGTCTTTTGAAGTTCATTTTTCTCGATATCTTTACGAATTGAATGATCGAGAGAAATCAAGTCAATTAATTGTTTTTGGTATTTGATTGTAATATTTTTGGAATTTTATGTCTAGTTATCACTAAGCACGTAAAAGGGTAAAAATAATATCTCTACGTAACCGTACTAGTCTAAAAACATATTGGAAATACCAACTACAATGCTAAATGTACAACCAAGTAATGCACAATAGTAAAAATGCTAAAGATGTAAAGTAAATGAAAGTGGAGGGACTGAAATTGTAAATGCAGAAAATGGAAGGAGTGAAAATGTAAAATTAACCAACTAATTACCACACTTAACAAAATTACCAAACTTGAAACTGAATTCTAACAACCCTAACAAGATCAGGGACTAATTTGTGAAACCTAATAATTTTCTAACCAATTAAAACAAAGTAAACTCTTTCCTAATTTTTAGGGACCAAAAAGCAATTAACAAAAGTTTTTAGTTAAGAAAACGGGCTTATTAGTGATTAAGTTGTATCTTGAGATTTAGTGCACCAAATAAGCTGAAGCTTATTTCAAAAGTTTGCAAATTTAAAATGACCTAGCCAGTTCTAAGGAAATAAGCTGAAGTGAACTAAAACTCCAATAAGCAGTTTGGGAATAAGCTACTTTTAAGAGACTAGCTTATTGGAATAAGCACCAGAGCTGATTTCATCAAAGATGATTAAAAGCTGAAACAAACAACACCTATCCAAGAAAATCTGAATTTCACCCAAGAAATAAGCCAGAAAAGCCAATAAGCACTTTTGAGCTTATGTTGACCATCTTTGACCAAAATTGACCAAGTTTGACCAAAGTCTAAACTTATTTTTATGACTTGTTAAGCTGAATTGTGAAAGAAAATAAGCACTTTTATGAAAGGAATAAGACAGAATGGAAATTAAGCTATCACATAAACCTAAGCTTATTACAGAGACTTTTAGGGTCTTATTTCTCACTCAAATCTTAGAACTGTATAAAGTGGCTTATATATTCTAAAATCTAGGATGTTACGCTTAACCTACAACCAAAAATCACTTTCTAGATCCAAGTAATGAACATTTTAGGCTGGTTAAAAATTGGCTTGTTTTAAGCTACTAATCTGACCCAAATTTTTTAACTACATTTTGCCTGTTTGAAAAGGAGTTTTACTTTCAAAACTTGCAAAAATACATGTTAATAACACCTTTTATCAAGTTTTACCAACTGAATCAAAATTAAGTTATAGATCCAAACACTGGTTATTAAGCTGAGACAGAATTATGTTAAGTAAACTATTCAAGCTAACAGATTAAAGACAACAAGCTATCAAGACTAATCAACAAGCACTAATTGAACAGTAATCAGGCAATATCAAGTAGAATTAAACTAGGACTAGGAAAATAGCATGCAGACTACTTGTTTTAGGGGAAAATGTAAAGTAAAACTTATGAATGAACTTGTAGGTTACTTTGATGAAGAAGCTAAGCGTTGAGCTTGCCTAAACATTACACACCACCAAACAATCACAAATCATCCACCAGTTTATCGTCAATCACCATCATTCTTCTTATCTGCTACAAGTGGTCTGACTTGGAATTCTGGCAAGAAATGGTAGCAAACTAAGACTGCAACAAGGATTGATCCCTAACAACAGCTTCCAAAACACACTAACAAACTCTATTGTTCAGGCTTGAACAACAGAATCCATGGATTTGAGTAATGAACAGTAATGTAGTAGTATTTGAGCGGAATGAGAAGTGAATGAGTAAAATTAAACTTTCATTAATGGAGGAATTGTTACAAAGTTGTTATAACTGCCTAACAACTAACTAAGAGTGGTTGTTAATCACTCTTCTTAGTTAAACTAAAGAAATTAAAACAGAGTGTAAGAATTAAGCTAGGAGTGTGTGTTTTCACACCTAGAGTTACAATACACAAATGAACTAATCTAGGGGTATTTATACAGCTGAGATGAGAAGTAGGTGATGTTGATGACGTGTCTTAACCAATGGGAGATTACCAGGTGTTCAGTTCTGCAATTGAGTTATTCAAGTGTTCTTCTCAGATTGGGGGTTTTTAATTCACCGAATGGATTGTTAATTGGAGTGTTAGGTTGCATTCGTCTCTCAATAACAATCATATTTTATGTTGAAAGTATCTTCTGAAATGGCCATAATCGTGTTCTGGATTCTTGAAAAATGATGAATGCCATGTGTTGCCCTTGGATTGGCTGGATAGTTATCACACAAATCACTATCCATAAGAATAGTGTGATCCGTGTGATATATAATGGTGCAATGTGATAGGCTGAGATGTGGAAACTGGGTTTTACTATTAAGATTTTGTATTAAATGTGTTCAGCTCATTAAACGCATTTGACCACAAGTCCACGATCCGTGTGAGGGTAATGTCTCATTCTGATTGGCTAGAGAGTAATGCACACGGATTGATCCTAAATAACTTTCCAAATGTTGGCAGAACTAGTCCTTCAGGTTGGCAGATCGCTATTTTGAGCTCAAATCTTTATAAACTTGACATCCTTGGCCCTTTGACTTGTAATTTGACCAGCTTTGACCATTTGACTGAAGTTGACTTTCACTTGAGGTCTTTTCACTTTGTTTGACTTTGTTTGAATTTACACTTTTAGTCCCTCGAGTTTGGCAGCTTAGCAAGAAAGGTCCTTTGACTTTTATAGACTTGTCATCTTGAGTCCTTCTTTTGTCTTTTCTTCAACAATAATGCCTTGGAATCCGTGTTTGCATTAAATTTGTATCTTTTTACCTACAAAGGAACAAACAACAAAGAATACCCCATAATACTGCTCTTATACATAAAATATGGTATTTTTCTTTGTGTTTTAGGGTTTAATATGATATAATTGATATGAGTTTCACTCATATCAGACGAAAAAGTAAAAGAAATGGACTCAAAAGTTCATTTGGAAAGTCAACAATAATTTGTCACTTTTCTTTTTAAAAAGTTATAAAACGTGACAAGAAAGTGTAACGTTGCAATTTTCCCTTAATTAGTTGCTCTCTTCATTAGTGAGTATAAAAATACTTGTTTTATCGTAAATAAGTAAAGTCATATAACACATTTCTACCGAATAACCATCAAGGCATTTATCAAACCCTTGTCGTGAGTACATGCTTTCACTTATTATTGAACAAAACATCAAGAATTAAAAAGGTGTTTGAGATTATTTATTAAAAATAGGTTATTCATTTTGAAAATAAATAATAAGATAATTATTTGTTTTATTATTTGGGAACATGGTTTATTTTTTCATTTTCAAATGAAATTTTTTTAGAAAAGTGAGGGATTTTTTTCAACTAAACACACCCTTTGTTGTTTGAAAAAGTGGTTTTAAAATTTAGTATTTAGATTTGATTATGTTGTATAATAACACAATAATAAGTTAATTACTTTTTAAGTGTTCGTTAAATCAAATTATCTAATTACTTAAAAAGTAAAATAACAATAAAGGACATTTGCATACTTATAATTTATTTGTTTATAAAAAATCATTTTATACAATTTATTAGTAGTCATCTAAAGACCTTATCTTGTGCTTACCACCATATACGTACTCATTTCACCTACCTTGCTTCCACTTCTCAACACCACTTAATACATATATATTTCTAATATTTTCTTCATCCCAACCCACGCTTCAAGTCCAAGAAAAAAAATAATTTTTTAAATGGTGTGATACTTGCTCCGATCTAGACCTTCAGCAACAAATACTATTGTTATTTTTTTAGCAAAAATCATTGTCATTGTCTCATAGAAATTATCATCAAATAATTTTTTGAAGATGAAAACTTATCAAGTTCTATATGTTTTCTTGTTATTCTCTAACTTTGTTGTAATTGTTAAATTCTGGTAGAAGACAGGTAGAGGTAGTATGGTAATTTTTAGAGGGCTACGTACTTTTGCAAAACGTGGTTTTAAAGAGGCTAAAACGCAGATAAGTGATTCTTGAGTTGTGCTTGCCAAACACTTCTCAACAGATTATTGTGTTTTTAAAAGGTAATAATCAAATAATCCACCTCCAAACGCATCTCAATATGGTTTTGATTGAACTTTGGAAGTGTAGTGTAGATGTGTCTAGGTGACGGCTTCATCAATAACATCCTTAATCTTCTTCTTGTCGTATGAGCTAAGCTTCTCCCCAATCTCTTCATTGTTGATGGTGTTTCTCATGTTGTATGCATAATTTTCTAGTGCGTTGTTAGTCTCAACCTCCTTCTTATGATCTTCATCCTCTTCCTGGTACTTCTCTGCCTTTTAAAACCATCTTCTCAGTTTCATCCTTTGAAAGCCTTCCCTTGTCGTTGCCTCGTTGGTGATGGTGATCTTGTTCTTCTACCCAGTTTTCTTGTCTTTAGTCGAGACATTTCGAATGTCATTGGCATCAATGTCAAAGGAGACTGTGATTTGAGGGACGCCTCTTAGGGCAGGAGGGATGCCATAAATCTCAAATTTACCAAGCAAATTGTTATCTCTGGTTCTCGCTCTCTCACCTTGATAGACCTGGATTAGAACACCTGGTTGGTTGTTAGAGTATGTTGAGAATACTTGCTCTTTCTTCTTCGGGGTGATTATGTTTCTTGAAATCAAAACAGTCATGACACCACCGGCAGTCTCAAGTTCAAGTTGACAGAGGAGTGACATCCAAAGAAGTAAATCTTGAACCTTTTCCTTGCCCTCACCACTCAAGATAGCAGCAGCTTGAACTGCTGCTATCTTTACCGTTGAAGTAAATCTTGATGCTCTTATAGAGCTCTTTACCGTTGAAGAAATCCTGAAGTAGCTGTTACACCTTGGGAATCCTAGTACATCCACCAACCAAAACAATTTCATGGACGATACTTTTCTCCATCTTAGCATCTCTCAAACATTTCTCAACGGTGTTACAATCCGTCAATTTATGGTTGATATTTTATTCTCAATATTTATTTGAAAACATTATTTTAATGTTATAATATGAACTCACTTATTTATGGGAAGAAATTTGGGTTTACGTCTTGAAGTAGCATCGACTACGTCTAAACCGGAGGATTCTACGTTACGTGCTTACGTTTACATACACCGTTTTTGGTGACAGTCCGACATTTCAGGAAATAAATTTATCCGTGAATATTATTTTGGGATTTTAAATTTGAGTGGGTTCATAAACTCACAAATTTACGAGAAGATATTAGGACTTACGATTATAATTTAACGTCCTTTACGACTAAACCGGGAACCTTAGGATTACGTATTTACGTTTTCGAACTCCGTTTTTTATGAGACAATTTTTATTAGATTCGTTTTATGCCGTTGATTCATAATTTATAAAAACGTTTTTCGTAAAACGACCCGAGGGCACGTGAATCGATGAAACTAGAATCGAGGAGTACCCGTAAATTAGTGGGATGGGACAAGTTTTACACTTGCCCACCCCACAAATGGGACGGCCAAACATGCTCCACCTCACCTCAATATGTGTCAAGCTTCACTTAGAAGCCAGGACACTTGTATATACTTTACTTAATACCACTTTGCTAAACCATTTCCACCAAAACTCAACATGCAAAACCACTACATTTCTCTCATTTCTCTCTCTCAAATTTCGTCCCATCTCAACCAAAAACACCCATTTTGATCTTGTTTTAACCATGCAATCCTATGTTATTCATACATATGATGATGCCCTCTAAAAGCTCTATTGAATGGTGGTGATTATAACATCCAAAAAGAAGTTTCCTTGGTGTCTTGGGGCTGATTTTCCATAAGATGTTCATGAAGATAGGTTATCTTGAAGTTGATATTGGTATATCACAAGTTTTGCCATCCAAATCCAAGCCTTGTTCATCAACCTCACATTTTCATCACTATGGTGGTATAAGGATCATTCTTCCTATCCTTCTTGTTATTTTGATTATGTAATCTTGTATTTTCTTTTACTTATGTATATTTATATGATGATGAATTATGATTAAAAATATTGTGTGGGTATTTGGTGTCGATAAACATGGTTAAAAGATGGAAAACCATATGTAAAAAGGTTAAAATCTTGCTTAATAAGTTGGCTGTATAAAAACAGTAACTAACCACATGCTAAACTGATAAAATGGCAAACTGGAATCAATATACAGTAAGTATTAGGTCTTGTACACATGTGAGAGTTGGCCATACAATGGAATTATTATAATGAGTGAGATATGATCAAAACAAGATTAGTGTACCAATCTGAATAGTCTGTTTTGTAAGGACTGTTAAGGATAGTTAAACATGGAATGAGCAGTATCTATAACTAACTTATTTGTATCACATAATATGAAGTTTATGCCATTCCAAAATGAGCTTCTATCTCCTTATAGAACTCAAGATATGATAAAAATGGTGAAGATGAAACTAAAAATCAGATTTTGAAGAATTAATGTTTAATAGTATTATATAAGCACTCAAACTAATATAGTATAAAATGTGAATTAAAACCCACTAACTTATATATTTCATTTATATAAATATGTATAAGGTTAAATAAATGGACACTTTATAAAAATGGTAGTTGAATAAGATTTATAAGTTATAAAAACTATAAACATGATTTTTACGACTTTTTCGGCTATTACCGTAAAATTAACGTTTTTCGCCAATTAAAACTTAGACGATCAAACCCGTCTAATGTAAAGTTTTAAAAAGTCATATACTAATATATAAGTACCTAATACAAGTAAAAACCGATAAAACCCGAACTATATGACATACGGACATTAACGAGCTAAGTTAGCATATTTAGACTAATAATTTAACTAAATAAGTTAAACACTTGTACAAATTTACTTATTAGGCTTAACGCATTTGGGCCCAACATGTAAAGTATAAATACTGATAATACAAGTATAAAATTGATTAATAAAAGTTAAAGAACTTATAATAAGCTTATTGGACCTAAAATATGTAAATAGGTAAGACTAGTAAACTAGTACAAAATATCAACTAAAATGAGTAAATAAGAATGTATAAACCCACTTGATCATCATCATATATATATATATAATCATCATATGTATACATAATTGTTATTTTTATAAAGTCATTGGACAAGAGTCTAAGACGAGTATTATTTGTCTAGGTTTCCGTGATTGAAGCACGTACCGTACATCCGAATTGCCGATAGCCCGCTTTCCCACATCAACGTGAGTTCATAGCCTCACACTCTTTTAAATGTTTTTATGAAATGTTTTATAAACCAGCTAGGGAGATAACATTTAGTTTTTATAAAATAGGACACTAGTTGTCCCGATTGTCTGTTTATTGTTTTGGACCCGAATGATTGTATGACTCGATGAATGATTAAATGACCCGATAGATGAAATGAAATGGATTATTAAAGTTAGGTTATGTCACTAAAAGTCCCATTAACATGAATTGTGAACTACGGGGATTTGGTAGACGCTTATGCATATAATAGTACTATTTGGGGACGATCACCCCAGTTCGCGCCTTGACGGTTGATCCCCGTCGTGCCACATTGATTGGTAAGCGAATTTATGTATGAGAAGATTTCTATAAGCGTGATTATTGTGACGACACGCTGTTTTAGATGGGCAAATGATTGTCGGGTTAGCTACCCGTTGTTTGGTATAGTAAGGTAACAATGTCATGCGGCTTATAATAATCCAATAGCGAAAATACTGCTTTATGCGTTGAATTACGTTATATTGCCTGACTAGCAATACAGGGTCTTATTATTGATTTTATGTTCGTGTTTTGGTTTTACATAACCATATTCATATAACAGATTTTATTTAATCTATACAACGTTATAAAACGTATTGTATGATGTTTTTACGACAATGGATCGTATAATGATTTTTAAGGCAAATGCCTATGTTATAATTTTTGATAAGGATTTGTATGAAATGACTTTGGCTATTTTATGGCCTATTACAAATATTTGTAAAAAATGATTTTCGGTAATAATTATGTACCGATGATATATTGATGGTTTTATTAAACTCTATGAATTCACTCGGCGTTATCGCTGACCTTTTCTTTTAACATGTTTTGCCTCAGGTACTTGAAGGTAATTCTCGGGAAGACAACAAGAATTCATGGCCCGCACTTAAATAATAATTTCCATTCAAATGCTTTGTAAAACCTGTATAAAATACAATGACTTGGGACCTATGTAAATTTGATATTTATGAATGGAAATGCTTTATTAATAAACGACACGATTTTTAAGCGTTGTCTATGATGTGAGTAATGTGCTATCCCGTAACACCAACGAGTCTTCCGCTGTATTGAATTGTATAAATTTGGGGGTGTTACAGTTTGGTACCAGAGCTCTCGTTATAGAGAACGAAAGATTTTTAAAACCAAGGTTTTGATTAAAACATTTCAAAATCTTTTATCTATAAACATTTTTTTCAAAATGTCTAAAAATCTTTTGACTATAACGGTGCCGAAGAATTCCCGAGTTACCGACAAGGCCAGACTGAGAAGTGTTATTTTAATATATATATATATATATATAACTTGGATTATATATATATATATATATATATATATATATATATATATATATGATGTAATTTGATTACATGATTGTTTGATGATCATTTTAATATTTATACGAGGTATTTATACGACGTAGATTGTCACAAGAAACCCTAACTCCCCTAGTAAATCAATCGAAGCTATTTCTGTAGGAATTCTAGCTATTCTAGATCTAAACCAAATTGTGGATATTTATGATACCAACAAAATGGTTGATATTCATAGAAATGATGATATTAGTTGATTATGATATTAAAGAAGAATTTGTGAGATTAAATCTGATATCGATGTCATGACGATCTTTCCTTATAGAGTGGAGTTTGACAAAACTTACCACCTGGAAAGGTGTCATCTGATTCAGTGTCACCCAATTCTTAAATTTGAAAAATCGAAAGGGTGAATGTTGCACTTGAGGCTGTTATTGGAACCATTAGCCAAAAGCCTCATTCCACTAGTACCTTTCCGAGAAGTCTAATTGAATGTGTGAGTCATTTCATACTAGTGACTCATTTGATAACTATTTTTGTAAGAGATATAGGATTGGAAATTAAGGGTGTGTTTGTTTTTTCGAAAAATGTCTGAACCACGTCTGAGTCTGACCAGTCAGACGCGGTCAGACTTTTCGATTGTTTGTTTTTTCGCTCAGAGTCAGAGGCCCGAACATAGAAATTGTCTGAATAAGTCAGAGCCGTTGAGCACATCTGAATATCTCCTAACCCTTGCTATGTGTCGACAAAGTAAACTTTTTCGTAGGCTGAAATGAAGAAAACTTTTGCTCAATTGGTTTTTTGATTCTCAAATGAAAGAACAAGAGTTAATGGTGTTCATGTGTTATTTAAATTATCCTGAATAATGGGTGTTTTGTTTCATTTGGAGGTATAAGGTTGGAAGATGATTTGGTTATTGTTTTAACAAACGTTTATTGATTTTTCAATTTGAGAAGATATGGAGGAGACTTGTTTTGAATTTAGATCTAGCTGATGATGAGATACAGTACAAGTAAGGGGGCGTGGGATACAAATGATCTCAAAAGTAGGTTAACTCACACATATATATATATATATATATATATATATATATATATATATATATATATATATATATATATATATATATATATATATATATATATATATATATATATATATATATATATATATATATATATATATATATATATATATATATATATCTTAACCCAATAGTTGTGGACTTGTGGGTTTACATGGGTTGAATTTGGTTAATATGTGGCATGGGCTTGTTACATTTGTTTTTCAATGCAATACGTTATCTATATCAAAAGTATTGAAGAACTAACATAGACGTAAAGAACTTGAAATTTTGTTAAATGTATATTAGTCTTGTAAGTGTGTTTCAAAATTGATTTTTTTTCTTATAAATAGTCATTTTAAAGATACGTTCAATTGTTAATATTTATTATTTATCGTATAGCTATGGTTTAACGTATATTTAAAAAAAACAATTAAAATCATTAAGACATTTATATAAAAACAAACAACATTATTTCATTCAGATTCAGACTTTATGACCGCCTCTTACCAGTAAGAGATGGTAGTCAGATTCAGACCCAAAACATCTTAGCAAAACAAACACCACCTTAGGCTGTGTTTGTTTTTGTAAAAAACGGTCTGACCGCCTCTGACGTCTTACTAGTCAGACGCGGTCAGAGGTCCGGCTTGTTTGTTTTTTCCGAGCGAGTCAGACGCGGTCAGTGGTTATACATCTGACTGAGTAAGAGGCGGCGAGCAGGTCTTACTCGCTCTGAACGTTATAAAATTCTTATCCATCTCCAAACTTTGAATAGAAAAATTTTAACTAGATCTGAAAAATGTTGAAGAAAATGGATGAATATAGAGGAAGAAGAAGATGCATACTTGCATAGAGTAACGTGAGAAAATAGTACAAGAAACATATTAAAATATTTAATACTATTTGTATGTATAATGTCACGTGGGTGAGAAGGGTTTAAAGAAAAGTAGTGACTTAAAGTTTAAAGTTGTTTTGTAGACTTTTGTAGGCACAGTGTTACAGCATTCATATTTTAAATTTTTTAAGATAGGGTAGAATAGTAGATATATATGTATTTTTATGTAGTAGACAAGGTTTCCAGATTCGGTCAGATTAACCGGTTGATTCGGTTTTGGTAAAAAAAAAGGGATATATTGATTTGGGTTTTACATTTTCGAAACCTGGCTAAACCTGTCGGATTTGAAGTGATCCGGATCAACCCGGTTCTCGAGATCTGGTTGGGTTTCGATTTTTTTTTGTATTTTTTAATAAAAATATGTAAATTTTACGTATTTGCGTCGAAATTTTACTTTTACGTTTTATATTGAGAGGTAAATTTTATATGTTCAATATACAAAAATTTTATATATAATTTTTATCAATTATTAAAAATATGAAAAAAAAATAATTTAAAAATCGAGTTGATCTGAATTAACTCGGGTTAACCCGAGCTCGACAATTTAACCGAATCAATTTAAAAATCGAGTTTTAAAACATCAGTACTAGTAGTAGTAATCCGTAACAATTTGCAATTCCATATACAATGAATAGTGGTATTATTAGTTATTAGCATGGTTCTAAATAGCCCGCTATAGCTCGCCTTAAGACACGCTAAAGCTTGAGGCGCAGTCTCCACGCAACGCTATAGGTTAAGGCACGCTACGACATGAGGTGCGGTAATTTTTTGAATTCAACTCCAAAAAATGAATATTATTACATGTAAGGAGAGTTTTATAACTTTAATTATTATGTACAACACTTATTATGAACTCAATATAAATATAACATTGAAATATGATAAAACGTAAAGATATTTTTATAGGTTTTGCCGCCATAAGTCACGCTTTAGAAACGCTAAAGCTTCGTTTTAGACGCTAAAGCTTGTAGCTTGGATATGCCGCTACGCCACGCCTCACGCTATTTATAACCATGGTTTTTAGTTTGTTCATTATGTCATTTAAAATAAATGTTCATAATATGGTTTTGAATTATCTCAAAAAAATGATTATTTTTATTTCAATAAAAAAAAAGTTGTTTTGTATCTATAATGATCAATTTAGGCACGTATAAATATTTACGTTACAAAGAAAAACGGTAGAAATCATTCGGACAATGTTAAAAGAAAAACAAACAACATTTTTTCATTCAGATTCAGACATTATTACCGTTTCTTACCAGTAAGAGGCGGTAGTCAGATTCAGATCCAAAACATCTTATTGAAACAAACACCACCTAAGTGTTGATAATATCGATCTTTTATTGCCCTTTCAAGGTGTAAGAATAAGGATGAAAGTATTGGAGAATGAGGTAGGATATCGCATTGAGTATAAGTTGATTGAAACTTGAATAAAGTAAAATTTAACTCGCATGGAATATGAGATTGTTAAGAGGAAGTCGTTAAGTTCTGTGATTGAATTATAAGGTTTTAATTGATTGTTGATTCGTGTTAAGGGTTGTTTCTAGGCCATTGTCCAATGACGAGGATACCCAGTGTCCAATAAATAAATTGAAGAAATCTTCTTCTGAATTGGGATCGATGGATCTTCTGGGACAGGTGGGACACCTAATGACTCTTGTAGATTAGTATTCATTGTGGTATCTTTTAAAAATAATCCCTAACTTAACTGAGACATCAGTTGGTAGGATGAGTTCTTGGAATTGTATGACATAGTGACACGTAATGTGTTACGGTACAATTTTGACTTGTTTGTGATTAATGGAAGGACTACCTTTGATTGCTAAATTCTACATGTATCGATGATATCTATCTTTTCTTGCTTCTTCCTAATGCTCGCATTAGTGATGCAACCATTGAACAAGTACTCATCTTGAATTGAGTTACGTTGTGGATTATTCTTTTTGAGTGCCATCGAGGTCATGCACCTCATGATTAACTGGCTAAGCTCATTTCCTATTATATTGTGGTTAGTTCTTGGTAAACAACTTTTCATCACTCTTTTGCAGATCACTCATTGTTTTTATAAGATAAAACAGCATCCCTTGAGAAAAATTGAATTTTCAGCGCTATAAGGATTATTCAAGTGAGATTTATAAGTGATCATTATTGAAATAAAGTTGATTATGAAATACCTTGGAAAACTTAATTGTTTTCATAACAAAGAAAATCTTTGTAAAACTATTTTTTATTCTTATTTAAGAATTAAGCATGAAAATGTTTTTATTATAAAC
This sequence comes from Glebionis coronaria, assembly GCA_025667525.1. Taxonomy (NCBI): domain Eukaryota; kingdom Viridiplantae; phylum Streptophyta; class Magnoliopsida; order Asterales; family Asteraceae; genus Glebionis; species Glebionis coronaria. The sequence goes on along the minus strand of JANFOE010000981.1, from coordinate 36,203 downwards.
ATGATGATAAAATTTTGACGAACTGAGTATTGCATCGTTAATCTTGAAATTGTATATAGTTGCGCGCCTACATACAATTTGGAATGGACCATGCAAGGCTGATTAGTAGTCACCATAAAACTGATTAATAAACACTACATTTTCTTTAAGGATTATGAAAGATTAAATTTTATGAGATCTGCAAGAAGTGAAAAATAGGGAAATAGTGTTAGGGACACCTACATATGTGCCTGTAGCATCTATTCTTTTGAGTAGAATTTACTCATCTATGGAAATTGTCTTATTTGACAATTGACAATTCTTTCTTGTCCAATTCTCACGTAGTGAGATTCTTAGAAAAAGTATCTGATTACCGAGTGTTGATACCCGACTAGATGTTTCGATGTTCCTATCATTTCTTTTGATTTGATTTCATTTGAATGACCTGGGTAACGATCCGAGGATCTTTCGAATGCGTAATCAAATTATGAAAACACGAGATATATTCATATTCGTTAAATGTTTTCGTCTGTATCTGATTTGAAATTCTCTCACATAGATTATGCGTTGACCTTACTCTTTTAAGGTTAGTTATGTCTCCAGATATCCTTGAACTTGTGAAGGATTATGAGTTATTATTAGTCTTTTGAGAAATTCACATCTTATCGACGACAATGAAACTGGAAAGTTAATAGTGCCAGTAGAATGGATTGATTGATTATGACATGACGACATTGTCTTAATTGATGGGAACTCGAGTAGAATTCCCCTAAATGATAAGATGTTGATTATCAAAAGTGATCTAAATAATTCTTGATGGATGACCATATCCTGCATTTAGACTTGAAATTATACCGTGAATGGTTGTGAATTAGTCATAGATATTATAATCTAGAAAGAACCTAATATGAATTTATTAAAAGATGTTTCTGTTATCTGAAACTTTAGAAGGTATTTGTTGGTAAATTACCTAGACTTTTGCCATTAAGGCAAGTTGAAATTGGTATTGATTATATTCTCGGTGCTACACTTGTGGCATGTGCACTGTACGTCAGCACCATCTAGATTAAAAGAATTACCCTACAACTGAGGGAGTTGTAGGAGAAGACTTTTATTCTACCAAGCTCGTCATCATGAAGAGCTATGGTGTTATTATTTCTTATATTTATTGATTACCGTGAACTAGGTAAATTGACGATTAAAAATCTATATCCACTACCCAAGATGATAGATTTGTTCGATAATTTACAAGGTTCTAGCGTATGTTTTAAAAATTTTGATCCTCGGCATGGTTATCATCAATTTCACATCCGCGAAAAAGATTATCTATTCCAATCACTACATCCGGTACTTGTAATGAACATTATGAGTTTCACGTGATGTCGTTTGGATTGACTAATACACATGTAGCATCCATAAATTTGATGAATCACGTGTGTAGGCTATAATTTGATAAATCCATGCTTGTGATCATTAAGGACCATTTGTTTATTTATAAGAATAAGAATGAGTTAATAATTATTTGTAGAATGCCCTGAGTCGGTCGAGTAGTGAAAACTTGTACCTTGAATATTTAACATGTGATGAAAGACTTAATCCTTTACATTATTTGACCGTGTGATTAATAGAAAATGGAATATATTGACTCTTCAAAAAATGGAACCATTAAGGCTTGGGGTTTTAGAAAAAAGAAAATGGAAATATGTTTTGACAAATGTTTGAACAAAGGATTTTAAGGGATTATTCCCTTATACACAAATCATTTAACTAAACTCCTGTTTAGGGGTAAATGTTTGTGTATACCTCAAGACAACCTAAGAGGGATTGAGGAAACCGTTAAACCATGACTTAAAATAGAAACGACAATTTTTGCTTTTAAACTAAGAAAATTTTTACCAAAGAATAAACGAAGGTTTTTCGGACATTTACGGATCTTACTAATTATTTACGATAAATCAACAAAAATTGTGTTAATTAAATTCAAATTTATTTTGAACATTTTTTATATAATGGACAAACTGAGAAAATTTAAAAACTTTTTGCTTTACGTTTCATAAAAAATAAATATTTATTATTTAATTACTTGTAGTAATTATCGACGCTTTAAACGTCGGATTGAGCAAAACTGAAAATATGATAGTTGAGACGAAACTAAAACTTGGAAAATATAAAGAAAGAATTTCTGAGTAAATTGTGGACATGATAATTATTTCATCAGGAAAGATGAATATGAATACTGACGCATTATGTAAAAAGGATAAAGAATCAATTAGAATGTGTTCCTTAGTAATGACTGTGCAAATAAATTACCGAGTAATTTAAAATATAGCCGATGCTTATAAGAAGGATAATATAAATAATAAAAGGGGGTTCGCGGCTAATGTGAACCATTAGATTTGAGAAGCCAATGGCGTTAAATGTTTTAAAAGGCCGTTTATGGTTGCCTAAATATGGAGGATTGTGAGATATAGTTATGTTGGAATCTTGTAAGTATAAGTATTCTATTCCTGTCATTTCTGATTAAATGTATCTTTATTTGAAGAAGTTGTACTAATTGTAAATTATGAAGGCAGAAATTGCTTCATACATTAGTAAACGTCTAGTTATTGCAAAGGTCATCATGTGAATTTGATTCGATTTGGGTCATCGTCGACAGACTGACCAAATCTGCTAATATCATTCCTGTTAATGATTTATTCTTGATGAAGAAATTGACTCTTTTGTATTTAAAGGAGTTGTGTAAACATAGTGTGCATGTATCGATCATCTCTATCAAGATCCTCGCTTCGCATCAAATTTCTAGAGATTTGCTCAGAAGTCATTGAGAACGAATCTTGATGAGAGTACTGTGTACCACCCCAATCGAAGGGACGAGGTAAAGTAACGATACAAAATACTATAAGTGCTGTTTTATGTTTGAATGATTGACCTTTGGTAATAAACTGTAAAATCGTTTTCCTTTGGAGAGATTATCATTGATAATTATCATATTAGGATCAAGATCGAATCTTGTGAGGATATATATTAGAGCATCTGTAAGCAGTAGTTGGGATGAGGACACCCGACATACACCCATTGTGAGTTGGACATGTCTTTTAGGTTTAAGGTTTCCTATAATGGCGAACCTAACCTTACAAAATAATCGACCCGCGAGACCTGAAATGATTGTTGAAATTAGGATCTGATTATTGACTGTCGGTAGTGGGCAGGAGGTTATGTGAATATGAAATGTAGATCTTGAAGTGCCAGATGGGTAGCGAAGTTATGGCAAAAATTTTAACCATGGAAAAATGAAGTAATGATCTGAAAGATCATGGGAAGTAAGTCCCCGTTATATGGGACCATTGAAATGATGTAAAAATTAGTTTGAAAGGCATATAAGCTGGATCTACCCTAGGACTTCAAGAGCTGCGTGAATTATGTTTCGTATATCGAACTTGATAAAATGTCTATCAAGTGAGAATCTGATCACTTCTTGATGAAGTTTAGATCGGCGAAAAGTTGCATTCATCAAAAACCCGTGAACATCATGGATAGAGAAAGTAAGTCAACATTAAGCCTGATCTTATTCCCGTAGTTATGTTTGATGAAACTCGCGTATTGTAATGAATTACACTTGTGAGAAAAGACCGAATGTGGAGGAAATACCCACATGGCTTTAACTCTATAAGAAGTGAGTAGTAAGATAAGATGATCTTTGAGGACAAAGATCCTGTTTAGGGGTAAATGCTGTGACAATCCGTCAATTTAGGGTTGATATTTTATTCTCAATATTATTTGAAAACATTATTTTAATGTTATAATATGAACTCACTTATTTATGGGAAGAAATTTGGGTTTACCTCTTGAAGTAGCATCGACTACGTCTAAACCGGAGGATTCTACGTTACGTGCTTACGTTTACATACACCATTTTCGGTGACAGTCCGACATTTCAAGAAGTAAATTTATCCGTAAATATTATTTTGGGATTTTAAATTTGAGTGGGTTCATAAACTCACAAATTTACGAGAAGATATTAGGACTTACGATTATAATTTAAAGTCCTTTACGACTAAACCGGGAACCTTAGGATTACGTATTTACGTTTTCGAACTCCATTTTTGATGAGACAATTTTTATTAGATTCGTTGTATGCCGTTGATTCATAATTTATAAAAACGTTTTTCGTAAAACGACCCGAGGGCACGTGAATCGATGAAACTAGAATCGAGGAGTACCCGTAAATTAGTGGGATGGGACAAGTTTTACACTTGCCCACCCCACAAATGGGACGGCCAAGCATGCTCCACCTCACCTCAATATATGTCAAGCTTCACTTAGAAGCTAGGATACTTGTATATACTTTCCTTAATACCACTTTGCTAAACTATTTCCACCAAAACTCAACATGCAAAACCACTACATTTCTCTCATTTCTCTCTCTCAAATTTCGTCCCATCTCAACCAAAAACACCCATTTTTATCTTGTTTTAACCATGAAATCCTATGTTATTCATACATATGATGATGCCCTCTTGAAGCTCTATTGAATGGTGGTGATTATAACATCCAAAAAGAAGTTTCCTTGGTGTCTTGGGGCTGATTTTCCACAAGATGTTCATGAAGATAGGTGATCTTGAAGTTGATATTTGTATATCATAAGTTTTGCCATCAAAATCCAAGCCTTGTTCATCAACCTCACATTTTCATCACTATGGTGGTATAAGGATCATTCTTCCTATCCTTATTGTTATTTTGATTATGTAATCTTGTATTTTCTTTTACTTATGTATATTTATATGATGATGAATGATGATTAAAAATATTGTGTGGTCATACAATGGAATCATTATAATGAGTGAGATATGATCAAAACAAGATTAGTGTACCAATCTGAATAGTCTGTTTTGTAGGGACTGTTAAGGATAGTTAAACATGGAATGAGCAGTAGCTATAACTAACTTATTTGTAGCACATAATATGAAGTTTATGCCATACAAATATGAGATTCTATCTCCTTATAGAACTCAAGATATGATAAAAATGGTGAAGATGAAACTAAAAATCAGATTTTGAAGAATTAATGTTTAATAGTATTATAAGCACTCAAACTAATATAGTATAAAATGTGAATTAAAACCCACTAACTTATAAATTTCATTTATATAAATATGTATAAGGTTAAATAGATGGACACTTTATAAAAATGGTAGTTGAATAATATATATAAGTTATAAAAACTATAAACATGATTTTTACGACTTTTTCGGCTATTACCGTAAAATTAACGTTTTTCGCCAATTAAAACTTAGACGATCAAACCCGTCTAATGTAAAGTTTTTAAAAGTCATATACTAATATATAAGTACCTAATACAAGTAAAAACCGATACAACCCGAACTATATGACATACGGACATTAACGAGCTAAGTTAGCATATTTAGACTAATAATTTAACTAAATAAGTTAAACACTTATACAAATTTACTTATTAGGCTTAATGCATTTGGGCCCAACATGTAAAGTATAAATACTGATAATACAAGTATAAAATGGATTAATAAAAGTTAAAGAACTTATAATAAGCTTATTGGACCTAAAATATGTAAATAGGTAAGACTAGTAAACTAGTACAAAAGTTATCAACACATAACACTAAAATGAGTAAATAAGAATGTATAAACCCACTTGATCATCATCATATATATATAATCATCATATGTATACATAATTGTTATTTTTATAAAGTCATTGGACAAGAGTCTAAGACGAGTATTATTTGTCTAGGTTTCCGTGATTGAAGCACGTACCGTACATCCGAATTGCCGATAGCCCGCTTTCCCACATCAACGTGAGTTCATAGCCTCGCACTCTTTTAAATGTTTTTATGAAATGTTTTATAAACCCGCTAGGGAGATAACATGTTAGTTTTTATAAAATAGGACACTAGTTGTCCCGATTGTCTGTTTATTGATTTGGACCCGAATGATTGTATGACCCGATGAATGATTAAATGACCCGATAGATGAAATGAAATGGACTATTAAAGTTAGGTTATGTCACTAATAGTCCCATTAGCATGAATTGTGAACTACGGGGATTTGGTAGACGCTTATTAATAAGTGTGAAAACACTTATCCTTTTACCACTTATTTCCAATAATAACAAGACCAAAACGTGTGATTTATGTCGTAAAAGTCGGAATTATGCGTGGTTTGTGTTTTTATTGTGTTTTAGGACCAAAATATGAAAAAGGAAGAAAACACGGGCTTTCACGGGCTTTTATTGAAGAAAACGGGAAAAGACGAAGTCAAAAGATCAAGAGTGAAAAAAGAACGGAAGTCCAAGGCCTATTCTAAAGATTTATCGAAGAAAAAAGTCAAAAGACGGAAGTTTAACGAAGTCGAAGAACTTAAGTCTAATAGAAGAAGAAAATTAAAAGACAAGTTCAAATCCCGAGACGACAAAGACGAAGAATTAAAGTCGAGTCGAGAAAACGCGAAGAAAGCAAGAAAGAAGATGCAACACATGCACTCCTTCCACCTTCCCTATAAATACCCTCCTAATAGTCATTAGGAGGGTGATTAGTTTTTAGTTAATTTTTCACTTTTTAGTTTTCTCTAGTTTTAGAGAGAGAAAGTCTTAAACTTTCTCTCACTAGTTCATCTTTTTCTTTTAATCTTTCAAGATTAAACACTTTGTATTGCTTATTTTTATTAATCAAGTTTTATTTTAAGCTTTTATCTCTTAATCTCATTCTACTTTTCTTTGATTTAAGATTGATTTTGGTGCGTATATCATAAGATCCGTGTTGTTCTAAGTGATTTCGTGCTTAAAAGTTAATCTTTTGATCATTTTATAAGTTTTCATTTGATTAAGCTTTAAGACTTTTGTGCTTATTGGCTTATTTTTATGATTAGCTTATTTTTCTTATTAAAAAGTTTTATTAAAAAGTTTATATTTTATTGTTAAATCTCAAAAGTTGCTTAATTTCGGTTTGATAAGTTGATTCTAGTGCTTATTTGATCCGGTTTAGGTATTGATTCGAGTTAGTTTTGTGATAAGCTCTCAAATATAGCTTATTCACTAGCTTAACCTTAATCCCTCAATTTTCGGAAAGGGTGGTAAAACCCCTTTCCGATTGGCCTGTTCCGACCGGGTACACCCCCCAACCAATTTCCTTGATTTTAGGGAAGGGTTCAAACTCCCCTTTCCGATTGGTCTATATTCCGACGGCACCCCATCTTCACTTTCCGATTGAACCAATCGGATTAGGGTTTTGACTTTCCGACGGTAACCCATTCTGTTTTTCCGATTGGAGTATTTAACATATTCCGATTGGCTGTCTCCTAGTTATTCTGATTGGTACCCCCTTTTTTATACACATTCCGATTGTGTGCGTTCCACCATTTTCCGATCAGCCGATCGGAAATCATTCCGATCGGGGGACTCTTTTGGCTTGTTTTGGGTTCTTTCGATCTTACTTTCTTATAGTACTTTTTTTTATTAAGTTTTAATTTTGAGAAATTTTCTAAGTGTTAGATTTATTAAGTGTTTAAGCATTTTTCTAATCTTATCTTTATGTTTAGCTACCTTTTATTTTACTCGTATTTAAAATTAATCTTAATTCTTCCATTTACTCAACGACACTTTAATTACTTGCTAGTAGTTTAAAACAAACAAACCAAACCATTCTCTTGATTTACCAAAAGATGATTGAGTCGCTCTTAAGACCGGTTTTCAATTCGAAAAGATTCGGACGATAAACTTTCATACTCGGCCTAAAAAGTCAAGTATTAAATGGCGCCGCTGCCGGCTCTTTTCGTTAAGATAAACGGTTTCTAGTGAGAGACGCATTAAATTTTTGGATCCGTTCTTTGAACGTTATTTTCCTCGCTTCAAAAATTTTCAAAAATCCATAAAAAATATAAAACTCTTCAAAAATACAAAAACATTAAAAAACCTATAAAAACCAAAAAGATTATATAGCTATTCTCTTTGTGTATATTTTTCTTCTGCAGGTGCATGCGTACTAGATCTACGAACTATTCTGAGCCCGAGAATCGTGAAGATTTAGATATGGCTGGTGTTAACAACAACAATAATCACCCACCTCAAAACAATTTGAATAACAACAACAACAACAACAATGTCCTTCTACCTGATTTACGAACCATGGAGGAATTATGTCAACCCACCATGAACGGACGCGGAGGCCCGATTGCGCCAATGCACGTCACGGCTCAGGATTTTTCGTTGAAGCATCACATGATACAACAAGTGCAAACGAACCCATTTCGTGAAATTCCGGATGATGATGCCAACAAACACCTCGACAAATTCATTACCATTACCCAAAGCATGAAGTGCCCTGGTGTTTCTATGGATGACCTTCGCCTTCAACTTTTTCCACACTCGCTTTCTCACCATGCCGAAAAATGGTTTGACCGTCTTCCCAAGAATTCTATTCATACGTGGAATGACATGACTCAACGCTTTTTATCGCGCTACTTTCCCCCATCCATGGTCACTAGCCTTCGTAACCAAATTAGTGGATTCATGCAAGAGAATGATGAATCACTTTTCGATGCTTGGGAACGATACAATGATTTGATTGACCGCTGTCCTAATCACAACATGCTCCCCGTCACTCTCATTGACACCTTTTACAATGGTCTCACTTTTCGTGATCATGACACGATCAATGCCGCCGCCGGTGGTACTTTTATGAAAAGGAGACCGGAGGAGTGTCGAGAGTTGATTGAAAACATGACTACTCACCACAAGAATTGGGATTCTTCCGCATCCTAAAGATCTAATCAGAGAGTCAATGTTTCATCTACTTCTTCCACCACCAACTCGTCTATTTTGGAACGTGCTATTCTTGATATTAACAAAAGTCTCCAAATTTTGACTTCTAACCAAACTCAACAAGCTAAAGCCGTTGCTATTTCTTGTGACACATGTGGTGGTCCTCATTCCTACAATGAGTGTCCTTCTACTCACGGCAATTATTCTGAAGACGTTAACGCAGCATACGGTACTTATCCCACGGGAGGCTATCAAGCTTGCCCTCAAGGAGACCGTAACTTGCTAAGTTATCGCTCCAACAATTATCTTGCTCCCCCCGGTTTCCCTCCTGCAAACCAATCCCAACCTCGTGCAAACAATCAATATCAATCCCAACGAAACCCATACCCATCTCAAGGAAATTCTCAAGCATACCAAGCTCCACCTCTCAATCCACCAATGGCAGTAAATCCAGAAGTCGAGACATTCATGAGGACTAATAGAGAGTTGGTGACGAATCTTCAGAGTCAAGTCCGCAACTTGAAGGGAGAAATGGCAAAACAAGGGAAAGATATTCGAGCCGAGTTAAGGAATGATATGGCCAAACACAGTGATGCAATTAATGCAAACATGCAAAACTCTTTTAACAATCAAGCTCTTCACCTTCGTGATATGATTGGTTCGCTCATCCAAAGTAATCACCCTCTTCTTCGGGTACTCTTCCGAGTAATACCGTTGCGAATCCAAGGGGGGAGATGAAAGCAATCACCACTCGTAGTGGAAAAGGTTATATGGAACCCGAGCTTCCTACACCTCCACCCGTGATTGTGAACAAGGAAACCGAGCAACTGTCCCCACCTCCTTCACCTTCTATCCCCATTTCCCCACCACCCGTGGTTGTGAGTGATCCTATTCCCTTAAAGCCTTCCTCTTCATCCAATATACCTTATCCTTCAAGGTTGAGGAAAGAGAAGCAAAAGAGCAAGGATGATATTCAGGTTTCGAACTTCCTTAAAATGTTCAAACAATTGAATTTTAACATCTCCTTTGCCGAGGCTCTCGCTCACATGCCCAAATATGCTAAGATGTTTAAAGATCTTTTAAGTGATAAGGAAAAGCTTCTTGACATTGCTCAGACCCACCTTAATGAGAATTGCTCCGCAGTGCTCTTAAGGCAATTGCCCACGAAACTTGGTGATCCGGGTCGCTTCTTGATTCCTTGCAACTTCCCGAGAGTAGAGAATTGCATGGCCCTAGCTGATTTAGGTGCCAGTATAAACTTAATGCCTTTAAGTGTTTGGAAGAAATTATCTCTCCCCGAGCTAGTCCCCACCAAAATGACTTTGGAATTAGCCAACCGTACGGTTGCTTATCCAGTGGGGATAGCCGAAGATGTCTTTGTTGGCGTCGACAAATTCACCTTCCCCGCGGATTTTGTTGTCGTTGATTACGAGATGGACCCCCGTGTTCCATTAATCGTTGGACGTCCCTTCCTGAGGACCGGTCGCACTCTCATTGATGTTGCCGCAGGCGAAATAATCATGAGAGTTGGTGACGATAAAATTGTCTTCAACATGGGTAAGATTTCTAAGCAACCTTATTCGTATGAGAGTGTTAATGCTATTGATGTTCTCGATGAGGCTTGTGAAGAACATTTTCATGATGCTTGCAAAAGTACTCTTTCTTCTCTACCCAATGTTGAGACCGTTGCCTCAATTGCTCCAGCATTGACTCCTTTTGGAGAAAGTGACTTGGATGATTTCGAAGCTAGTTTGGGTCCTCTTGATATTAAGTATGATAATTTGTCCACCAATTGGGATGAAGATATTCGTACTATTGAGAGACTTCTCAATGAGGACCCTTTGTCTCCTCCTGCTCCTAAAGAGGTGACTAATGATGATCCATCGTTAGTTACACCATCTATTGAGGATCCTCCTACTCTCGAGCTTAAGGACCTACCTCCTCATCTTGAGTACGTTTTTCTGGAAGACGACGAGAAGCTACCAGTCATCATTGCAAAGGATCTGAAAGAAGACGAAAAAGCCCGACTTGTCGCTGTGTTGAAGAAGCATAAATGCGCTATCGCTTGGAAAATCTCCGACATCCGTGGAATTGATCCTCACTTTTGCACACATAAAATTCTCATGGAGGACGACTTTAAGCCCACAATTCAAAGTCAACGAAGGGTGAATCCTAAAATCCATGAAGTCATCAAAAAAGAGGTTATCAAACTTCTTGATGCGGGTATGATTTACCCTATTTCGGATTCACCATGGGTTAGTCCAGTCCATTGTGTGCCTAAGAAAGGCGGAATCACCGTTGTGCCCAATGCAAACAACGAGTTAATTCCTACCCGTCTCGTTACTGGGTGGAGAGTTTGTATAGACTACCGTAAACTCAATGATGCCACGAGAAAGGATCATTTCCCTCTACCTTTTATGGACCAAATGCTTGAACGTCTAGCGGGTAATGAATATTACTGCTTTCTGGATGGTTTCTCGGGTTATTTTCAAATACCCATCGATCCCCAAGATCAAGAGAAGACAACATTCACTTGTCCCTACGGCACATTTGCTTATAAAAGAATGCCTTTTGGCTTATGCAATGCCCCCGGGACATTCCAAAGGTGCATGTTGGCTATCTTCCATGACATGGTTGAGCAAACCATGGAAGTCTTCATGGATGATTTCTCGGTCTTCGGGGATTCCTTCTCTTCTTGCCTTGCCAATTTGGAACGTATGCTTAAGCAGTGCGAAGACACTCGCCTTGTTCTAAATTGGGAAAAATGCCATTTTATGGTAAAAGAAGGCATTGTGCTAGGACACAAAATCTCTAAAGCCGGTCTTGAAGTCGACCGTGCTAAAGTTGATGTCATAGCCAAATTACCTCCACCTTCTACCGTGAAGGGTGTCAGAAGTTTTCTGGGTCATGCGGGCTTCTATCGTCGATTCATTCAAGATTTCTCTAAAATCGCTCGCCCGATGACCCACCTCTTGGAAAAAGATACTCCTTTTATATTTTCTAAAGAGTGTCTCGAAGCCTTCAATCTTCTAAGGGACAAGCTAACTAAGGCACCGGTCTTGGTTACCCCAAATTGGGAGCTGCCTTTTGAATTGATGTGCGATGCTAGCGACTTTGCTATTGGTGCGGTTCTGGGCCAAAGAGTGAATAAACACTTCCAACCAATCCATTATGCTAGCAAAACAATGACGGGGGCTCAATTGCATTATACGACAACCGAAAAAGAGCTTTTATCTGTTGTCTATGCTTTTGAGAAATTTCGCCCCTATCTTGTTTTATCCACCACCATCGTATACACGGACCATTCCGCGTTGAAGTACTTGATGACTAAGAACGATTCTAAGCCAAGACTTCTTCGCTGGGTTTTACTCCTTCAAGAATTCAACATTGAAATTCGTGACAAGAAGGGAGCCGAAAACCTGGTCGCGGATCATCTGAGTCGACTTGAGGATCCACATCAGGGGGATCATCCGAACAAAGAGATAAATGACTCTTTCCCCCTGGAGACTCTAATGTCTATCAATCTCAATCTTGATGGCACCCCGTGGTTTGCGGACATTGCAAACTACTTAGCGGGTGGTATTCTCATCCAAGGGTTAACATCCCAACAAAAGAAGAAGTTCTTGAATGATGTTAAGACTTACTTTTGGGATGACCCTTATCTATTCAAACAGTGTGCTGATCTGATTATTCGTCGATGTGTTGACGGACCGGCAGCTTTTGACATCCTCCAAGCTTGCCACAAAGGACCCACCGGTGGTCACTTTGGTCCCAACTACACCGCTAAGAAAGTGTTTGATGCTGGATTCTACTGGCCCACCATTTATCGTGAAGCTCACGAAATGGTTAAGCATTGTGATGCTTGCCAACGTCAAGGCAAGATCACACATAAGGATGAGATGCCTCAAAATTTCATACAGGAATGTGAAATCTTTGATGTATGGGGCATCGACTTTATGGGGACATTTCCATCATCCAAAGGGAACAAGTACATCCTCGTCGCTGTCGACTACGTCTCTAAATGGGTTGAAGCTAAGGCTCTTCCTACGAATGATGCGAGGGTGGTTGTGAACTTTTTGAAGCAGCTTTTCGCACGATTTGGCGTTCCTCGTGCTATCATCAGTGACCGCGGGACTCATTTTTGCAACGATCAATTTGCAAGAATCATGGCTAAGTATGGTGTCAATCACCGTCTTTCCACCGCCTATCATCCCCAAACCAATGGGCAAGCCGAAATTTCCAATCGTGGCTTGAAGAGAATTTTGGAGCGTACTGTGGGAGAGCATCGAGCCGCGTGGGCCGATAAGTTAGATGATGCTCTGTGGGCTTTCCGTACTGCTTACAAGACCCCGATCGGTTGTACACCTTATCGTCTTGTGTACGGGAAAGCCTGCCACCTACCCATCGAGCTGGAACATAAGGCGCACTGGGCCTTGAAGTGGGCTAACTTCGACATCATCAAAGCCGGTGATCATCGCAAGGTTCAACTCAACGAGCTAAATGAACTGAGGAATGAAGCTTATGAGAACTCGCTGATCTACAAGGAGAAGACGAAGATTATCCACGATGCCAAAATCAAGAACCGAGAGTTCCACGTTGGTGATCAAGTTCTACTCTTTAACTCTCGGTTGAAGATCTTCTCTGGCAAGTTGAAGAGCCGCTGGTCTGGTCCATTCACCGTCGCCAAAGTCTTTCCTTATGGGACCATTGAGCTTTCTCAGCCGAATGGGCCCAATTTCAAGGTGAATGGCCAGCGTCTGAAGTTGTACTTTGGTCCATCCCTCACCACGTTCCCCATGAACTAAAATTGGGTCGAGTCAGGCTCATGACTCGGTAAACAAAAACAAGCGCTTCTCGGGAGGCAACCCGTGTTCTATCCTTTACTGCTTTCATAATAAGTGTAGGGGGAGCCCCGCATATGTTTGTTGTCTTGTTTCTTGTGCTGTGCAGGGATTTAAGCTTCAGAGAGCATCTTGATGACTTTTGACGAACCGTGATACCGTGTTTCCCATCTTCCCGGTTCTATCCTAAACTCTTGTGATTCAATATTTCATATTTTATATGTTCACATTGAATTCACTTTAGTTGTCCTTTCCTTAACAAGATTTAAACAAAAGTGCACAATGTCCTAAGTGTAGGGGAGTTTACTCCCACATGCTTAAACATTGAGGACAATGTTTATCTCAAGTGTAGGGGGGACTTCTATAGAAGTAAGTGGTCTTTTCCATGAATTTGCCCTCATTTTAACCGGAAAATTTGATTTTTCGACATTTTTCAAAATTTTTAATCTATTTTGGCCTAGTTGTATAGTTGTATTTGCCTTTGTTACGTTTCCTTTGCTAGAATAAATTTTTAATAAAGTGGTTTTAGATTTTTCCTAGTCGTGAATATTTTGACTCAATCCGAGTTTACTTGCCTAAGTCTACTCTAGCTAGTATCCTTAACGTGTTTAAGTCAAGTTTTGCTAGGCTTTTATATAGGGAGCTATAAAACGCGAAAGTCTTAACTCTCACGGGTTAAGAACAAGAACTTTTCGCAAGTTCCTATAATTGATCCTAGAGAGTCGTTTATCAAGGGAACTTTAAAATGCGATTTCTAAACTTGAAAAAGTCTAAGAATTTGCAAGATCCTATAGGCGACTCGAAAACCCAAAACTTTGATTTAATAGGCTAAGCATCCACGAGTCTCATTCCTTGAGATTTTAAACTGTGGAGAACGAGAGATGATAGAGTCAATTATAAGTTCGGTATTCTTTCGTGAATTTATGTGAGTTAATTATGAGCCTATTCTCCCTCCGCTTGCTAATAATTTAATCTGCTAATAAATAAGGTTGTACGATTTAAAAGGTTACTTAGCTTCTAGCCCCAGATCGTTTAAAAGTTGCTCAGTAATGACGAGAGTTCATAGCCAAGGCATAACTTATGAAGCGGGGCGCGAAGATTGGCGAGTCCGAAAAGGCCCTAACAAGGCATGAGGGCTACATTTTGTTGCTAAAGATCCAAAAGTGATGTGAAGAATCATTTATCGAAAATCAATATGAAGGATCGAGACACACGACGAAAAGCAAGAACTCCCCAAAAGTCATGGAGAAGTCTATCCGAAAAGACCCTAACAAGGTATGAAGATAAATAGATCCAAGTCCTAAAAGGAGGCGGATCGTTGTATATCAAAGTCCAAAATAAAGATTGGAGAAAAATGAAGAAGTCGTGGTCCAAAGATGAAGAATCTCTCAAAAAACTTCAAGTGAAGAAATTCCTATTATGAAGAGAAGACCATAATTTCAAGAACGTCTCTCGAAGATTCGAAGTATGAAGTCGCTGCCAAATATCGGCCCGAGAAAGGTCTCAAATCGCGAACCAAGTTATGCCAAGATATGAACTTTTTGATATCCCGAGAAGCAGTTTTAAAAGATTTGGTCCTTTAGCTAACTATTGATTAAATCGTTCACCTTATTTTCGGACTAAATAACTATCGAAATAAGTCAAACAATGCATCCTCGTGATCATTCAAGACAAAAATAAAATATAAGAGATACACCTAGGAATAAGGGAGTCTAAGTGAATAATTAGCCCACATGAGTTCGTGATAGTTCGCTAACTTATAATAACAATGATCTCGTTTTTAAGCTTGGTATGGGGAACGTGAAACTTGAGGATGATAAATGTTCATGGCCGCCAAAACCCGATGTAAGTTTTTAATTTCTTTACTTATTTCTATCTTTTATGCTTAGTATTTAATAAAGGCCAAGATGGGTTATTTATGATGAAAAATGTAAACCGTGCTTTAAAGTTAATGCATTGCATGAGGGCATTGCAATGGTCAAGTGTAGGGGATTTAATAAGTGTGAAAACACTTATCCTTTTACCACTTATTTCCAATAATAACAAGACCAAAACGTGTGATTTATGTCGTAAAAGTCGGAATTATGCGTGGTTTGTGTTTTTATTGTGTTTTAGGACCAAAATATGAAAAAGGAAGAAAACACGGGCTTTCACGGGCTTTTATTGAAGAAAACGGGAAAAGACGAAGTCAAAAGATCAAGAGTGCAAAAAGAACGGAAGTCCAAGGCCTATTCTGAAGATTTATCGAAGAAAAAAGTCAAAAGACGGAAGTTTAACGAAGTCGAAGAACTTAAGTCTAATAGAAGAAGAAAATTAAAAGACAAGTTCAAATCCCGAGACGACAAAGACGAAGAATTAAAGTCGAGTCGAGAAAACGCGAAGAAAACAAGAAAGAAGATGCAACACATGCACTCCTTCCACCTTCCCTATAAATACCCTCCTAATAGTCATTAGGAGGGTGATTAGTTTTTAGTTAATTTTTCACTTTTTAGTTTTCTCTAGTTTTAGAGAGAGAAAGTCTTAAACTTTCTCTCACTAGTTCATCTTTTTCTTTTAATCTTTCAAGATTAAACACTTTGTATTGCTTATTTTTATTAATCAAGTTTTATTTTAAGCTTTTATCTCTTAATCTCATTCTACTTTTCTTTGATTTAAGATTGATTTTGGTGCGTATATCATAAGATCCGTGTTGTTCTAAGTGATTTCGTGCTTAAAAGTTAATATTTTGATCATTTTATAAGTTTTCATTTGATTAAGCTTTAAGACTTTTGTGCTTATTGGCTTATTTTTATGATTAGCTTATTTTTCTTATTAAAAAGTTTTATTAAAAAGTTTATATTTTATTGTTAAATCTCAAAAGTTGCTTAGTTTCGGTTTGATAAGTTGATTCTAGTGCTTATTTGATCCGGTTTAGGTATTGATTCGAGTTAGTTTTGTGATAAGCTCTCAAATATAGCTTATTCACTAGCTTAACCTTAATCCCTCAATTTTCGGAAAGGGTGGTAAAACCCCTTTCCGATTGGCCTGTTCCGACCGGGTACACCCCCCAACCAATTTCCTTGATTTTAGGGAAGGGTTCAAACTCCCCTTTCCGATTGGTCTATATTCCGACGGCACCCCATCTTCACTTTCCGATTGAACCAATCGGATTAGGGTTTTGACTTTCCGACGGTAGCCCATTCTGTTTTTCCGATTGGAGTATTTAACATATTCCGATTGGCTGTCTCCTTGTACCCCCTTTTTTATACACATTCCGATTGTGTGCGTTCCACCATTTTCCGATCAGCCGATCGGAAATCATTCCGATCGGGGGACTCTTTTGGCTTGTTTTGGGTTCTTTCGATCTTACTTTCTTATAGTACTTTTTTTTATTAAGTTTTAATTTTGAGAAATTTTCTAAGTGTTGGATTTATTAAGTGTTTAAGCATTTTTCTAATCTTATCTTTATGTTTAGCTACCTTTTATTTTACTCGTCATTTAAAATTAATCTTAATTCTTCCATTTACTCAACGACACTTTAATTACTTGCTAGTAGTTTAAAACAAACAAACCAAACCATTCTCTTGATTTACCAAAAGACGATTGAGTCGCTCTTAAGACCGGTTTTCAATTCGAAAAGATTCGGACGATAAACTTTCATACTCGGCCTAAAAAGTCAAGTATTACTTATACATATAATAGTACTATTTGGGGACGATCACCCTAGTTCGCGCATTGACGGTTGATCCCCATCGTGCCACATTGATTGGTAAGCGAATTTATGTATGAGAAGATTTCTATAAGCGTGATTATTGTGACGACACACTGTTTTAGATGGGCAAATGATTGTCGGGTTAGCTACCCGTTGTTTGGTATAGTAAGGTAACAATGTCATGCGGCTTATAATAATCCAATAGCGAAAATACTGCTTTATGCGTTGAATTACGTTATATTGCCTGACTAGCAATACAAGGTCTTATTATTGATTTTATGTTCGTGTTTTGGTTTTACATAACCATATTCATATAACGGATTTTATTTAATCTATACAACGTTATAAAACGTATTGTATGATGTTTTTACGACAATGGATCGTATAATGATTTTTAAGGCGAATGCCTATGTTATAATTTTTGATAAGGATTTGTATGAAATGACTTTGGCTATTTTATGGCCTATTACAAAGATTTGTACAAAATGATTTTCGGTAATAATTATGTACCGATGATATATTGATGGTTTTATTAAACTCTATGAATTCACTCGGCGTTATCGCTGACCTTTTCTTTTAACATGTTTTGCCTCAGGTACTTGAAGGTAATTCTCGGGAAGACAAAAAGAATTCATGGCCCGCACTTAAATAATAATTTCCATTCAAATGCTTTGTAAAACCTGTATAAAATACAATGACTTGGGACCTATGTAAATTTGATATTTATGAATGGAAATGCTTTATTAATAAACGACGCGATTTTTAAGCGTTGTCTATGATGTGGGTAATGTGCTATCCCGTAACACCAACGAGTCTTCCGCTGTATTGAATTGTATAAATTTAGGGGTGTTACAAACGGGCTCCATGCACTTCCTAAATAGATCTATATTCAGTTCTTCCAATCTGGCACGAGTAATGGTGGAATAGAAATCAACACCCTCGTACAAAGAATCAATCTCAATAGTGGTATGAGCAGTAAACGATAAAGTTCTCTTTGATCTTTCACAATAAGTCCTCAACCTCCTAAGAGCTCTTGGGTTTCCAGTAATATCCTTCTTGTTCTTTCTTTTAAACTCTTGAACAAAATGGTTCACCATTCTGTTAACAAAATCCTCACCACCAAGGTGAGTGTCAGCACTTGTCAATTTTACCTCAAAAATACCATCTTCGATTGTCAAAAGAGACACATTAAAAGTACCAACACCAAGATCAAACATCAGCACGTTCTTCTCACCAACGCTGTTTTCCTTTTTTCAAGACCATAAGAAATTGCCGTAGATGTTGGCTCATTGATAATACGCATGATATTTAGACCCTAGATTGATGTAACGAAAATTACTTGATTAATAGGTGACGATTGATATGCTAATAGATTTATTATTATGCATCGCAATTAGAACGAACGAATGTATCATTTGAGGGCCAGACGACTCTTGAATTAACCTGTCAAATAAGAATTTCCACCATCTGCATACCTGCACATAAGAAAGATAGAAAGCCAAAATTATACGCGGTTACTTGCTTCAACCATAAAAAATATTTATCTAGGAACAAAAATCTCAATGCCTAAATAAAATTGTGTAATCACTTGATTCAATAATCGTATCTTGAAAATACAAATATGTAACCCACCCACTTTGCACTATACAGAAACTAACAAATGTTAAAAAGCAATGCACAAATATTAACAATACCTGTAAAAACATACCTAGTCCTAAGCTGCTCAGAAAAAGGAAATAATCATACAGGGACCTCCCTCCAGTCAAGAACAACAATTAATTAAGTTATTGTTTCTTCTTTTTGAGTTTTATCAACCCTTTATCTCTCATAATCAGTTATATACTAATTGTTTCAGACAACTATCATGTGGCCTTTATAACTTATTATAATCATTAACTAACGCTTATTCAAGATGAATGTTCATGAACCGGGCATTCTGATATGAGCAAAATCTCATATCAATAAGTCAACAAATCACCCTAAAACACATAGCAGATACCTAATTTTTATGCCATAAAAGTATTATGTGGTATGTTTTGTGTTTGTGCTTATTTAGGTAACAATGATACAAATTTGAAATAAACAAGTGAAATCAAGCTCATTTATGATGAAAAGACAAAAGAAGGATAAAAAATGACAAGCCATGAGAAGATGAAGGACCTATCTTAACAACATTCAAAAGTTGAGGGACTAAAGTGCAATTTTGGAAAAGTCAAGATCAAAGTCAAACCTGGTCAACTCTCAAGTCAACCATGTCAAAGGGCTCAAATGATCAAGAATGAAGTTTAGAGGACTAGTTTTGCCAAAGAAATGAAGACTAGAGCTCAAATCATAAATCTGCCAAAGAATAGGGGCTGAAAGTGACAAGTTTACACCAAATTTGGGCTTAATACGTGTGAAGTGTTAATGGACCAATGAGAATCAAGGAAATGAGACAGAAGGATCACCAAATAAGCTGCCACATAAGCCCACTAGCGCCGCATCACATTTAATACCGTATCTATACAGTAAAGCGCACTTTCTCCTATTCAGCCAATAGAAATGCGCCACTCCATAATCATTTTATCCACTTTTGGATATTAATCCGTGTGACCACATGAGAGCCAACCAGAGGAAGCCATGTGTCACTTTCAAACAAGAACGAACCCAAAACCTATTTTGAGCTACAATGCATTTCAAGCAAAGTGTTAAACATGAAATTTGCTCCATTTTGAGAGACGAATCCATCCCTCATAATCAATTACGCTGAAAGTAATTGGATCAAAAACTACCAAATATGTTCTTAAGCCGAATTATACAATTAGCAAGAAGAAGCCATGTGGAGCTCAGAGATTGGTTTAGACACGTCATCTACTCCAACTAACTCTCATCTCAGCTCTATAAATAGGACATGTTAGCTCATTTTTCACATGTAGCTTAAGTGTGAAATTCACACACACTTAATAATTCTCTCTCTGTTTTTCCTTCTAGTAGATAAAACCACTTAGTGTGATTGACAACCACTCTAAGTGAGTTAGTTAGGCAGCTTCAACAAACTTGTAACTACTTTTCATTTCCTTAAAAAAAATTCAGTTCATTTGCCTTTAAATCTCTTACATTCTACTACAATTCCTTACTATTGTTGTTACTGTTAGCTTCTATTGATCTCACTTGATCAATGGAAGCTTTGTGAATGTTTTGAAAGCTTATAGTTGGATCAATTCAGTTCTAGTTCAATTCCAGCCTTGTGAAGCAGTTAGTTGCAGTTTGGTTAAGATCTGTTCAGAAATGGCTCATGGAGGTGATTAGGGGTGTTGATTAGTTGATAATTGGTGTGAAGATAGTTGTCTAGTAGGCTCAGCACCTCACTACTCCATCAAAGGAGGCCTTGTGCTAAAAGGTTCCAAAATTCTGTTTTTAGTTCCTCTAAAATGTCTCTACATGCTACATTCCTAGTGTAACTACTATGTGCTGATCTGAATGTGTTTTAGCTTGCTGATAATCTGTTTGAGTTAGTTTGGTAGAGAGTTTGTAGTCTTATAGCTTTTCATTGTGATTTACTTGGTAAATTTTGGTATTTTCATCAGTCATTAATCATTTGACTCATTTTGTGGTTTAATCTGTTTACATGCTTGTTTTTGGTTCAAACACACTTCAATTTGTCATATGAACAAGTTCTAATAAGTGCCTTAACCACTCTTAGTCTTGAAATCAATTTCTCTTTGAAAAAGTTCCTTAACAGATTATAAAGTGGTGTTTGGTTTAAGTGAATTTTGGTAATTCAAGTTGTCAAAATTGGTTGATAAGTGTTAATTTACATTACTTTACTAGTGTAAGCATTTTGGTTCAAGTTTGTGGTCAAATAAGTTTTCAAACAGGCAATTGGTAGTGAAAAAGTTTGGGTCAAGTATTTTCAACAAGTTCATCAGGAAAACTTGCCTACTTTGATTACCTAGCATTTACTTGTTTCTTGACCAAATTGCCTGAAATATGTTTCACTTTGTAGCTTATAATCCAAACTATCAGTGTTAATTAGGAAATTATACAGTTTAAGCTTTTCAGTGAGAAATTAGCTTATTAGTCAGCTTAATAGAAAATACAAGTTTCTGAGATTAAGCTCATTCTGTTTTACTAGTTCTCCAAAACCACTTCATAAACTTCCCAATTTTCTTTCATAAATCAATTTTCCAACATGTCTTGAGTGGATTTTGAGATTTTCAGCTTTTTGGATTTTTGGTCAAATTTGGTCAAATAAGCGAATTTTGGCTTATTTAAGATTCTGGCTTATTCAGTTAATCATTTTCCAAACAAAAACACATTCCAAGCTTTCTGATAGTTGATTAATTAGTTTGTGCAAGAAAATCAAATTGTGGAAGTCTGGATTTCATTTGGGCTTATTCTTGGCTTATTGAGATAAGCTATCTAGAGATTTACAAGCTTTTAAGCAAATTCCTGTTACTGGCCTAGCTTAATTTTGATTTTAAGTAGTTTAAAACAAACTAGAGTGAATTTGGTTGAGGAATAAGCTCTATCCAGCTTATTGAAGTTGCTTAACCCGTTTTTGACAAAAATTTCATTTTAATTGCAATTTAGTCCTTTTTGTTTGTTAAGTTTTGTATTCAGAGCTAAGCTTCATAATTTTACGGTTTGCAAAACTAAGTCCTTCCATTTTCAATTTTTAACAAATTCAGTTAGTAGTTTGGGAAACTTGTTAAGTTTGTTACTAGTTTATTACAATTTACATATTTGGTCCTTTTAGTTTCTGAATTTTACATTCCAGTACTTATACTTTCATTTAGTTTACATTTCAAACAATTTACCTTTTATGCATTAAATTGTTGTACTTTGTGAATAGTAATTGGTACTTGCACTTTGTTTTACGGATATGTAGCCTTAATATTTTCATTTTTTTACGTGTTGATTGTATTAGACATAGAAATCCAAATACCCTTAACAACCAAGAACAATTTTAAGCTCGATATTTTTAGGCCTTTCAATTTGTCAAGAATTGAGAATAAACGAACTTACAAATACTCATTTTCAAATGGCGCCGCTACCGGTTCATGACATTACGAGAGACTATTTATTGACGGTTTCGATTAGATTTTGGGATCCGTTTATCTTGTGGACGTTATTTTTACGTATCACAAATCCAAAACATAAAAAAAATATAAAAATATAAAAATATAAAAACTAAAAAAATAACAAAATCAATTCTTTTCCTAAAGAATTTAAACAAAAAAAAATTCAAAAAGCAATCGTTTTCCTAAGAGATTGCAACCAAAAATATATATTATTGGATTTCATCGGTTTTTACGTACATATAGTATTTTCTTTAAAAAACCAATAAATATAAAAATATTTTTGAAATATTATTATATGTAGGTACGTATACGTATACGAACACTCAATACACATACTTCCATAAGTATTGCTTTTGCAATACACCGTGTTCGGGAGCGTTCCGGTCCTTGACACGTGTATCGATCAAATTTAATTAAAGGAAGAATAGATAAATACTTCCAATAGGCAAGAATTCGAAGAATACAAACTACAAAGTGAATAGAAAGGCGACGTGCTATAAAATACCGTCTAAACGTTAATAGGTACTTAAGTGCTTCGCGCCACCTAACCCTCCGTTCACTAGTGCGTATTCTAAGAAGGAAAGCTTGATTGGGGGTCTTGCACCCAAGTATTACTTACATATAATATACTTTCTTGTGGATATTACTTATTGAAACTCGGAAAGGATAATCCCTTCTTTTCCAAAGTCGAACGAGAGCTTCTCTCTCACTCCTTGATTTGAGTTACATGCTCACCCGCGGGCGTGCAAAAATACCATTTGGTGTAAAAACCCTTCCTCCGAAAAGGAAGAAAAAGAGAAAGAGTAAAAACAACACCGTCCATCAAGCCGATCCCGAGAATCGTGCTTTGAACAACACACAAGAAGCCATGGCCGCCGTTGACAATCGACCTTTGATGAAACACCTCCAATCAAATGTGCAAGGATATGCCGATGCTATTGTTATACCCGAGATACCCGCAAATACCTTTGAGCGTAAGACATCTATGATTAGCTTGGTTTCAAACACACCATTTTTGGGGAGACCTAGTGATAATCCACACGATCATATCAAGAAGTTTCTATCTCTTTGCAATACCATTAAGTATAATGGAGTTCCCCATGATGCCATTAAGTTGATTTTGATCTAATTCTCCTTAGAGGGCAATGCCAAGTATTGGCTAGATACACAACCACCTAAGAGCATTACTACTTGGGATGATTTTACTAAGAAGTTTTTGAACAAGTTCTTCCCCCATCTAAGACCACGGCTTTAAGAAACCTAATTATTGGATTTCAACAAAAACCTAGCCAAACCTTTAGTGATGCGTGGGAAGAGTTCAAGGAGTTATTGAGAAAATACCCCAATCATGGATTCAATGAAGTTCACTAAATCAATACTTTCTACAATCGATTAAGACCACATCATCAAGATTCCCTCAACTCCTCCGCGGGTGGGAATATTCTTTCCAAATCCATTCAAGAGGCTTGGGACATTATTGAGACTAAATTCATGGTGCAAACTAACACACAATTTGATGAGAGAGTCCATGTGGTGCAAGAGAGTGTTACTCCACAATTGGATAAGATTATCTCTCAAAATCTTGATACTATAACTGACACACTCTTGAAATTTTGTGAAATCACATTGAACAAGAATTATACCAATGATGTGAATGCCATTGCTATTTCATGTGAGACTTGTGAAGGTCCTCATTTCTACCAACAATGTGATAAGGTTCAAAAGTACCAAGGTGAATGTTATGCTTATCAAGAAGAACATAGAGAGCACTTCAAACCTAACATCAATCAAAACAATCTCTCTTACAAGCCAAATAATTACCTTGCTCCACCCGGCTTTCCACCCGAACCACCAACCCAAAATCAACCCAATCCTCCTCAATTGCTTCAAAGAAATCAAGGGCCTAGGCCAAATTACCAAGGGCAAAACAACTTTAGAGCACCTAATACCTTTCACAATCAAGGAAATCACTTTCAAGGCAACAACCAAGGGTTTTACAATCAACCTCCACCTTTCCAACCCCAAGGTTTTCAAGGGAATGGGCCACATGATTTTAACACCATTGAGCTTCTTCACAAAATGAATCAAGAGAATAAAAGGAGGTTTTAAGCCAGTGAGAAAAGAATGAGGGAAATTCATGAGGAAACAAACAAAAAGTTTATGATGCTTCTCAATCAAAGGCCACAAGGGGCTCTACCTTCAAACACACAAACAAACCCAAGGGCTAATGTCAATGTTATCACAACAAGGAGTGGAAAGAAAACTCATGATCCTTCACCACCCAAACCTACTTTGGTAAAGCCTACTATGGTTCCACCTTGTGATAAGCCTTCTACATCTTACTCACCACCATCAAGCTCTACAACTTCAACACCTACACCTTCTACTCCTTTAACTTCTACACCTATCAATGAAGAACCCAACAAAGAAAATCCTTCATCAATCACTCAACCTCAACCAAAACCAAGTCTACCATACCCATCAAGATTGAGAAAGGAAAAGCTTAAGAATAAAGATGATATTCAAGTTTCAAACTTTTTGAGGATGTTCAAGCAACTAAACATAAACATATCCTTTGCGGAAGCCTTAGCCAATATGCCTAAATTTTCTAAGATGATCAAGGACCTTCTTTCTAACAAGGAGAAATTGGTGGATTTGCCTAATGCTTCCTTAAATGAAAATTGCTCCGCGGTTTTGCTTAAGAAGTTGCCTACTAAGCTTGGTGATCCGGGGAGGTTTTTGATTCCTTGTAATTTCCCGGGGGTGGAAAATTGCATGGCACTCGCGGATTTAGGGGAAAGCATAAATCTAATGCCATTATCGGTTTGGAAAAGACTTTCACTTCCCGAGCTCACTCCTACAAGGATGACTCTTGAGTTAGCCAATCATACCATAGCTTATCCGGTGGGAATTGCGGAGGATGTTTTTGTTGGGATGGATAGATATACCTTTCCCGTGGATTTTGTGGTGGTTGATTATGATATGGATCCAAGAGTTCCTCTAATTGTTGGTAGGTCATTTTTGAGAACAGGTTGTACTCTTATAGATGTGGCGGAAGGTGAACTTACAATGAGGGTAAGAGATGAAAGAGTTGTGTTTAACATGGGAAAGTTGTCAAAGAAATCTAATGAGCCCGAAATGGTGAAGCATATTGATATTGTTAATGGGAGGAAACTCAAGATGATATCCTTGATGAAGTTTGTGATGAATATTTTTATGAAGCTTGCACAAGTGGAGATTATGATCTACCTTATGTTGAGACCATTGCCTCCATTACCTCATCCTTAGATTTTCATGAACCTCAAGAGCTTAACTTTGGTGATATTGTGATTCATTCCAATCCTCTCTTTGAAACATCATTTGATAACCCACTTTTCCACCATGATGAAGAAACCAATGAGGACTTTAGTGATGATGAACCTCTTCTTTGTGAAACCAATATATCATGATTCTAGTGATGATGAGTTCTCCACTTGTGACTCTCCATTCTTTGATGATCATACTTCCTTAAGTTTTGAGGAGTCACCAATCTTTGATATACCAATCTATGATGTTTATGGTGATGAGGAGGATTCTATCATGGATGAGAGTGATGAGTTTTTAGAGGTTGATATACCTTTTGAGTACACTCTTGGATATATTGATGAGGAGAGAGACATACTCTTTCTAGATTCTCTATTTCATGAAGATCCTTTACCTTCTCTCCTTTCCACCTCAACCTTTCATAGTGATAAAGTAAAACAAGTTATGATGGTTTCTTCAAAAATCTTTGTGTTACCCATTACTCCACAACCTTTCTCTCAACATGTGACATATAAGGGGGAATCTTCTAAGGCAACCATCACTTGTTGTTTTCCCATCAAGGAAAGGATTTTTGATCCTGGTATAGAGCTTGCTAAACCATCTCAGTATCCGCCTGATGCAATAAAAGGAAAAATTGTAAGAGATTTAAGAGCATCACCTTATCACCTTTTGAAGAACATATGGCCAATCATTTTGGAGAACAACACCTCACTCTTTTCATCATTTCTTGGGAAGTTAGTTGTTGGACTGTGTTATAAGTGGGATGGAAATTATGTATTTGATCCAGAGGGATATTTATGGAGTTTTGATAATTGAAAACTTGCTTTACCTCATCATGGAGATTTTCTTAAAAAGGGTAAAACTTTTGTTCTCCATGATAGGTTTTAGACACTTTTAAGTGTAGGATGAGTCGAGCTAGAGACTCCATAAATCAAGCTTGAATAACTAGGTTTAGTGTTTTTAGACTTAGAGTGTGGTAGGATATGAATAAGAGTATAGAGTTGAGGAGAAGTGTAGGGGGAGACTTTCCTTTTGTCTTCATGTTGTTTGTAGGGTTGCTCTCTCATCACGTGCATTGGAGCTTATGGAGGAGGCCCTTGTATCCGGTTCACTTCGTTACTATTATGATTTTTCATAGACACATTTTGCTTAAAAAATGAATTCACTACAGTTGATCTTTCCTTAATTTGGGTTAAACAAAGTCTATTCAATGTCCTAAGTGTAGGGGAGTTTATACTCCCATGCTCTTAAACATTAAGGACAATGTTTAGCTTAAGTGTAGGGGGTCTTCTATCGAAGTGATCTTACCTAGACTTTGTCATTGACCTTCATGATAACTTGGAAATTAATTTTTCAAACATTTTTCAAATATTTGATCTACTTTGGCCACTAAAAATATGCATTCATAATTTTTGCGTTGATCATTTTTCATATCACATTTGCATTGTATATATATTTCTTTTTTTGTACTTTATGAAATATATAAAAACAAAAAAATATAATAAAGGACATGGTTTAACAAATTTAGATCTCTTTGACATATTAGGCCCGCCATGAATACTTTGACTTAACCCGAGTTTGCTTATCTAAGCTTACTCTAACTAATATCCTTAACCATATAGTCCTTCATTGGTCTATTAGGCTAAGCATCCACGAGTCTCATTATTTGAGATTTTAAATATGTGGAGAATGGGAGATGATAGAGTTGAAGCAAGTATAAAAGGGCTAGATAAACTTATGACAATTACTTGTGGCTAAACCTTTCTCTCTCTTTGCCTCTAATTTCTTCGCATGTATATATGTTAATAAATAATCAAGAACGATTTTAATTGGTTTGTAGTCTCTTATGCATTCTTGACTAATAATTCGTGGTTGGTATAAGTACGTCTTAAGATTCTAAGTTATAACATTTTATGTGTACTAGACTTATGTCATGCTTAATACTTAGCGGGTGTTTTTCCTTTTATATTTTTCAATTTTTTTGTGAGGAATAAAGAAAAATAAGAGCGGCTTATAAAAAAATGAGTGGTTAGAAAAAAAAAATTATTCAAGACTCCCAAGAAGGGCAGTGAAGTGTGAATTATAGTGACTATTGAATTCCAATATTACTCTCACAAGGGTTGCGGGGATTTAATAGTTTCTCAAAACCAATATTTCCTTGACGGGTTGCGATATTGAAGATCCAAAGTCTCAAAAAGGCGGAGGATGTAAATTATTGCGTGAGTTTTATTTTTCTTTCCTTAGCGAGTGTGTAGCTACTTATTAATGCATGACATAAGGATCTTACACATAAGTCGAATGACTTATTACTCTTGAGTCGGACTTATATTAATTGTGAGCGTTTTTTCGAGTAATGGATGAGAGGATTACTTAGGATTAAAACTGTGCTTCCTTATTTTCGGATTTTACATTTCTTATATTTCACGCTTTAAATAATGACAAATTTGCCCAAAAGCAATTTGCTCAAATAATAACCGGTTTCACATTTAATTGTCATGAATAAGTTGATGCACTTTTTACTTGTGAATGCAATGATCCTATTTTTAAGCTTGGTATGGGGAAAGTGAAACTTGAGGGTGATAAGTGTTCATGGTACCAAAATCCCTAATCTAAGTCATTGATTTCTTTATGAGTTATTTCCATCAAAACCATTTCAAGAAAATCCAAAATATATATAAATAGAATTGTTCTCCTTTGCATTGCATTGTATAAAATCAAAAATCATGCATCATATAGTGTAGAGTAGTGTTAAAGCATTTCATATTGGCCAAGGTGGATTAATTATAAGAAAAATGTAAATTTGTGCTTTAAAATATGGCATTACATGAGGTCATGGCAATGATAGTGTGTAGGGGATTTGATATGAGCAAAATCTCATATTAATAAGTCAACAAATTACCCTAAAACACATAGTAAATACCTAATTTTTATGCCATAAAGCAGTATTATGTGGTATGTTTTGTGTTTGTGCTTATATAGGTAACAAGGATACAAATTTGAAGCAAACAAGTGAAATCAAGCTCATTTATGATGAAAAGACAAGAGAAGGATAAAAAATGACAAGCCATGAGAAGATGAAGGACCTATCTTGACAACATTCAAAAGTTGAGGGACTAAAGTGCAATTTTGGAA
This sequence comes from Glebionis coronaria, assembly GCA_025667525.1. Taxonomy (NCBI): domain Eukaryota; kingdom Viridiplantae; phylum Streptophyta; class Magnoliopsida; order Asterales; family Asteraceae; genus Glebionis; species Glebionis coronaria. The sequence goes on along the minus strand of JANFOE010000981.1, from coordinate 7,401 downwards.
AAGTCAAGATCAAAGTCAAACATGGTCAAATCTCAAGTCAACCAAGTCAAAGGGCTCAAATGATCAAGAATGAAGTTCAAAGGACTAGTTTTGCCAAAGAAATGAAGACTAGAGATCAAATCATAAATCTGCCAAAGAATAGGGGCTGGAAGTGACAAGTTTACACCAAATTTGGGCTTAATCCGTGTGAAGTGTTAATGGACCAATGAGAATCAAGGAAATGAGGCACAAGGATCACCAAATAAGCTGCCACATAAGCCCACTAGCGCCGCCTCACATTTAATACCGTATCTATACAGTAAAGCGCACTTTCTTCTATTCAGCCAATAGAAATGCGCCACTCCATAATCATTTTATCCACTTTTGGATATTAATCCGTGTGACCAGATGAGAGCCAACCAGAGGAAGCCACGTGTCACTTTCAAACAAGAACGAACCCAGAACCTATTTTGAGCTACAATGCATTTTAAGCGAAGTGTTAAACATGAAATTTGCTCCATTTTGAGAGACGAATCCATCCCTCATAATCAATTAAGCTGAAAGTAATTGGATCAAAAACCCCCAAATATGTTCTTGAGTCGAATTATACAATTAGCAAGAAGAAGCCACGTGGAGCTAAGAAATTGGTTTTGACACGTCATCTACTCCAACTAACTCTCATCTCAGCTCTATAAATAGGAGATGTTAGCTCATTTTTCATATATAGCTTAAGTGTGAAATTTACTCACACTTAATAATTCTCTCTCTGTTTTTCCTTCTAGTAGATAAAACCACTTAGATTGATTGACAACCACTCTAAGTGAGTTAGTTAGGCAGCTTCAACAAACTTGTAACTACTTTTCACTTCTTCAATAAAAATTTAGTTCATTTGCCTTCAAATCTCTTACATTCTACTGCAATTCCTTACTATTGCTGTTACTTTTAGCTTCTATTGATCTTACTTGATCAATGGAAGCTTTGTAAATGTTTTAGAAACTTATAGTTGGATCAATTCAGTTCTAGTTCAATTGCAGCTTTGTGAAGCAGTTAGTTGCAGTTTGGTTAAGATCTGTCCAGAAATGGCTCATGGAGGTGATTAGGGGTGTTAATTAGTTGATAATTGGTGTGAAGATAGTTTTCTAGTAGGCTCAGCACCTCACTACTCCATCAAAGGAGGCCTTGTGCTAAAAGGTTCCAAAATTCTGTTTTTAGTTCCTCTAAAATGTCTCCGCATGCTACATTCCTAGTGTAACTACTATGTGCTGATCTGAATATGTTTTTAGCTTGCTCATAATCTATTTGAGTTAGTTTGATAGAGAGTTTGTTGTCTTACAGCTTTTCATTGTGATTTACTTGGTAAATTTTGGTATTTTCATCAGTCATTAATCATTAGACTCATTTTGTGGTTTAATCTGTTTACATGCTTGTTTTTGGTTCAAACACACTTCAATTTGTCATATGAACAAGTTCTAATAAGTACTTTACCCAGTATTAGTCTTGAAATCAAATTCTCTTTGAAAAAGTTCCTTAACAGATGCTAAAGTGGTGTTTGGTTTAAGTGAATCTTGGTAATTCAAGTTGTCAAAATTGGTTGATAAGTGTTCATTTACATTAGTTTACTAGTGTAAGCATTTTGGTTCAAGTTTGTGGTCAAATAAGTTTTCAAACAGGCAATTGGTAGTGAAAAAGTTTGGGTCAAGTATTTTCAACAAGTTCATCGGGAAAACTTGCTTACTTTGATTACCTAGCATTTACTTGTTTCTTGACCATATTGCCTGAAATCTGTTTCAATTTGTAGCTTATAATCTAAACAATCAGTGTTAGTTAAGAAATTATACAGTTTAAGCTTTTCAGTGAGAAATTAGCTTATTAGTCAGCTTAATAACAAATGCAAGTTTCTGAGATAAAGCTCATTCTGTTTTACTAGTTCTCCAAATCCACTTCATAAACTTCCTAATTTTCTTTCATAAATCAATTTGCCAACATGTCTTGAGTGGATTTTAAGATTTTCAGCTTTTTGGATTTTTGGTCAAATTTGGTCAAATAAGCCAATTTTGGCTTATTTAAGATTCTGGCTTATTCAGTTAATGATTTTCCAAACAAAAAGACATTCCAAGCTTTTTGATAGTTGATTAATCAGTTTGTGTAAGAAAATCGAATTATGGAAGTCTGGATTTCATTTGGGCTTATTCTTGGCTTATTGAGATATGCTATCTAGAGACTTACAATCCTTTAAGCAAATTCCTATTACTGGCCTAGCTTAATTTTGATTTTAAGTAGTTTAAAACAAACTAGAGTGAATTTGGTTGAGAAATAAGCTCTATCCAGCTTACTGAAGTTGCTTAACCCGTTTTGACAAAAATTTCATTTTAGTTGCAATTTAGTCCTTTGTGCTTGTTAAGTTTTGTATTCAGAGCTAATCTTGATAATTTTTAGGGTTTGCAAAACTAAGTCTTTCCAATTACAATTTTTAACAAATTCAGTTAGTAGTTTTGGAAACTTGTTAAGTTTGTTACTAGTTTGTTACATTTTACATATTTGGTTCTTTTAGTTTCTGAATTTTACATTTCAGTCCTTATACTTTCATTTAGTTTACATTTCAAGCAATTTACCTTTTATGCATTAGATTGTTGTACTTTGTGAATAGTAATTGGTACTTGCACTTTGTTTTACAGATACGTAGCCTTAATATTTTCATTTTTTACGTGTTGATTGAATTAGACATAGAAATCCAAATACCCTTAACAACCAAGAACAATTTTAATCTCGATATTTTTAGGCCTTTCAATTTGTCAAGAATCGAGAATAAACGAACTTACAAATACTCATTTTCACATTCTCTTTGATTTGTGTTAGCGTAACGGAGCCGTCAATAACCTGATACTGCCCAACAGCTACTGGAACATAGAAGTATACCATTGTCTGCAACAAAAAGAATGTATGAAATCAATATAAACTATGAGCAGATTTGCTTAAAAAAACAATGAGGAGATATGAACCTAGTACCCGAGCTAGAGATGTCACTTACTACCCATTTTCACTCAACGGTCTTGCATTATTTCAAAAGGAACTCCAAGATTTGTGTGCACAAAAGAAATATGTTAAAAGGTATATTTGTGAAAGTTACTTACTACTACATGCCAGTAATATATTTGTGATGTAGCCAACCTCTAATAGATCCACTTTCATCATCAAGCTACTATATTCTCAACACATACATTTTTAGACACTCAGTATTAATAAAATTACCCAATAACTATAGCTATAACTGTCATTATAGATCACCATCCTCACAATCCCGGCTACCAAATACTACAAATGCATAGCAAATTGGATAATATATATATATATATATATATATATATATATATAAAGAAGTGGAAATACCTTATTCACCTTCACTTTCGTCACTCACTTTGCAGGATCAGAAGGTAATCTACATTTGATATTACAGGTATATTCAGAAGGAATAGTCTTAAAAAAGAGATTAACTTTGGTCTGCACATGAGTCAATCTGGAATTAGAGTGTTGATGTACAGGTGAACATATGTCTATAAATGTAAATTTTTATACTCATATCATTCTTTTATCTTAAAGAAGAATCATTTTTAATCACGGTCAAATTGTTGCTATGATGTGAATGGTCCTGTAAACTTTTAAAGCTAAAGTTACTTGTTTACTCTCTATGTCAGGTCCAAAAAACTGACGAATTTTAACAATTAGAGAAAAGCTATATCACGCACTTGACGACTTCTCGTAGTTAAAACATCCAAGACCTGAAAAATGACAAACAGGTTCAACGGGTAAGACATCTTTGGGATAATATTAATCTGAATCAACAAAATAAGAAATTGACCATAATTATTGAGATTGTGAGTCTCACACATTTGTAGATCCACCACATATGCAGTATCTTATTTCACTACTCCTCTATCGGATATCCTAGTTACGCCTCTTAAAGTCCCTCTAGAGATGTTAACTATAGACCTTGGGATATCCTGTGCATCTAAACTGTCATGCTGAATAGGTGTGGTCTAGATGTTTGATCATTTTGATAATTACAAGGGACTAAGGAACATACCTGCTGACTTGCAGTCTACTTTAAACAGATTTTTTTCTTATTATAGCCTGAACCAAACACTTCTCGTTCCGATTATGACCTCATCCCAACTCGTGTTAATTTTGCAGCACCCTAAACCAACAATACATTATGCTACAATAGCCTACACTTCATTTCTATAGTACCTGATCCAAAAAAATAAGTTGTTACTGTATGAGGTTCAAATTTATGATTAAGAAATAAAAAAAATGGCATCACTGATTCTTAAAACAGAAATATCTCACCCTTGCAACCATTGCGGGGTTGGTGTAGCTCTGTCCATAATGCTTGGTATACGCTAGACGCAATGTCCCTTGATGATGATGATGAAATTAATACATGAACTTGCAATGCCACATAGAAATAGATACATGAACGTCATTGCTTGCTCTAGTTTAACCTCGCTTGTATACTTTTACGTGCAAAACTAATTTCATTTCCTTAATACCAAATTTGAAAAGAAGAAAGGAAAAAAGAACCACATGTTTACTAACCTTCGACAATTCAATTGACACATCGAGGTAGTGATCCAAAATATTAGCATTTTGCTCTCGATCAAGTAGCTCCAACATAGCACTTACAGGATCACCTGCATGTCTCGTTCCCAATTGCAACCAAGATAACAAAAGATTAATTACGATAAGCACACACACCTGTGAAACACAGTGTTTAGAAACTGTTAACATAAATAATAAGAACATACATGTATCGCCAGAGAGTACCCATTCTAAGCAACACACGATAAATGGAATTTAAGAATTTGTTTTTTAGATTATCATATTTGTAAAAGTAACCCTTCTCAGCCTGGAGAAAAACCACGGCTACTATCGTGGGACTGCATCTGAACATAAAAACAATTTACCTGAACCTCAAAACCTTCACGTAACAATTGGAAGCAGGATAGTATGTTGTTGTGGTCAAACGTCAAGTTTGGTCAGATCAGGTTTCATCGGGCTAGGTTAGGTTTTTTGAGGTTTTGTATATTCAGAGCATCTGATGGTCGACTGTAGATGCAAAAATAAAACAAATACATAATATGCATGTGCGAGCAATCAATATACCTGTGTCTCTTCAGTTCCACTTTATCAGTTATTTAGACTTTTGACTACCATATGGGTGATGGAAATGAACCTGTAACAAATGTCTGCCAAAGTAAAAAAAAACATTTTAGATTAACGAAAGAGCGTCAGAACAGCAAAATGAGATTAAGAGAGAGTTTAGGAGTTCTGATAGCATATTTTAAGGGCTTATAGTCAGAAATGTTTCGTGTAAATTGTCCTCTAATCAGTATTATTCCCTCTATAAAGGGATTCTGTATGTTTAAAACTTTGTACCAGTTGTTGTGAATGTCAAAAATTGATGCAAAATACTTATCTATACCAATGACCGGGCCTTCCTATCTCATCAAGTACATAAAATGGGCTTTTCTTTCTACTTAAAAAATGGACTTGAACAAAATTTGGGGCCCTAGACGTCAACCCCTCTTGCTCAACACTTCTCTTGGCCAGAATTATATATGATATCATATAGATGGTCTTCATGTTTGTAAGGTTTTAAAGTTGTTCCTACCATTTTTTGGTTCTTATACAACGAAGATATTAATAAAAAATCATACGTCGTATGAAACCTGGACTGTACTTGCTATGTTTTTGCTGTGTGAGTACAACATCGAGAACCCATCAAGCGTCTTGATTCTTCCCCATTTGTAACTCTTGTTTGTGTGTTGGACCCTGTTTGGTCCTGATTATTGGCGTTATTAAATAAGACCATAAATGCAATCCAACGTTAAGCTCCCCTTGTGATTCTTGTATATATGAGCTTTATATTAGTACATGAACATCGTTTTTAAGCAGGTAAAAGAAAGTTTTATTTTGTAATAAGTGGTTGACTCTCTTGTGCTACATCCACGCGATAAGTGGAAGCTTGCAATCCTTGTTCTCGGCAACATCGATGTTTTCAGTGTCTAGACATAACCATATAAAATGACTAAAACGAACAATTGACTTCAATATATGTCTCAAAAGAACCTGATATCAGTTTTTTAGCTTGAGAAAAAAACAAAAAAAAACAGAAATCAATTTGGGTTATGAGAAAAAGAATTTTACTTACAAAAAAAACAATGAAGACGATCATCAGGGTTTTATAAGAATGAGGATACTTGTGTTTTTTAATCTATTGATAAAAAAGAAACGTATTTTATTTTAAAAGATACGTATTTTCTTTTAAACAGTATAAGATACATTTTAAAATATTATTGTGATTATCTTAAATCTTTTCTAAAACATATATATCTAAATATTTATCTTAAATTTTATAGAAAATATTAATAGAGATTTTAATAACAAAACAAAAACAATTGTTTACCCTAATTGGTAAAGTTGGTTGTATGTGAATCTTGCATATGAATGTGCAGAACCGGGGTTCGAACCTTGTCGTGAACATTATTTTTTAATAAATTTCGGAATTAAAGAAATTTTTATTAAAATCCGAAATTTAATAATAAATTCGAAAAAACAATAAATGTGAAATTTATACATCCATAAATATCCAGACCTTCAAAACGCAATTTCCAAAACTGCGTTTCCAAAACGCGATTTTCAAAAAGCTGCGATTTCAAATCGAAATTTTGTGGAATTTAGAGATTTTCTAGGAAATACTAAAATACTATTAGCTAAAAGATGTGACTAAGATATGAATGGATTAAAAAGTGTGGCTTCATATCATAATTATACCTATATATATATATATATTATATATATATATATATATATATATATATATATATATATATATATATATATATATATATATATATATATATATATATATATATATATATATATATATATATATATATATATATATAATATATATATATATATATATATATATATATATATATATATATATATATATATATATATATATATATATATATATATATATATATATATATATATATATATATATATATATATATATATATATATATATATATATATATATATATATATATATATATATATACATATATATATATACATATATATATATATATATATATATATATATATATATATATATATAAATATATATATATATATATATATATATATATATATATATATATATATATATATATATATATATATATATATATATATATATATATATATATATATATATATATATATATATATATATATATATATATATATATATATATATATATATATATATAATATATATATATATATATATATATATATATATATGTATATATATATATATATATATATATATATATATATATATATATATAT